>CM071954.1:2302500-2902500 GCA_036784905.1 Acrossocheilus fasciatus | reverse complement strand
AAAATAAAGTATTGGGTAGGTGTGCCAATAAGGTGGCATCCATTTAATAATTTGAATTAAAACTATAATTTACACTCAGTATGTTATTATTGCGTGCTGTTTTATAATGTACTACAATACTGAGGTGCAGATAATTGCCACTATTTGCAATAATTAGTATAAATAGCAGAAAATCTTGCTATTTTAACATAGTGTAAATACAATCTATAGCTATTTGCACTTAGTGTAAATAGCATATCGTTAAAAAATACTGCTATTTGTACTTAGTGTAAATAGCATCCATCGCTATTTGCACTTAGTGCAAATAGCCGCTGCCTACTTTTAAAGGCCAGTATCGTCGATATCGATACCGATACCGATACGATATTTCTAAACTGAACTTTAAAATTATGAAAATTATTAAATTACTAAGAGTAAAATGGGTAATGGGTAACTTAACTTTATATTTGAAATGCATTTTAATGTTCAGTATGCCTTAATTGCAACTTATTAGGTTATATTTTAGTTTACATATGGTTAAAATATGTTCACTGTAGTGGTAACCATGGAAATCTACAAATAGTTGAACTATGGTCACTTTAGTAAAGCCATTTTCATAAGGGACTGCCAGTGACAGGCTGTTGCATGCATAGAATACAACCTTTTTATCCTGACAGTGTATTATTTATATTAACATTACAGAATAGAACATGATAAATATGAACTTTTAACATTCAATTCGAATAAATGTAATCGCACAAACAATGTAGGCTACAATTTCAGTTTGTTTACTGTGAATAACTCAAACATACATATTTTGTCTGTCCTCTGATTCTGTCCTCTGGGCTGCCATTCCCAAAAACATCAGTGCTTTCTTATGAAATGCAGCCCTGTTTGAATGCACTGTCAGAAGTGAACGCTCTCTGTGATGGATTGAATCTGTCTCTCAACATTTGCATGTGTTCAGATGAGCAGGAAAATAGTTCTATCCTATACAATTAATCGCTAACATAGGTTATTTGTCCAATTCAATGCATATTGTACGCATTCATTTTTTGTTAAATGCTGGTTAAAAGCTGGTAAATAAAACACACCTTAGTATCCATATTTTTTATTTGAGTATCGAAACGTAGCAGTAAACACACGGTGCGATGATCATTCTGTATCGTAAGCTATCTTTGGTTGCAAGACTGTGACAACGGCCGTCTCTCTCACTTTACGGACCGCCGATTAGGAGCCACATTCACAGAAATCACCATGATTGGTTCACAATGCCAATCTTTCATCTAGGACAAGAAAAAACCGTGCAATGTGTTTAGGGCTTAGAACATACAGACAAACTGTGCTGGGTAGATTACTTAGCTATTGTAATCTGTTACTGATTACAAATTACTTGACAAAAATTGTAATTAGTAATGTGAACCGTTCCATTACACACTTTAGGTAATATAATCAGACTACTTTTTGATATTACATTTGACCTAACTGATTCATCACATTGATTTAAATAGGATCATTTTCTTGATATAGAAATACAAAGAGAGAAAATATATTACGTTTGTTATTATTAACAACATACATTACATTATGTCAAGATTCCCTAAACTGGACTTTGTGGAGAACGTTGCTGTGTGGTTTCTCGTGTATTTTGGGTGGTTGCTACGTGGTTTTTTTTTCAGTCAAAAGGGCCTCTAAACTGCCAAAAATTGTTTTCTTACACTATAGTTTTGTCTCATTTTACCTAAAAGTTCTTAAAACATTCTTAAAACTAGAAAAAAATTGTAGTTAGTGACATAATCTACTACATTATACATTTTAGGTAATATAATCAGAATACTTTTTGATTACTTTTGACCTAACTGGTAAACACATTGATTTAAAGAAGATAATCTTGTACCACATAGTTATAAAAAATAGAGAGAAAATTAATTGTTATTAAACATTACATCAGTATTTCTCAAACTGGACTTTGTGAAGGATGTTGCTACTTGGATTTTGTTATTGAAATGATGTGGAATTATATGGAAATTATGAATAATTTATTGCTATTGTGTGAATGATATGTAATCATGTAGTCAGTAAAAAGTAACTGCAGTCTGAGTATTTTTAAATGCAATATAATCCGGTTGCTAGGGAATTTCTTGGGTGTTATAGTTGGTTGCTAAGGTGTTCTGAGGGGTGTATGGCATGTTGCTCTGTGGTTGCTACGGCATTTATAGGGTGTTATAGTTGTTTGCTAAGGTGTTCTGAGGGCTGTATGGCATGGTGCTATGTGGTTGCTAGGGTATTTTGGGTGGTTGTTAGGTGGTTTTAGTTAAGGATGCAATGATACCTTTTTTTCAGATCCAATCCAATCCAGAAAATTCGGAGTATCGGCCAATTCCAATCCAATACCAGCGTAGTTTTTTTTTAATTTTTTATATCAATGTAGAATTTCTGTACTTCTGTGTGTTGACCTGATCGTCACTCTTTTGTGTGTTAAACACAATCTACTAAATATAGACAACTTCATTTTAATGAAAAATAACCAATTGAAGAAAATATATAATCATAATCTATGACAAAAATACTATTATAAACTAGGTTAGTGGATAATTTAGCAGCAAAAGTTATTCTAGAAAAAGCAGAGTGCACAATTTTATAAAATCTAAACATTTAGTAAAATAACATTATTTAGTGGGGAACAAATAAAAGTCAAGTCAAGGACTAAATCTGGTAAAATGTTACACATTGCTCTTTGTATTGTTGTAAAATACATTCATGAAAACAAGTAAATGTATTTATATATAAATATAAACTATAAAATTAAAAGACATTTCTACATATAACTATATAAATATAAACTATAAAATTAAAAGACATTTCAACATGTGATAGATAGGAGTCCTATCATGTTGCTGCCTCCATTACGGTGCTATAGGGTAAACGTACCCATGAAGCACACTTCCATTTCTGAGCTCAGAGTACAAAAAGAAAAAGTAATGTATTATCATACTTGATGTTTTAACCAATTGATGTTTTGTTACTACAAACAAAGTCAGTTAGATCATTTCACGCTAAGATATGGGTCTCCATGGCTGCATCCCAAAAAATTGGGCAGCTGCCTCGCTGCCTTATGAGGCAATGACTTTGCAGGCAGTGTTTATGCACGAAGGCACCTCACGAAACTGATTTCGGACAGGCTTCTGAGGCTGCGTTTAACGATCTACAACAAAATAGAACGAGTTTTGGTGATAACTAAATGAATATTTAATTACTATAATACTCATTTCTTGCTAGAAATAACATCAAAAGTGCAAAAACTTAACCAGAAATATACATTTACACACAAACTAACCACCAAACGCAACTTCCAGCCGCCATCTTTATTTTTTAGCTGAACCGTCTCGGAATGGAACACACAGGATTGTGGGATGCAGCGAAGGATACATCTATGGTGCCTTCAAAAATCGATCAGATGAAGGCATCTCAGGAGACAGGAAGTGAAGCTAACTTTGGATTCGAACGTGCCTTGTGACATCAATAAGAAAAAGTATAATTTCACAGATTTGTTAATAATAGTTAAAATATGTGTGAACTTAATACATGACTTAGATTATTTATTTAGCAAAATCTTGTAGTTTTAATAATTATTACATTACATTTATTAAAAAAATGTTGCTGCTCCCATTAAGCTCGGTGTGCTCTCTCTAAGCTCTTCCACATTGAACGCCTGTGTAAATACTTCATAAACAGACTGTAAATATTAACTGGTGGTCGTCACTTTAAGTTAATCTTTATAAAATGATTAATAACTTATTTTAACAGCTTTAAGATGACAAAATCAAGTCATAAGTTAACTATAGTTTATGCCCAAAGATGAAAGAGGCATGTCATCCATTCAAAGAAGGAGCCATTAGAAACCTGTCGTATCTGTCCAGAAAAAAAGCTACTAAAGGCTGGAATACACTACATGACTTTTAAAAT
Organism: Acrossocheilus fasciatus; assembly: GCA_036784905.1. NCBI lineage: Eukaryota > Metazoa > Chordata > Actinopteri > Cypriniformes > Cyprinidae > Acrossocheilus > Acrossocheilus fasciatus. The sequence goes on along the minus strand of CM071954.1, from coordinate 2,898,555 downwards.
GTGAACAGATTTTTAAAACACTAGACTTCATACACTAACCGACTTTGTTTGTTTGTTTGGTTACTCTTTATTTCGATAGTCCACTTTACACATTCTACTAACTATAAGTAACTTTGTAACTACATGTCAAATACATGTCAACTTATTCACATTAATTTGCAACTACATGTCTACTAAATCTCAGTAGGGTAGGTTTAGGGTTAGTATAATAAGTTGACATATACTTGCAAAGTTTCTGATAGTCAGTATGTTGTATGTTGTTGACCCATCAAAATAAAGTGTTAGAAGATATTAAGCAGACAGTCTACTAATACTCTAATGACTGCTAGTTGACATGTAGTTGCAAAGTTACTTACTGTTAGTAGAATGTCTAAAGTGGACTATCGAAATAAAGTGTTACCGTGTGTTTTTTTTTTTATTTGTGTTGCTTCGCTGAATGTGGACTAGTCTAGATGCTGCAGTGTGCTTAAATGACGCTTCAATGTGAATATATAACTGATCAAATTGAATGCCTTGTTGCTTGATTTTAGTGTTCTGTTGTTTTTATTGTTGTTTTTTTGTGATTGACTTTGTACCTTCAAATAAAACATTTTTTCAATTTTTCTTTAAAAAGTTTGTTTAAAATAAACAACATTTTTTATTTTATTTTATGTGAGCTTAATGGGAACGGGGTGTGCTCAAAGGGTACAGAAATGTACTCATTAAGCACAGCCAGACTTTTTGCATTTAATGATGTACATCTTAAATGAAATGCTTTTGTCATTTAAAATAAAATTAAATATTTTTTTGTGAGAGATTAATATTTTATTTTAACAAATTTTTGGCGGGAACCCAGTGTGCTTGTAGCTTTCTCTATTTCTGTTTTATCACGTGATAGAAAGTCTAAGGCCTTCTCAAGCCGTATGGCTGACCCATCTAATCTGAGGCCTGTAATGCATCAATCTAAGATTGCTGTAGAGACAAAATGTATTTCCATCAAGTTAGCATTTTTAAACATTCGCTCAATAAAAAATAAATCATTTCTGATCAATGATTTAATAACCACAAACAACCAATTTTATGTTTCTAAATGAAGCATGGCTAGAAGACAGCTGCAGAAACAGCTTTAATTTTATGAGTGTCTGCAGGACTGAGGTGGAGGTGTAGCTGCTCTATTTAAAGATGTTTATCAATGCAAGCAAGTGTCATTTGGTCAGTATTTGTCTTTTGAATATCTAGGTATTGTGCTGAAAGGTGCTCCACGCATTCTGTTTATCGTTATTTACAGGCCTCCAAGATACTCTCCAGCCTTTGTTGTAGAATTCACAGAACTGTTATCAATGATTTCCTCAGAGTTTGACTGTTTTACTATTGCAGGGGATTTTAATATTCACACAGATAATGCAGAATTCAAAACTACAAAAGAAATTATAACTGTTTTAAACAGTGCATGGACCCACACACAATCATGGACACACTCTAGATTTACTCATCAGTAGAGGTCTAAACATTTCATCCATTGTTATTAAGGATGTAGCACTATCTGATCACTTCTGTATTTTCTTTGATATATTGATCTCGGTTACCACTGAATCTAGATCTGTCTCTGTCAGAAAGAGATACATTAACGAGAACACTAGTGCACTATTTATGAAAGCTCTATCTTTAACACCAAGCATTTCTGCAGACTCTGTTGATCTTCTCCTGGATTCCTTTAACTCAAAAGTTAAGAATGTTATTGACAGTGATGGGAATAACGGCGTTACTAACGGCGTTATTTTTTTCAGTAACGAGTAATCAAACGAATTACTGTTTCCCCCGTTACAACGCCGTTACCATTACTGACAATAAAATATGGCGTTACTATATTATATTATTATAATTTAATTTTTCAGTTCATCTGAATGGATGCGTGTAGCTGTATTTGACGTACCGTAAACTCTAGTGTGAAGCGCACAACTCGCCGTCGCTTTCTCTCACAGACACGCACGCGAAGACAGATACAGAGCAAGAGAGTCTTTAATAACGTGCAGAATTGATGCGCTACATGTAAACGGTATTCTTTGTTGTATTTTCCTGTCAAAATAACGGAGTTCCTTTGGAATTCTTCAGCTTTTAAGAACTGCCGGGTTCTCTGGTAGTGGGCGGAACTAATGCGCAAACGACAATCTCATTGGCTGGCGCTCACCTATTATCATCCCTGTTTTAATTTCAGCAAATCAATTCGAGCAAAGGCAGACAACGTGATTAATAGTCATGAACCCAGCAGCTCATTAATCCTTAGTGCGTTTTATATTGATGACAAATATGCATTCATACTTGGTTATTCTAATTACTAAAGTTATATCATCATATAATATAAAATTATCATAATATTATATTATAATGCTTGACTGACTGATACTAAGTGTCAGTAGATAAATAGTGTAGATTAATGTACAATGTTTTATAATAATAATTTATTCTTTTTAGTGTCCATTTCATTAATTTAACATATTTAATATTGGGGGTATCCAAAGTTATTTGACATTTGAACTTTTTTTTTTTTTTTTAAAGTAACGCAATAGTTACTTTCCCTGGTAATTAGTTACTTTTATAATGATGTAACTCAGTTACTAACTCAGTTACTATTTGTGAGAAGTAACTAGTAACTATAACTAATTACTTTTTTAAAGTAATGTGCCCAACACTGGTTATTGATGATATTGCTCCGGTAAAGTTCAGCAAGAAGACTGGCAGACAAAAATCAACAGCAGTTCAGAATATGAAAAGACAATGCAGAAAATCGAAGTGAATGTGGCGGAAGACGAAACTTGAAATTCACTATAGCATCTATAAAGACAGCCTTCATGCTTTCAATGTGGAACTACCACAGCTAGATCTGTTATCTTGATAACACCATGTTGAGCAACTATAGACCGATATCAAATCATGCTTTCATAGGTAAGATTATTAAAAAGGTAGTTTTTAATCAGCTGAACAACTTCTTAAACTCAAATGGATACCTGGACAATTTTCAATCTGGTTTCCGAGTGCATCACAGCACAGAGACGGCACTCATGAAGATAATAAATGATATTCGCTTCAATTCTGATTCTGGCAAAATATCAGTGCTGGTACTACTAGATCTTAGTGCTGCGTTTGACACTGTTGATCAACATATTTCTAGAGAGACTGGAAAACTGGGTCGGGCTTTCTGGGATGGTACTCGAATGGTTCAGGTCATACTTCGAAGGGAGAGGTTATTATGTGAGTATAGGAGAGCATAAGTCTAAGTGGACATCCATGACATGCGGAGTCCCACAAGGCTCAATTCCTGCACCACTCTTGTTTAGCCTGTATATGCTCCCATTAAGTCAAATAATGAAAAAGAACAAAATTGTCTTTCACAGCTATGCTGATGATACCCTGATTTACCAAGCCTTATCTCCAAATGACTACAGCCCCATTGACTCCCTCTGCCAATGCATTGATGAAATTAACAGCTGGATGTGCCAGAACTTTCTTCAGTTAAACAAGGAGAAAACTGAAGTCATTGCATTTGGAAACAAAGGTGAAGTTCTCAAGGTAAGCTAAAGCTAAAATTCAAGTCAAAAATCTTGGGGTGATTCTGGAGACAGACCTTAGTTTTAGTAGTCATGTCAAAGAAGTAACTAAATCAGCATACTATCATCTCAAAAACATTGCAAGAATTAGATGTTTTGTGTCCAGTCAAGACTTGGAGAAACTTGTTCATGTCTTTATCTCCAGCAGGGTGGATTATTGTAATGGTCTCCTTCCCAAGAAGACCATTAGACAGCTGCAGCTCATCCAGAACGCTGCTGCCAGGATTCTGACTAGAACCAGAAAATCTGAGCATATTACACCAGTCCTCAGGTCCTTACACTGGCTTCCAGTTACATTTAGGATTGATTTTAAAGTACTTTTACTTGTTTATAAATCACTTAATGGCCTAGGACCTAAATACATTGCAGATATGCTCACTGAATATAAACCTAACAGACCACTCAGATCATCAGGATCGAGTCAGTTAGAAACACCAAGGGTTCACACAAAACAAGGGAGTCCGCTTTTAGCTATTATGCCGCCTGCAGTTGGAATCAGCTTCCAGAAGAGATCAGATGTGCTAAAACATTAGCCACTTTTAAATCCAGACTCAAAACTCATCTCTTTAGCTGTGCATTTGTTGATTGAGCACTGTGCTACATCTGAACTGATTGCACTGTTTGATCATTTTCTATTCTTAACTGTTTTAAATTCTTTTTAAATCAATTTTTATATCATTTTGTTTTTATTGTTATTTATTTATTTTAAATTCCATGTGATTATTATTATTTTTAATGACTATTTCACTTCCTTTTATGTAAAGCACTTTGAATTACCACTGTGAAATGTGCTATATAAATAAACTTGCCTTGCCTTGCCTTGCCTTACTGAAACCAATATCTTGTGCACTAAAAATGACTCGATGTAGATTTTGGTGAGCTTAATAGGTAAGTTTACCCTACATTTGATTATTAATAGCCTTTCTTGTTTTGTCCCATCATAGGACAGAACAAGAAATGCTATAAATAATCTTTCATTGCACAAAAGTATAATAATACAAAAAGCTCCAATACAGAGAGGCACAAAGCACCTATGCGCATCCCATGAGCCGAATGATGTGCTTGAAGCAACACGGAACGGCTTCAGAACACTTGGACTTTGACTTTATGGTGCTTTATAATGATTTTGTGTTTTCGTGGGGCTATATGCACAATACTGGATTTAGATCGGTCTCGTCTGACCGATACCCAATCTGGCAGAAAATGAGTATCGAATCAGTGCATCCCTAGTTTCAGTCAAAAGAGCCTCTAGACTGCCAAAAAAAAGAATGATAAATATATCAGACATGATAAAGTACATCAGATTTTTAACATTTTATTTATTAATATATTAGTTTAAATATAATTATGAAACGGGTATTATTTTGTTGAACTTTTGTATTAAATGTAACATCTCTTTTGCTAAATCATGAATCATTTTTTTACCCTATTTAACTGCATAAAAGACAAAATATGCCATTATTTCCCCTTCTTTCCCCTGTCAAGAGCTAATTTGTTAAATTTGTTTTCTCAAACAACTTCATTTTAAGTGACTTATGATGTCACTTCGCGAGTCTTACTGTAGTTTGAAGAGTGCATCGTTTCCTATTCACCTTGATTTTCAAAAACTCAGTTTTTCACAAATAGCATCCAGCCAAACCAGCTTCTCCCTTTACTGGAGCACTGCAGCATGAGATACGACACAAACACGTTCACTAATAAAATAAGGCGAAACTGTTAATTACAGTGAATCAGACAGGTGAGTGTGTGTGTTTACTATAGTAACAGTCACTCACGTGTTTTCTGTGAGTCATGCCTGTCAGACACATAAATGTGGGTGGATCCAAACTAAAGTGATTTACTTAGTTTTTATGCAATGAAAACTAAGGTAAAATAAGATGGCCAGTTGTAAAAATAGAGCATAACATGCACTATTTATCTATTAATATTCATTGTGTCACAGTATAAATTCAGCAAATCGTGACTTACACAAAATTTTAAAATTTAAACTAAAGTGAAGCTAAAGTAATAATAATAACTTTATATATATATATATATATATATATATGTGTGTGTGTGTGTGTGTGTGTGTGTGTGTGTATTCCAAAGCCTATATGTATATGTATCTATATGTGTGTATGTGTGTGTGTGTGTGTGTGTGTTTCTCAAAGCGCTTTACATAATAAAACAAACAAGTAAAAATCCAACATACACATGACAACCAATTAAAAATCAAATTAAGATATAGCTTAAAATAAAAACAGTCAAGAAAAAGCTAACCTAAAATAAATGAGTTTTCAAGTAAGACTTAAAAATGCTTAAATTCTGTGCATCTCTAATTTGTAGAGCGAGTGCATTCCAAAGCCTGGGTGATTTATACAAAATTAAATGTATTTATAGAAAAATGATAGAAACACCTGAAAAATCTTATAAATTTTTAATCAGCTATATATTGTTAGTTTTAAGTGCAAAATAAAATATTGTACATATTTTTAGTGATACAATGCATTTCCATTCTTATTTCTCATTCTTTGTATACTTGCATAGAATTTCTGACTGATCTAAACATTTATGTTGACAATTCTATAAAGAATATGTATTTTTTTCTTGATGCTTTATTTAATCACACACACACACACACACACACACACACACACACACACACACACACACACACACACACACACACACACACACACACACACACACACACACACACACACACCTACCTACCTTACCTGATCACAACAACAAGAAAAGTTGTGGAAAGTTGTTACTCTTAAAGTCAATGTAACATTGGCATTCGCAGCCTGTTTTACGTTTGTTGCAATTCTGATAAAGAAATGAATCTTTTTTGTTCAGTGGGGACTTGATCGTGATCAGCTGGATAAAATAGTTGAAAAATACGTTGAAAAGACGTTTTTGTCTTTGCTCTGAAGTATCATTCACAACAAGACCAGTAACGTGCATTAAGAAAGTAAATGAGGTCAGTTTAGATTTCATGAAGCACTTAAGTGTCTCAGCTATCTGACTCTTTTCCACGAGATAAGTGAACTGTTAGTCAGCCTGCAAAACAATGACAGAAGGCTTTGGCCGAACGCGGCGAACAGTTGCAACAGCTTCTGTTGAGAGTCAATCCAAAAATGATTTCACAAGCATCCTGTGTCAGAGGCAAACATCTCACATGCTAAAGTCCAGCGAATTCCTCCCGAGACCTCCTGGCCAAACAGACACATCTTTGTCTGCGCTCGCTGCTTTCATAAGAGCCGTTAATTTGGTCAAAAGGCTCTCTAAAATGTTTATGTTCACACTGGGGGTGGACAATGTGTCAGCGTGACCCGCTGACCTCGACTTCCCAACACGTCTTGCGCTGTGAGAACAACCATGTTCGCTGCTCAATTAGTTTTTAGGTCAACCTCCGAGCTGGGTTGTATTTCTGCTCGCAAATGAAAGATATATAAACATCCTGTTAACAAACCGATTGCGCTGATAGCACAGCCTGGACAGTGAACATGCACATATCGAGCAGCTTTGTTTGTTCAAATGTCACTCCTGAGAAATGTGACTCTTGTAAAATATGCAATGTAATGTAATGCTCAAAGTGTTTACAAATAGACTTATGGTTTTATATTTTCATATAAATATATTTATATTTTTATATTTTAAAAAAATATTGCTATACTGGATACAACAATAATAATAATAATAATAATAATAATAATAATTAATAATAATAATAATAATAATAATTATTATTATTATTATTATTATTATTATTATTATTATTATTATTATAGCAGCATTAGATATTAGCATTAATCTTCTACTAACTTAAAATCTCTAAAAATTTACTTAAAAGAATATGCATGTTTGGATATGCTTTATTTATGTAAAAAAATAAATAAAAATAAAAATAAATAAATACATTACATTTCCATTGTTTTGTTATAGTGAATATTAGCATTAGTTATTAATATTATTTTTATTATTATTATTATTATTATAAGAAGCAGCATTGGAATATTAGCAGCATTAGATATTAGCATTAATCTTTTTCTAACTTCAACAAAATCTTTTCTAGAAAGAATATGCATATTTTTAGTTATGCTTTATATATTCAGCTAAATATTGCACTTTTTAAATGCAAAATAAAATTGAAAAATTATTTGCATTAGGATAAATGATTTTAGCATTAGTTATTATTATTATTATTATTATTATTATTATTGCATTACATATTAGCATTAGTCTTCTAACTTCAATAACATCTTATACAAAATTCTATAAAGAATATGCATATTTTTCCTATATATATATATATTTTTTTTAAATCTATAAAGGATATGCATATTTTTAGTTATGCTTTATTTAATCGGCTAGATGTCTGTGGCTAGAGAGCTGAATTAAAAAAAAAAAAAAAACTATAAATAAATAATAATAAAGACTATAAATAAAATAAGAAGGCCTGCAAGGTCAAGAAGTGTGGGAACCCTGAATAAAGATATCTTCAAAGTTTCATAATTTGCAGCTCATTTTGGCTCAGTGGCAGTGAAGTTTGCTGGTAAGAAAAATACCATGCAACACATGTAAAAACTTATCCTAACTGATCATAAATGCGTCATTCTAAATGAACTGGAGTTTGAACCTTTTTGATGTTTTTTCAACCTGTAACACATTTGTGATATTACTACAGAACGGACTATTTTCAGATAACAAATTGTCCGCAGGTCTGGAAACTATTTGAGCTTAATAAAGCGTGGCAGGCACCTGCATTGTGGTTTTTCTTTGCAGCTAAAAACGTTTGGTTTAATCAAGGATGTAAGGTACTGTGGGCCGTCTGTGTGTTACTGCTCACCGTATGAAACGCTCTCGACTCTGACGGAGCTCTGGACACTCAGAAAATATTTAGTTTAGCATATTACTATGGGATTTGTATAGTTAATAACCAAGATTGTGTGTTGAAAGGTGTGTAACTATGCAGAAAAATAGCTGAACTATACTTTTGTGGGTTGCTAGGTTAGGTGTTTACTTACTATTTACTGTACTTGCATATTGCATTTATATATTGCATTCACTTTTAGCTGTTTCTGAGACACTTGATATTTCCACAATGTGGAAATATCAAACCTGGAAATATCAGGGTCTTCTAAAATTGCACTTCACAGGCCTGGAAAACTTGTGGAAGTTAATCTTGAAAAGGCTTTGTAATTTCCAAGAGGAATGTATTTTTTTTTTTTTTCTAAAATATGTAATTTGCTAAATATTGTTCTTTTTATGTGCAAAATAAAATATGTTTGAAAACGCACATTGCAACAGTTTCCAAAATTTTGTGAAGAAAACTGGTATTTGTATTTGCTTTTACATTTACATTTTAATTAAAAAAAAAGCCCATTTGTCCAATTTTTTTCAGTTTACACACACACACACACACACACACACACACACACACACACACACACACACACACACACACACACACACACACACACACGCACTCAAAATGTGTAAATTGCATTGCATTTCCAGATTTTAATATTAGCAAACGTATATAAAAAATAAATTTCTATTCTATTTATTTATTTATTGGTTATGCTCATCTCTAAAATATGTAATTGGCAAGATATTGTTATTTTTAAGTGTAAAATATTTTATTTATTTATTTTGTAAATTGCATTGCATTTCCAGAGTTGTCAGGAGGGGTGCTATAATAGATTAGCATTAGTCTTTTCAATGGTCTGTTTTTGAGAAAAAGAAAAAAAGCTACATGTATACTGTTTACTGGCATATAGAACTTACTGCATTTAGGACACTGTTCAGACAGAAATAACTTGGAAACAACAACAACAACAACAGCTTTTAAGCTGTATATTTCCCTGATAAACTAAATAAAAAATGTAATATTTTTTTAAATATTTTTTAAAAATGTGCATTGCAACAGTTGCCACAAGGGGTGGTATTTTATCAGTATTCTTCTTCTATGGTCATTTTTCTACAGAAAATTGCAATGTTGCTAGGTGTTTACTTAATACTTACTTGCATATAGAATTTATTGCATTTAAATGTAAAAATATCGAACCTGGAAATATCGGTAACGTCTAAGATTGCACTTGACTATAAAAATATCTATTATATTTTTAGTGATGTTCTTCTGTAAAATATGTAATCATCCAGATTTTGTTCCTTTTGAAGTGTAAAATAAAATAAAGTAAAAAATAAAATCACACTGCCAAAGTTGCCACAAGGGGCGCTATATATATAGTGGATATTAGCATTAATTTTCTAATATGTTTACTTACTATTTACTTGCATATAGAGTGTATTGCATATACGATGCCGTTCAAACGTGAAGAACAGAAACCCCACATTGATTCTCAGAGGCAGCTAGCCACCGTGAAAGACCGCCGCTAGATAAGTCCATTAAAAACGGGTTCTCGACGAGTACAGTTTCGAGGGGCCATAGCGGGAGGTGGGAAAGTCTCGCATGCCTTCGAGCTTGACAACAGGTTGAGACGGCAGGACCAGCGCGAGAAGTCAAAGCCGAGCATGACAGCGGAACAGAGGAGTCGATATTTAATCAACCCCATGCCGCGGCAGCTTTTGAATATTTGATGGCACTTTTCTTCGATGATTACCTTCCCATTACGGTATCTTGTCACCGGTTGAAGGGAGAGGTTTTGGCTCCCATTGTTTGGGCTCAGCGCAGGTTTGGTGTCCTCCAGGGCTGGACGCTATTGTCAAGCTGTCAACTGGCTGCTTTCCTGTTAGTCCACTATATTCTCTGTTTCACATGCCCCTGGTACGCTGACTTATCACACCTGCCAGTCACACTCGGCCGTTCACGATGGGCAATAAAAAGAAAGTTATAGAGAGAGCGCCTACCACACAAGCTGAATGAATGAACGCCCATCTTGATCCCACAGTTTAATTTACTGCTCTCCATGAGCGAAACGGGATTATGAGATGCCATGTTTCATAGAGGGAGAACTCTCCCGTCGAGAGCGGTCTCGGCCTGGGCCTACATGACCAGCGAAGGCGCAGCCATTGTGCTTCGAAATTATTGTTTAGGCTTATTCTACACTTTTTTTAAAAAAAATTCAACTTATAATGTTCGTTAAGGTTTCTTGCATCAAGACCAGTCATATTTTAGAAATGAAAATGTTTTTGGTCAGTTCTCCCATTCTCATATCTACATTTTGCATAGAGTTTTAAAAATATAAAACAGAAAAAATTAATATATATATATATACAATCAGAAGAAAAGGTAGTCAAAAATTTGTATTACATAGGCTTTTTTAATATAAATTCAAATTATGTTGTTCCTCAAGGTTTCTCGCATCAAAACTAGTCATATTTCAGTTTTCCAGCATGAAAAATGGACATGAAAAACACTGCCTGTTTTTGCTACTTTACTTTTAAGTAAATTTATATATAAGGCTTGAAATGTACTTTATACAAATGCATTCTTGCTATGCAAACATGATTTCATGTGTTGCTGTTTTCCGGGAATGCATTAGAGTGCATTTATAGTCGCGATTTATAATGCAATGCATACGCATGCTGCAATCTTTGCATTGCCTCAAGGGGCGCTAGCAGATATTAAATGCATTTACATTTATGCATTTGGCAAATGCTTTTATTCAAAACACTTTATATTGCATTGAAAGACATATTATAATATATAACATATAGGCTCATGATTATCAATGTCAATATCATGACAAAGTTAAGAATAACATGCTTTTGTTCATACTCCGAAGACTCTTTGTATTAATTAGTTGCGCTTGTTTTTTGCATTACAATTCTGACATCCTCATATAGAAGACAAAAGCAGTTGTGCTTTAGGGAGCAGACGTTACATGTGTCACATTTAGCTAACTCCACATATATTTACTGAGTGTCTTTATTGTGGTTGGAGTAACCGCAAGCATTCTACAACACTTCCTTCAGAAGAGCATGCAGCCCGGGTCGTAGAGACGACTCTAAGATCCAGACCAATAAAATGGCTGAAACTCGCTGGTTAGTATAAATGTGTTCCATAGCGGCCGCAACATCCTGATCAAAGCCTGAACGCCGGTGGCGATAAGATCTGTTTGTGTAGGCCTCGCTCCACCAGCCTACGAGACGGGAACAGAGCTGTGAGCCTCACCCGCGGCTGCCTGTAAAAGGAAATATCAAACGCCGCTGATGTCTTTTCCGAGGAAGTACTTTTAGCTGGTAATTATTGGCTGGGCGTAAGCCCTTCCTGTTTGATGAGCCACCGCAGAAAATGACCCTAAAGAATCATTTCCATGATGTAAACTGTTTATTTAAGACGTATATGCTGCAGGGGAGGAATCTGGCAGATTTTTCTGCATGCAAAAAGTTTTTCCCTACAAGTGAAGACAAGAATGAAGTATAAATGCTGTACAAATGCACCCAAAAATGGACTGAAATCACACTTATACATGTCTTAAAAATAAAGGTGATGCAATAGAAGAACTATTTTTGCTTCCCCAAAGAGCCTTTTAGTGATCAGTTTTTAAAAGAACCATGTTTTCTAGTGTGAAGAACATTTGAATGTTAAAAGTTCCTCACGGAACCATCAATCGCAATAGAGCAACTTTACTGGACATAGAGAGTCAATGTTAAAATTAAATGCTATTTTGTACATTTTTTTGTGCAGGATGAAAATAGGAGGACGTTTGTTTGATAATATTGAGTTTTGTTTCTGTTATGTTGGTGTTTTTCAGGGTTACCGCTGTGGTGAAGAGTGGGGCTTGTTCTTAAGTGAAGGATGGGCTCGTGTTGACATCCTTAAAAACTGTGTTAAACATTGCTTTTATTTGTAGAATGTAAGTTGTTCAAAAATTCCATATTGTGAGACTGCAGAATTGCAATAAACAAAGTATGAATTGTGACAAAAGGTTGCAATTCTGAGAGTAATTGTGAGACGTAAACTCGGAATTCAGAGAAAAAAAAGTCAGAGTTGTGAGATATAAAATCAGACATACAAGAAAACTATTTTTAATCCTGTGCTAATATTTTAGGGCCATTATATATCATTTAATGAGGTGAAAGCCGCAGGTGTTTATTTTGTGTTGCTCATGACGTCAGCAGCGCTCATCGAATGTCAAAGGATACAGTTCGTTATTTGCATCTGCAATGGTTTAGGCAAAACTTTACACATATCACACCTTAGTTTCCGCTTCCAATGACATAGACGAATCCGCAAATTTTAAATGCATACTTCTTGGCGTCATAAGTGTGGATAAATAAGCCATTATTTGCATAAGTTTGTATTCCAAAAACAATTTTAAGGATGAATGATTTAATGTGGACAGACATTGGCCAGGACATACAGAACATCCTGCAATACTTCATAAATCTGTACAGTTTACTTTTTATATGTCTTGTAATATATTTTTGCCATGTCCCATTAACTTCTATAATAAAAAAAGAATATATGAAGAAATATTGCTTTTTATAAAGCAATTATTTTGTGAATATTGTTTTAACTGATGATCATTTCATAGGTGTGTCATATCCCTTTAACTAAAGCCATCATCATCCAGGAAGTGACATCATTTTGGAGGGAAATTGACAGCACAAACACCAGTAAGTATTAGAAATTGATTACATTAGATTTGCTTGTTTTTGTGGTTTGCGTCACAAAACATTTCATCCTGTTTGACTGAATTACTCAAATCAGTTTAATAATAATCAACATTTTAAAAGATCAAGATAAAGTTGAAGTGTTTTCACCATTAATATCTGAAAGACTCAGGGATTCTGCAGGTCTTTAAAAAGCCTTAATTTGCACTTCTACAAATTAAAATGACACATTAAGGCATTAAAAGGTCTTAAAGGTGAGCTGATAGTCTTAAATCATAACGTCATTGCATTAGCTCATAAAGTCATTAGGCATGCATTGCTGAAAAATAAATATCTTTCTCAGTGTTTTTGTCTTGTTTTCCAATTCAGGGGCCTCATTTATAAAAATCTCCGTAGATTTCATCCTAAAAGTGTACGTAGGCACAAAAGTTCGATTTTGCGTACGCACAAAAGTTTTCAGATTTATAAAACCATGCGTACGCCTGAACCTGCGCAAAAATCCCTTTATAAACCGCAGTTAGGGGAAGATTGTGCGTACGTGCATCTCCACCCCGACTCCTCCCAGAAATCACCATATATGGAGCTTACAACGCCTAGTTTTACTATGCATAACCTCATCTGCATATCATTTCCATGCATATCCCCATCCACGTGACACCATGTTTAACACCGTCAAAGGTACAAGATATTAAGGACATATGAGATACGGACTATAAATGCCATTTGTGCCAAACATTTAATTTTTATTTATAAAATAATATCATCCAATATCCTTGCTATGTTTTAGAATAAATATATCAAAACATTCATAAAAAACTAAACTGTTTAAAATGATCAAATAAATATTTTAGAATAAAGTTTTAAAGTTATAAAGAATAAAGTTGATCTCATTATTTTACACTGGCTATTTTTAGTGGAAACAGGCCTATATTTATTGCAGTGTAAATACAATTGTCTGACTCGGCGCGACACTGACGTATTTTAAAAATGAAACGTGCAAATCTTACCGTTTGCTTCCAGTTGTATCCTCCAAATACAGTGGTATTTTTCATAATGTTGTGGAGATGTCTTCACACGATATTAACACCTCTGTGCAGCTGCGGTTGTACAGTAAGTTATTATCATTGGACCTATTCAAACCGGACAATAGACCGTTCGACCACCGAGTATCCAGCAGTGTCCGCCATATCGAAGTAAGTGCGTATCATTGATCACTGATCTCGCTAAAAATATTTTCTCATAACATGAGATCTGCAGTTTAAAGATGAATTATTGTGCACCTATAGCCTCATGCCTCAGGAAAGGTGATCAAGCGCATCCACTACAAATATGTCTAAATTCATATAGCCTAATTTTTGTTTAACTTCTGCATAATGACTTTATGTAATTCCAGTGCTTATTTACATTATGAGAGGGGAATATTTAATGCAAATGTGTATATCGACATGAAAACAGAGTTTAAAATCTTTGTTTACTTCATTAATTTTCTCACTCCTGGAAAAAGAGTTCGTACGCATGGGTCAGAGTTTGCGTGCAGGTGCGCACATTTTCCCGTCAAGTTTGTTTTTATAAATCCCACCTTTTGCATAGAAAGTGGCGTACGCCTCTATCAGGGCAGGTTTTGTGCATACGCAACGGTTATAAATGAGGCCCCAGATATCTAAACATCCTTAAATCAAGATACATTTTTCTTGAGATGTAAAATGAAGATAGTTGAAGTCTTGTTTTCTGAGAAAATGTATACAATTAAATGAGTTTATGCTTAAAAAACCCCAAAAACAAATATGTGCCAGTGGGGAATGAAAACTGATTTTCCCTTTGAATTTAAATGGATTTTACTGTCCGAATTGGCAGATTTGTATGGAATGCCAAAGCTGCTGTAATAAGAAATAAATAAATAAATAAATGTACAAAGAAAAGTAAAAAAAAAAAAAAAATGCAAATATAAATAAATATATAAATAAATGTACAAAGAAAAGTAAAAAAAAGAAAAAATATATATTTATAATTTTATTTCCTTATTTATATATTTTTTCCCACATTTATTTTTATTTATTCTTTTGCACTTTTATTTATTTTCACATTTATGTATTTATTTATGTATTTCTTTCTTTATTTATACATTTATTTATTTTCACATTTATTTATTTATTTATACATTTCTTTGTCCGTAGGGTAATGAGGAGGGCGTGTTTTATCTCAGGAATAGCAATCGAGCCAGATAAGGCGAGGGGTAAGCTTTGAGGCCGCAGTGATCGCGTGCATCTGCTGAAGTTAGTGCTAAAGCCTGCAATCGCTTTCTTATGCTGCTGTTTTTTTAGGTTTCACTTTCAACACATACAACGCAAACAATGCGTACAACGCATTTTTCAAAGATTCGGGATAGAACGAGGCATCAGTTATTGTAGAAGATTTGTCGCCTCGCGCCACTTCCCGTGTGGGCAGTCACCGCATTAACTGATTATAATGGGTTCTCTTGCTGTAGACATTAATCACGGTCTTAGGCTGAGTCATCAACTGGAAATATCCAGAATTAAATTAAACAAAAGGTGTCCAAGGGAACTTAGCTAGAGGAACAGGCCATGCATTGAAGCCTAAAACATGTTTTAATATTTGCGACTGACACCAGCGATTGTTTGCGGCTATGCAGTGGAGATGCGTTCACTGTCAAACATGAGCATTCATTTTGTAATTTTGTCTAATATTTTCTCTTTTCTCTTTCTCGTTCTATCCCGAATCTTTGAAACATGCGTTGTATGTGTTGAAAGTGAAACCCCAAAAAACAGCGCGCATAAGAAAGCGATTGCACGCTTTCGCGGTAGCTTCAGCAAATGTACGCGATCACAGATTGCACGCTTCCCAGCCGAAGCACCACCCCCCTCCCTGGAAATTGAAATAGTAACCCGTAATATAAGTTTTAGGCCATATTGCCCATCTAAGTCTTTCGTTTGGACAAGGTGTCACTATGGCCTTAAAGCTTACCCCTCGCCTTCTCTGGCTCGATTGCTATTCCTGAGATAAAACACGCCCTCCTCATTACCCTACGGACAAAGAAATGTATAAATAAATAAATTTGTAAATAAATAAAGAAATAAATGTGGAAATTTGTTTAAAAATACATAAGGAAATAAAATTATAAATATTTATTTATTTATTTATTTTTATTTACTTTGTACACTTATTTATATATATTTATTTATTTAGATTTGCTTTTTTACAATACTTTGTATGTTTATTTATTTATTTCTAATTACGGCAGCTTTGGTATTCCATTTTATTCATTGATTCACTTCATTTTGATACATTTCACAGAAAATAATCTTTTTGTCGTTTTGTTTCACATTGCACTGGAAAACATGACAAATATATACTGAGTAAGAAAAACACATTTTTGCAGTTTAGAGAGCGTACTGACATAATGTTTTCCCTTCCATTTATTCCATAAATTGTCTTTACTTGGTCTTAAATGCACCTTCATAAAGCCTGCAGAAACCCTGTGCATGCATGTGAAAAAGTTACATTCCAACACAAGCATATTCATTTATAACTTCAAAAGATTCTGCAGATCACGAATGACTCGTATATCATGAATACAAACGAAAGCGCATTCACTGGATGAACGTAATAAACGGTCCTTTATCAGGGCAGTATAATTTCCTCAAGCTAATGCTGTCCACGGCCTTTTATCTGGACTGCGTTTTTGAAAGTCATCCGGTCTATGACAGATCTCATTTCCTGTCCCAGAGGACAGACGGTAACCATATCCACTTGACCTCTGCCATCACTGTCTGAAGATATGACACCATTGTTCTCGCCATATTCACTCATTTACCATTGTAATAGACAATGACTCTGAGTATTAGAAAGGATTATGGATTTTTTTTTTATTTTTTTTTTTTTTTTGTCCACCATGATTGTATTTTCTTTTTCTTTTTTTTCCAGTCGATCATTGTGCCTGGTGCTGTCGAGCTAATAAACGCCATTTAAATATTCATGCAATGTTCGTTACAGTGAACTCTAATGTCACTCCACAGCAGTCCATTGAACTCGAACAATAACGAGAAGTGAATAAACAAATTGATCCAGGGTCGTGACCTGCGGTCTGTGCAACAGGTTTGGACATAAACACCAGGTCCTGTTTCAGGTTATCTACAGGTCCACCACAAAAAGCTTTTACTCAATTTAATGAATTAAAATGAGCTGATGCTACATTTTCTCTCAAATTAATTGCATTGTATGCAGTTTATTTAAGAGTTTCTTAATGCATTTGTGTTGGAACTACATGATCATGGCTAACAAAACTGCGTTGCTGATTTGATTTCCCAGCATGCTTTGCATGGGACTGGATCTGGAGAGTAAATGTTGCAACTGAATGCTGAAGTGAAGTGTTTGTTGCATAAGATAAAAAAGGAGGAGACTTGTTTGTGTTTAATATATTCTGTTATGTTGGCATTTAGAAGAGTTTATGTTGTGGTAGTGTTTAAGGTTACTGTTGTGGTCAAGAGTGGTATTTGTGTTTAGGTGGAGGATTGGTCAGTTTTGCGTTAAGATGCAGTTGTAAGTGTTTTATTGTAAAAGCAAACACTGTGAAAATTCCAGTGCAGTAACAGATCTTTTCATTTTTTCCCCCACCAGAAGCAATGGTTCTATATCTAATAATTAACAAAAAATGAATGAAAGAAAGAAAATAAAAGACAAAATGTTATATTTATTTTATAACTTAAACTTATCTCATTTAAAATAGTTGCTAAAGCAACATTTCTTATTTTGAGTTTGATTAACTTAATGTTTAACTTGATGTACTAAAATGACAAATATCTAAAAAATCAAATTAATTTTTAAAATTTCTATATATATATATATATATATATATATATATATAATTTTTTTTTTTTGCAAAAACACACAATAAAACTTTAACTAAAATTAAAATGAATGAAAACAGAAACTATAATGAAAATGAAAACAGAAAATATATAAAACAGAAACTAATTCATATTAATAAACTATACCTCAATGCTACTAAAATAACACAATAAACGCTATAGTTAGAATGCTAAAATTTATTGTTCGCTTTCAGCAATTTATGTCAGTTTTATTGTGACTAAATGTCTTAGCGTTTACTTAATTCATTTAGCTACTACACAAAGTTTTTGGTGTTTGCATTTAATGTTAAGTCAACTCATTTCCAGCTTGTAAAACCAATGTCCATAAAGTGCGATGTAAACCCTTTTTTTACAAGATCTAAAGGAAATGTGAGCGTTATTTGCCTCACCATCATGCTTTGTCAAAAGAGTCTTGCATCCTCAAATCTCCAAATATACCTCAGGTTCCTTCATGTTTTTATGTTTGTTATCTCGCAATTAGTTAATGTGATTAATAACATTTGTTCTTATTTATGTACACTGCTTTTTCCAAGATTGCTGGCTTAAATAACAACCTTTTGTTAACAGGGAGTCCAAATTGTTTTGACTGATTGTAAACCGCTTTAGGCCTCAAGTTCATTGGCTTTCTGAAAATGATTAGACGATCACATGCGTTCAAAAACTCAAGGGTTTTTAATCACTTGGAAGTGGGAATTTCCTCGATGCCATTACGTTTTAGCCTGACGAATCGCCATCAATTTTTCATTCTCGCACGTTACAGATCCAAACACATGCTGGCATTTATATAATTAATTTCTCCACTCCCCGAAACCGTATTTCTCAGATCAAAGCCGGCGGGTTTAGAGCGTAGATGAGTAGAGTTCAAAGAGCAGGACAAGTCTAAACACAAACCCGGTTTAATCGCTCTGTAATTATGGGGGTTAACACATAACTGACATGCAGTCATACCTGCTTAATGCTGCACGGGAGAGTTTTGTGTTGTTATTGACAAAATCTTCTCTCTGAGGGTTTGTATCCAGACAAATGGATACAAGACCTCAAAAGATATCCCGAGGTTATATTGTGCATTCAAGGCAAGACACCACAGGTGAACTAATAGATGTCGCCATACTCTTACCAGTTGATTAATCACAGTACACTAAGGCAATTGATTTGTATTAGAAATGCAAATATGGATATCCCTTTTTTAATTAAATATGCATTAATTGGCTTAAATGTTCAGAACATAAATCTGAAGACTGTATAAAGACAGGTTCAAAATTCTTATTTCATTTTGTTGATGTATTAGAGACAAAGGGGATCACTTTTTAATCACTCAATCAATCAAAAAATACTGTTGACAGCCAAAAAAAAAAAAAAAAAATCACATAATACAATGTAATGTAATGTAATGTGATGTAATATTGTAATATAAAATATTTAAGTTTTGTATGTAAGTGCTACTGTTTTTATTCTGAGGAAAAACTCATTTTGAGAAAACAGCCTTCAAAGGTATATATTGTAATTGAAATTTACAGAAATTAATTAAATTAAATTATAATGTAATATAACATATGTGAGTGCTACTGTTTTTGTTTTTAACTGAAATCTACAGACATTAAATTAAATTAAATTAAATTAACATTATATAATAAATATTTTAATATATATATATATGTAAGTGCTACTGTTTTTTTCTGAGGAAAAACCTATTTTGAGAAAACGGCCTGTAAAGGTATTTAGCATATATATATATATATATATATATGCTTTATAACATTTTTATTTTCAAGAATGAAATGTTATAAAACAGTGTGAATGAATGTTTTGATATTTATGATATTTTTTGTTCATTGTGAACAATGGTAACTGTTATACTTATTTATATATAATGAAGTAGGCTATTTATATATTTTTATTTATTTTCTAAATTTAAAAAAAAAAAAGCATTCTAATATGTAAAGTTTGGTTTGTAGAAGTGCTAATGTTTTTTTTGTTTGTTTGTTTTTTATGAGAAAACAGCCTTTTAAAATCTTTATTATAACTGAAATCTACAGGTAAGCACTTAAATGTGTATTTTGGATATTTTCTCTCCACTAGTTTGAAGAGGAAGCAAAATAGCCCAAAATCTCACATATTTTCCCAGCAATCCTTAATGAAGGCCTTGGCAGGGCATCATCTCACGCGGTCCACCTGCAGGGCCCCGGTGACCCCCGTCGAGGTCCAGGTGGCCCATCTGCGCCCATTCTCCAGCTCGGTGTTGGCCGGCGATGATTCTGACCCAGAAACTGTCTGACTAATTATATCACATTATCAGCCCCGTTGCTTTTCCCTCGCCAGTTTCCGTTTCGGTGGAAAGGTTGCACAAATCCCAGCCACCCGAATCCAAGAGTCAGCGTTAACCTCTGAACTCCATCTGATGTGTGTGGCTCGGGACGCTCTCACACCCAGCCGTGGGCCCATTAACACGTCGCTGCTAAAACAGAAGCTGTTTTGACGGGATGAAATGATGGCTAAGCGCCGCTCGACAATGGGCCTCATTGTGTCGGCCGGAGGAAGGGGCTCCCAGCTGACATTTTCAGGAATATGAATGTCCCTCCATCCGAGCAAGTGGCGTTTTCAGCGGGGCGCTTCAGTGGAGAACTGAGATAATGAGAGGCCATTGACGAGAACAAGTCCGGCGGAATTACACGCTCCACATCGGCAAACGCTAATTAAGTCGTCAATGGCGATTCCCATTCGCGGCCGTGCCGAGGCTTCCGCCGCATGAGGAATGTAATTAGTTTATGTTCACTGCTAAAGGTTAAAGGCTCTGAAAGGCCACGCCGAGTGTTTTTTTCTCCGGGCTTTTAGGCGAAATGTTGCTGTAATTGCTGGATGTTTGGGGCTGCAGGTGCGCGTTTGGACTCATTTGTGCTTTGGCAGTGCGAGCTGCACGCTGACTGCGGAGATTCAGACCGACAAGGCCTGTTTGTTTGGAGAGTCTGAATGACTGCTCAGTGTTTGCCTGATACCTGCTTTGTGCTTCTGTTTCTCCTGCTTTCTATTGTTTTAGAGTCTGTTGAAGAAGATTGCGTTGACCTGGGAACATACTGTATATGGATAAATCAGCATTTTATGCACAGATATTCACCTCCACCGAATAGCCCTACTGGAAAATAAATAAATATATATTTAAATAAATTATATTGCCTAAGTTTTTTTTGTTTTTTTTTAACAGATACTAAAAGCTTTCTGGAAAAAAATGTAAAAACAATCTGAATCTGGCTGATTTAGGGAAAATGTTAATTAACACTAAGTATTATTATGCTTAGTATGTGTTTACTGTAGGGTCAGGTGGTCAGGATTTGTCTAGTAAGTTTTGGCAGTTAAGCCCTACTGGTAGATTTTGTAACTACATCACTGTAAAAAGTGATAAGTTGACTTAACTTAAAAAAAAATGAGGAAACCTGTTGCCTTACCATTTTAAGTAAATGATAATTAAAAAAATAAGTTAAGTGAATTTTAAAGTTCACTTAACTTTTAAAAAATATATATATTATTTACTTAATCATTTTAAGGCAACGGGTTTCCTCAATTTTTTAAGTTTGGTTTAAAAAACCAAAAAAAAAAAAACAGAAAAAAAACACTTGATTGACCATGAAAAACAAGTTGTTTAATACGATTGAAATAACATCGCCTATTTTTAATAACATTTTTCTTAATTTGGCTTTATGAAAAAAATAGTTATATGCAGTATGTGTGTGTGTATACTATTAATATATAAAAGTTAACATTTTTCCCAAAACTAAATGAGATATGAGATTCCTATGTTTAATTATTAACTCTTATAATATTTCTATTTTTTTTATTTTTTTTATTTGGTTTTGTGAAAAAAACAACAACTTTTATGTAGTAATAGCACATATGAACACATGATTTTTTTTAATTTAATTTTCTAAATGAAAAAAGTGTCTATAATATAATACAATATAATATAATATAATAACCTTGACTTCATTTTCTTACATCTCTGGAGTGATTAGTCACATGACATTGCTGGCTTTGGTAACTGGCACCCAAAAAACTGTCAGTCAAGCAGTTTTAATTGAGATGAATCTGAATGCTAGCGGATTTCTCTCTCCAGGTATATTAGCGGGCCTATTCTTTGATTAAGACTGTTTACAGGGGATGGAAGCTCCTGTTCTCCAAACACACACTTCTGTAGGAAACACCTCGATAAACTTCCCCTCGTGTGGATAATTCACACCTCCCTCCTAAAGTCTTCATTCACAGATCTGTCAACTGTAGCACAATCTAATGTGATTTGATGAGCACGGCCACAATAGAAGACTAAGAGGAAATTGATTTAACAAGTCCACTCAAAGCTGAGAGTGGCCCAATGACTAATAAATCTCAAAGACCTCCGGAAGTGGCTTATCCTGCGACGCGCACTAATTACTGCGCTCTCGCATCAAAGACAGACACGTCGCTTTGATTGGACAAGAAACCACGGCCACGGCCCACATCAAGACATGTTACAGACACCTAACGCCGGCGCTCAGCCGTGAAGCGGAAGGAGGCCAGCTAACGTGTGTGACATATGATGTTCTAATGCTTTTAGACAACAAACACAGCACTCGCAGATGTAAACCGAGCTGCTTGTGAGCCACGACATGGATTTGAAGTCTTGCTAACTTATTGTCAACAAATATTACTTTGATTAAATTATCTTCTACTATGTTTTTCAGAAATATTTAGGCCTAAATTTAAGATTTATGGAGTTGAATTGCATGTAACATTTCCATGCTTTTGGATTACAAAGTTTCAACATAAACTAAAAAAACATAATGTGATGCATACAGTATTTTTTTTTTTTGGTCAGATTTCTGTAATAGTACTAATAAACTCAATGAATGAATGTAATTGTTTTCACAATGAACAGAGATGCTGATTCAAAATCAAATGCAAATAGTTTGAAAAAACAAAAAAAACAATGCTATCATTTTGAGTGCAGAAATCTGACTCGTTTCATTTATGTATAGCTGGCAAATATCACATGAAGTTTATTAGTTTGTTTATGTTAAAACTGTGCATCTATCTAGATATATGAAATTCCCAAATCCTTCTAAAACCACCAAACCAGACTTAATAGCCAGCGTAGACCACTTTAGACTGGTTTAAGCATTTTTTTTTTAATCAGGAAAAGCTTCGTAGTGTTGAAGTCATGCTTTCCCCTCTTTTTTTAATGAACCACAATCTGTTAGCTGTGAATTCTCTGGCACGACTCTCCTGTGTCAATTAGACAGTTTTCGTGATCTGGCAGCGTCTGTGTCCACTCAATTAAACCTTATTTTATTGTTTTTTGTCGGATCTGCTTCAGTGTTGAGTGAATCGATTGCAGCTCTTTGGGATCTGTATCCACTCAGTGACGTCATCTATGCGTGAAGAAAGCTCTGTATGATGTACATGAGACGGCGCTCTGATTGAAACGATAGGCTTTTGTGTTCGCTGACATTTGTGTTGGCATCAGTGAATGAATGTGGCTCTTTATGTCGCCGGTCCAGGTGCGGGGCCTTTCACACTTGAACTTCTCCCCGATACTGTCCCCCCGTCCCCGTCTCTGCTTTGTGTTCATCTGGTCCTGCGCTCCGCCAACGTGATCCAAATTTGGTGGGAAAAAGAAAAGAAAGGAAAATGGGCAATAACATCATTTAAAATACTAGTTTGGTTGAGTGAAGAGTATAACCACCAATATAATGAACTGAACAATTACAATGCTTATTTAATAAGTTAAAACATTTTACATTTTATTCTTGATATGAATGATATATTTTGCATTAAGAAAATGTTTTTATATCTAATAAGTCTTTATATATGTATATCATATGTATAGCATATGTGACCCTGGAGCACAAAAGCAGTCTTAAGTCGCTGGGGTATATTTGTAGCAATAGCCAAAAATACATTGTATGTGTCAAAATGATCAATTTTTCTTTTATGCCAAAAATCATTAGGATATTAAGTAAAGATCATGTTCGATGAAGATATTTAGTAAATTTATTACCGTAAATGTATCAAAACTTAATTTTTGATTAGTGATATGCATTGCTAAGAACTTCATTTGGACAACTTTAAAGGTGATTTTCTCAATATTTTTTTTTTTTTTTTTTTGCACCCTCAGATTCCAGATTTTCAAATAGTAATATCTCAGCCAAATATTGTCCGATCCTAACAAACCATACATCAATGGAAAGATTGTTTATTCAGCTTTCAGAAAAATTGACACTTAAGACTGGTTTTGTTGTCCAGGGTCACATATAATTATGTATTGCTTTTTTTTTTTTCGTTTATTTGGTTTTGTTTTAAAAATTGTAACTTTTATATGTTACATAATATGCACAATTCCTTACTATTTTTGCAAGCATATTTTAATGTTATTTATATTTTGATGTCATTTTTTTTATTTTATGACACAAATATTTTGTATTATATTTTTCCTTCAGTTGGTTATGTTGTGAAAAATGGTTATGTTGTGTAAAATATATATATTGTATGTATAGTATTAGTATTAGTATTAGTATTATAGTATTACACAGTATTTAATCTGTTGAAATATAATTTTTTTAATTACATTTTCTCAATTAAAAGTATAATATAATATAAATAATATAATATAATCTTGACTTAATTTATTTTTACATCTATAGAGTGATTAGTCCAATTACATTTTTGGCATGAGTAATTAAAAAATAAAAAGTTATATTTGGCATCAAGCCTGTTTTTAGACTTTTGTTTTGGATTTTCATTACAGTTTCGAATTAAATGAAATTGCATTTTAAATTTATTGCATTTTAAATGAATTTTAATTAAAATTTGATTAAATCTTTTATTTTGGATTAAATAAAGTTGAAATCAGCATAGATTAAATACTTTTTTAAAAATTGTGTAGAATTTACTTTAAAACATTTTTTTTTTAATCAGAATGAATTTTTACACAGGAATTTGGATAGTAAATTTGCAAAAGAATTACAAATAAATGGCAAATAACACACTGAATTAAACATAATTTAAAAAAAAAATTATGATTTAAATGCTATCGTGATGTTTTACTGTATAATTTATTTTTTGCATGCTTTTTTAGTTTATGTAAGTATCTTTGCTATAAAAATGTTACCTCTTAATTTCGTTCTGCTTATTTGAATGCAGTGTTTTCCTTAGAGTTTTACTTCATGCAAACTCGAAACCAATTACAGGGTTGCTTATTTTTCAAGGCAGACCGGCATATCCATGCAATAGTATTAAAACCTTAGACAAACAAACCATAAGACACTCGAGAAGCTCTTGTTTTTTGCCTCCCTAATGGTTCCACTTTTTTCAGTATGAAAGCAAAGTGTGATTCACTCACAGCTTCCATGACTTTTGCTTTGTATTTGGACACATGGAAGTACTTCCAGGCGAGGAGAAACACGAGAAAGTGAAGTGTTTGTGAGCTCTCGTGTTGATTTCTGTGAATGTGTGTGAATGGGGAAGCTGAGCTGTTGTGTTTAGTACCGTGTTCGTTGATGGGATGCTTTGACCTTGTTAACTGTTCCATGAAATGCGTCTTTGGAAGCGTGTAAAGCTCCTCCAACAGGAAAACCACTGTTAGACAACAGGACTGTCTTTGTGTGTAAAATGGCAATGCTAGAGTCGATAATCTCTCTTTTCATCTGAATCCTCAGCTGTGAGCAAACAAAGCTTGCTTGAAGATGGCAAAGACGTGAAGTCAATGCGGCCGTGACGTGATTGGCTGGAGTGTCGTCTCTCGGCGTAACTTCCTGTTCATCTGTGAGTGAGTGAAAAGAGACACATGCAGTGTACACCCTACACTATCCTTAAAGAAAGAAATTACTATTTTTATTCAGCAAGGATACATTAAATTGATCAAAAGTGACAGTAAAGACATTTATAATGTTACCAAAGATTAATATTTCAAAGAAATGCTATTCTTTTAAACTTTATATTCATCAAAGGATCCTGAAAAATTAAAATGTATCACGCTTTGCACAGAAATATGAAGCAGCTGTTTTCTGTATTAATCAGAAATGTTTCTTGAGCAGCAAATCAGCATATCAGAATGATTTCTGAAGATCATGTGACACTGAAGACTGGAGTAATGATGCTGAAAATTCAGCTGCGCATCACAAAAATAAATTACACTTTACAATATATTCACATACAAAACACTTATTAAAACTGTAATAATATTTTGCAATATTACTGTTTTTATGCATTTTTAGTCATGCAACCAGCACCAGGCTTTGTTTTCAAACAGTTTCTTAATGTTTTTCTATTTATTTATCTATTATTATTTCAGTCATTTTAGTACATCATTTTAAAAATATTTGATGAAAAACTAAACTAAATGAAAATGAGAAATGTTGCCTTGACAGGCAATTTTATTTATTATTTTTATTTTTTTATTACAGTGCACAGACTGTGATGATGCATTTAAATAGTTATTAACATGGTAAATCTAGCACAGTTTTTATATTTTCATTTTTAAAACAATTAATGTACATTTTATAACAAATTCTTACCTTTCCACTTGCAAATTAAATTTTAATGCAAAATTTTGGTCATGAGACCTCCATCAGGCATGTTTTCAAATGTATGTTTTATTAGTTTTTAATGTTTCCGTTTATTTTTTATTTAGCTTTGTATTATTTTAGTCATTTTACTACATCAACTTAAAAATAATAGATGGAAAAACTAAACTAAACAAAAATAAGAAATGTTGCCTTGGCAGCTAACTGAAATGAAATAAAATGAACTTATTTTATTTGACTGGGTCTTTTGCACAGACTGTGATGATTATATGTTATTTTTTTATTTTCTTTCTTTCTTTCTTCTTCTTCTTCTTCTTCTTTTTTACATGTACCTTTATAACACTACATTTTGTGTTTTCTTGCCTTTAAGCTTGCAAAATCATATTTTAAAGCAATGTTTCGGTCAGTCGAACTTTATCAAGCATTGTTTTCAAACAGGAAGTCAAACATACGGTGGCCGAGAGATCTCAACGTGCTGCAAATAGAAAAAAACACCTGCAAATTAAGAAAACAACTTCGTCAATTTGACAACACATGTGCTGCAAATACTCACAACACAAACAAATAAAGAAACACTGCAAATACTCACAACACAAACAAATAAAGAAACACTGCAAATACTCACAACACAAACAAATAAAGAAACACTGCAAATACTCACAACACAAAAAAAATAAAGAAACACTGCAAATACTCACAACACAAACAAACAAAGAAACGCGCCGCAAATACTCACAACACAAACAAAGAAACGCGCCCCAAATACTCACAACACAAACAAATAAAGAAACGCGCCCCAAATACTCACAACACAAACAAAGAAACGTGCCGCAAATACTCACAACACAAACAAATAAAGAAACGCGCCGCAAATACTCACAACACAAACAAAGAAACGCGCCGCAAATACTCACAACACAAACAAATAAAGAAACGCGCCGCAAATACTCACAACACAAACAAATAAAGAAACGCGCCCCAAATACTCACAACACAAACAAAGAAACGTGCCGCAAATACTCACAACACAAACAAATAAAGAAACGCGCCGCAAATACTCACAACACAAACAAATAAAGAAACACGCCGCAAATACTCACAACACAACCAAACAAAGAAACGCGCCGCAAATACTCACAACACAACCAAATAAAGAAACGCGCCGCAAATACTCACAACACAAAAAAACCAAAGAAACACACCGCAAATACTCACAACACAAACAAATAAAGAAACGCGCCGCAAATACTCACAACACAAACAAATAAAGAAACGCGCCCCAAATACTCACAACACAAACAAAGAAACGTGCCGCAAATACTCACAACACAAACAAAGAAACGCGCCGCAAATACTCACAACACAAACAAATAAAGAAACGTGCCGCAAATACTCACAACACAACCAAATAAAGAAACGCGCCGCAAATACTCACAACACAAAAAAAACAAAGAAACACACCGCAAATACTCACAACACAAACAAATAAAGAAACGCGCCGCAAATACTCACAACACAAACAAATAAAGAAACGCGCCCCAAATACTCACAACACAAACAAAGAAACGTGCCGCAAATACTCACAACACAAACAAAGAAACGCGCCGCAAATACTCACAACACAAACAAATAAAGAAACACGCCGCAAATACTCACAACACAAACAAATAAAGAAACGTGCCGCAAATACTCACAACACAACCAAACAAAGAAACGCGCCGCAAATACTCACAACACAACCAAATAAAGAAACGCGCCGCAAATACTCACAACACAAAAAAACCAAAGAAACACACCGCAAATACTCACAACACAAACAAATAAAGAAACGCACCGCAAATACTCACAACACAAACAAATAAAGAAACGCGCCGCAAATACTCACAACACAAACAAATAAAGAAACGCGCCGCAAATACTCACAACACAAACAAATAAAGAAACGCGCCCCAAATACTCACAACACAAACAAATAAAGAAACGCGCCCCAAATACTCACAACACAAACAAATAAAGAAACGCGCCGCAAATACTCACAACACAAACAAATAAAGAAACGCGCCGCAAATACTCACAACACAAACAAATAAAGAAACGCGCCCCAAATACTCACAACACAAACAAATAAAGAAACGCGCCGCAAATACTCACAACACAAACAAATAAAGAAACGCGCCGCAAATACTCACAACACAAACAAATAAAGAAACGCGCCGCAAATACTCACAACACAAACAAATAAAGAAACGCGCCCCAAATACTCACAACACAAACAAATAAAGAAATGCACTGCAAATACTCACAACACAAACAAAATAAAGAAACGTGCTGCAGATAAAAATCTTTATTTGGTTGTGTTGTGAGCATTTTCAGTGCGTTTCTTTATTTGTTTGTGTTGTGAGCATTTGCAGCACCTTCTGTCAAACTGATGAAGATGTTTTTTTGATTTGCTGGTGCTTTTTCTATTTGCATGTGTTTTCTGAAGTTGCAGCGCCTTGAGCTCTCTTGGCCACCTTACAAACATACTTTAAAACATAAAGCAGCCAATGAGAACAACATTGCAATCAATAATAGCCAATGATATACCAGGACATAAAAGTGACAACCAAACTCAGTAGATCAACACTCAAGTGCAATTAGCCAAAATGCATGCAGTATATGCTTCCAAATGAAAGACTAAATAAATAACAACCACCCAGATACCTAAACAACTGCATGGAGATGCACTGAACCGCCGCACTACATTGTGCACTGAGTTTTGCATGCACACAATACAGTCCGGGGAGGTTTGGCTTCTCGTGTCGTTTGCCTGGCTTTCACCACCGTACACTCCAAAGACACAATAAAAGAGTCTGAGCTGCGCAGTAATAGATGTCACATGTGCGTTACGCCAAAGATGGTGAACTGTTAGTAAACCACACGAGCATTCCAGCGGATCCAGCTGCTCGAGCCAGTGAGCAATTCTCAAAGTCATTTATTAGCGCATGTGGGATTCATTATCAAGGAATTTGTTAAATGGAAATGGAAACCGGTAGCAGTTGAAGAGGCGAATCCAGTGGGGTACACCGCTGTTCCTCTAGTTTACATCACCCGCTCTGTGTGTTTTGGCTCCCATGTGTGTTCTCCTGACCTTTGTTGGCGTAACGCGTCGTGATACTCCAGGCTGAATGCGTGTGATGTGGCTTTCACTTCTGCATTCACTTAGCCTCGTGTTGTTGTGAACCTGTTTGTTATTCTTTCTTCTGTGGAGCACAAATGGAGAATGAACGCGCTGCAGTTTTCCATGCAGATGAGTGGGGATGCATGCATTCAAGCTCTAAAAACACCAGAAAACATTGTGTGTGGATCTGACCCAATTTTAATTCAGAATTGTCTGAAAAGTCAGTTTTTGTTTGTTTATTTTGCAGCTCAACTGCACTCCATATTCACTTTCTTTTCGTGGAAAAAATAAGCAAATTTAAAAAAATCTCCTTTTGTGGACCGTGTACAATGAGTTTGATGAAATTTGTAATTTTGTTGTAAACTATCCCTTTAAAACCTTTTTATAGTATTTCCCCACAGTACAAATCAAATTATTATTATTATTATTATTTTCTTAAATGTCCCATGGCATGAAAATTTCACTTTATGAGGTTTTTTGACATTAATATGAGTTCCCCTAGCCTGCCTATGGTCCCCCAGTGGCTAGAAATGGCGATAGGTGTAAACCGAGCCCTGGGTATCCTGCTTCGCCTTTGAGAAAATGAAAGCTCAGATGGCCAATCTGGAATCTTCTCTTTATGTCGTCATACGGGGAAAGGTTACCTCCCCTTTCTCTGCTTTGCCCGCCCATGAGAAAATGAGCTACTACCGTGCGAGGCGAGCGCAATATATTTTTTTTCCTCGAGAGACATCATGGCTTGCAAACCAGCGAAGCATTACATTGGATGTAAAAAAGTTCCTTCATCCGAGCCTATGGCTAGCATTAGCTACATGATAATAACTGTAACAGCATACATAAACAAACCAACTAAAGTACCGTATCCAGACACAGTATTTTAAACTAACCATTCGGAGACGTTCTGCTGTAGCCGCTGAGTTGCAACTTCTTCTTCCGATGGTTCTCCATCCGGATCAGATTCTGGGTCAAACTGAAAAGCTTGAAGGACTGTGTGTCTAAGAGCCATTGCGATACATCCACTGTCAACATTAGCGCATGGTAGAGCAAGCTGGTTAAGGCCACACACACACCCTCCACCTTGCCCCGCCTCTCTCCTCCTCATTAGCATTTAAAGCTACAGACACAGGAATGGCACATCCTAAGGAAAACTCATTGTGGGACTGGTTCCTAGTGGCTGAAATTCTGCACCAAGGCTGAATTTCGGGATACAGTACTAGGGACCACTTAGGCCTATATAAAAGCATCCAAAAAGCAGTATGTCATGGGACCTTTAAATTTGTTGGCTGCGTGTTTAGTATTATTAATACAGTATACTATTGTAGTATTTATTCATATTTTGAAATAGTTTTTAATTTTAGTTGAGGTTTTAGTAATTTTGTTGCATGCTTTATTAGTTTTTAATAAATAAATAAATAAATAACAAACAAAAAGTAAAAAAACAAAATCCTTTTGAAGGATGTGGAAAATTAATAAATTCTTCTTCTAAATCTTCTTCTTCTTCTTCTTCTTCTTCTTCTTCTTCTTCTTCTTCTTCTTCTTCTTCTTCTTCTTCTTCTTCTTCTTCTTCTTCTTCTTCTTCTTCTTCTTCTTCTTCTTCTTCTTCTTCTTCTTCTTCTTCTTCTTCTTCTTCTTCTTCTTCTTCTTCTTCTTCTTCTTCTTCTTCTTCTTCTTCTTCTTCTTCTTCTTCATTTCTGAGTGAATTATGCCTTTAAGATTTTTACAGTATTTCAACACAGTTCAGATACAAAATATGTTTTTAAATATGTTGGAGGTGTTTGTGTGTATATCTGTTTATATTTAGTATTTAGCTCTTTGTTTTTATTTCAGTTTAAATCAATTTAGTGCTTCTATTTAAATTTATTTTATTTCAGTCAGTTCAGGTTTTCTAATTTTCATTTAGTTTTTTATTTCAATGGATTCTTTTCACACACTGATTGTTTCCAGTTATTATCATCATAAATCTAGCCAAGTTTATTTATTTATTTATTTTATATACATATATATACATACACATACACATACACATACACATACACACACACACACATATATATATATATATATATATATATATATATATATTAATGAATTTAATGTACATTTATGGCACTACATTGTGTTAGATTACCTATAAATTACTAGTTAATCAAATGGGAATGCAAAAATGACATTTGTTGTAGTTTCAGTTCACCACTATAGAAGTTTACACATCTATGATGACTTCTGCTTCTGAGAACCCTGGAACTGTGAGAAGGGTCCATTAATGAAAATGTTTTTAATAGGATTAGTTTTTATCAATGATAACAACACTGATGAACTTCACATCATCAGAAGGATGATGGCTGAAAATAACTGGATCATATTTGACTTATTTTAAGTTTTAAGTCATCCACGGTCATATTACAGACTTCAGAGACAGTGTTAGAGCGATGCTGTTTTGAGGAATATTGTGTAAAATGGGCCGAGTGGTTCCTCAGAAGGGCTGGCAGAGGATTTTGTTTGTTTGGCAGCAGATCCAGGTCTGTGTAATCGGACGGAGCTCGACACCTGCATTGTAAATGTACAGCTTTACGTAACATAGAGCAGTCATGCTGTTGATGTAAGGATGTGGCACTTTGAAGGGCTGCAGGTGCACGTCTGCTGTCATTTCTCACACGGTTTAATGGCCGGTGCATAAAGAGGTCTTCTTCCATCCACACACACACACACACACACACACACACACACACTCGCTCTGACTCACTCACACTGCACAGGGTGAAGGACAGAGTCTTGTGAACCCAGCATATGACTCTATTGGAACTGAATGACTTTATTTTGAGTAGTGTGCTTTGTGATAATGAGGCTGAATTTGAACATTTAGCCTGTCAGATGCATAATAATAATATATATATATATATATATATATATATATATATATATATATATATATATATATGGCTCTAATATTGACAAGTTTTTCATATAGTAAAGAAAAATGTCTCTTTTGAGATCCCTTAAATAGTTTATCCTAGACATATCCGGGACGAAATTAAATGGAGATTTTGGTGAATGAAGTGTTCTGCCCCTTATCTCTGTTGATTAACTTTATTTTGAACTCTATTTACATTTGTTAATAATATTAATAATGTGAGTGTGCGCACATGCAGATGTATGTGTGTAAATAAATGTAAAAAGTCATAAATATAAATATAGTCATATAAATAGAATAAAATGATTATTCGGATATTAATTAGATGATTATTCAGATATTAATTATTGTTATTAGTAGTAGTAGTAGTAGTATTTCTTCCATTGCAGACAGTGTATAAAATTAGAATTGACTCTGTTTACTTTTTTAGTACATGTTTCAGTTTAATTACTCATCAGTGCACTTTATTCCAGAGAAAAAAAAAAAAAAAAAAAAAAAAAAAAAAAAAAAAATATATATATATATATATATATATATATATATATATATATATATATATATATATATATATATATATATATATATATTTGTAATCTTTTTTAGCTGATATCATCAACATTTTCACCTCCCAATCAATTCCTTATGGCCAAAATCACATCCCACCCTACTTTTTTCTCCATTGAATATCTTATTTCACCTCTGAGCCATGACATTTTTCTCTAGGGTTTTATTTCTCAAATAATTTCCAATTTATGAACATAGCATGATGGAGATGGCTCCGTGAAATAAATCTCAATTTCAGAGTGCCAAGAAACAAAAAACTCAAATGTTTAACATTTTATAGTCACGGTTACTTTTCGTTTCGTTCTTGAAATCAAACCCTGCCTGTCTAAATATTTTTGTACCTCTCATTCTGGTGTGAAGCCAAAGACGCCCAGCTGTGCAGTTTACGTTTATTTGTGTACTATGGCTGATGCTCTCTTCCTCTGGGTTTGTTTATGCGCAATATTGCCTGAGAGCCAATGTCCACACACGTCTCAGTTTTTCCTAGCAAACGGTCCCACCCGAATTTGTTTGTTGTTGTAGATACATGTTGCGTGTGTGTTTTCCTTTAGGGCAACAGCACGTCTGCCAAAGTCCAACTCAGGTAATGGACTATGGAAAGCCAACGGTGCCAAAACTGGAACGTGTCATGACATCCTTCATGAATAAACAAGACGTCTGATGTTTCTATAAGTATATGTACCATCAAATCACATATGCAAATATAGTCTCAAATAGAGCAATTTCACTGGTTGAAATTGAAATTGCTGTCATGTTAACGCAGACAAATTTCACGCATTCTGTTTAAAGATTTTGGCCAAGTCTGCCTTCCATATGAACTCCGTATGAAAGTTAGTGTATAGGTCATAACAAACCATTACGCCATACGCACCAGCTTTATCTGCCCCGCATCACTTCCTGTTGACACTCGTCCAAACCACTGTCACATCACATCAAATATAATAGCTTGTTAAGTGAATATACTTCCTCATAGGGCAAAACCACAAAACAAATGCCAGATTAGTGTGTCATATCAATTAAGTGTGGGAGAAGCCTTTTGAACAACCAGCGAGATAAATGAGCTGTGTGTGTGTTTGTCTACGAATTTTGATTTATAGTCTTTGCTAAGTCAAGCATCACAATTACTATTACTCATATTTAGGATTAGTGCAAAGAATTGTGCTATTAATTTTCTAAGCAATTGACTTTAATGGTTTGTTTTTATAAATCCCATAGACTTTTATTTAAGGAGGGACAAGAGCTGTATCAAGAGATTAGAGGATATTAAAGAGACTTGCACAACTCTTTTTACTTGACAACATGCAACATGCTACAAATTACTCCAAACACCTGAGAAACCACATAGAAACATCTTGGCAAACACCCACAGTACTCTAACAACAACGCCATGGCAACCCTCCATAACATGTTTTCAGTAGCAGATCGCAACCACATAGCAACATGGTAAAAAAAAAAAAAAATCTGAATAACCTTGGCATTCATGCACAGTACCCTAACAACCACATTGCAACACCATGGCAACCACCCATAACATTTAGTCATGATTTGCATGAACAAGCATGTGTTGGTAGCCTCTTAGAACTCCCTAGCAACATATTTAAAACACTCTGGATACCTAAGCAACTGTATAGAAACACCCTGGCAACCGCCCACAGTGGCCTAGCAACCACCTATGACACATGTTTTGCATGAACAAGAATGCATTACTATCAAGCAACCGCATAGCAACATGTTGAATATCATAGCAACACATTGGCAATCACCCATAGTACCTTAGCAACTGCATATCAACGCGATGGCAACCACCCATAACACCTTGTCATGTTTTGCATGAACAATAATGCATTGGTTGCCTCTCAGAACTCCCTAGCAACCGCATTTCAACCTGCTGAATACCATAGCATCACCTTGGCAACCACCCATAGTACCCTAGCAACTGCATAGAAACACCATGGCAACCACCATGACACCTGGTTGTGTTTTACATGAACAAGCATGTGTTGTTAAACTCTTAGAACTCCCTAGCAACTGTATAGCAACATTCTGAATACCATAGCAACACCCTGGCAACCAACTATAGTACACTAGCAACACCATGGCAACCACATATATCTCCTTGTCATGTTTTGCATGAACAAGCATGCAGTGTTAGCCCCTCAGAACTCCCTAGTAACTGCATAGCAACATGCTGAATACCTTAGCAACACCTTGGTAACCACCCACAGCACACAAGGATCATAAAGGTGAAGTCATCGTCAGCCAGAACACACACATATTTTCATATGATATCATAAGTTGCAGGACTGTAGCTCTGGTTTTGTTATATTTGTTATGACATGTTTAATTGGTCTAGACCATAAATCAAAACAATACTCATGACTTCAAATTCTACTTTTTATTTTTTATTTTTTGCTGAGAATTTTTCTTATATCAATCATGCCAAGTCCAGCAGAGAAGTTCAGATGATTTAAATGTGCTCATTGTGTTCCAGTCCCGGACTCTCAGAGGGATCACAGTAAAGCATTTCTTTATGAGACACTTTAATGCCTTTCTTTAAAACTCCTCTTTTTTAAGTATGACTGCCATGAGTAAGCCCTACAAAATATTTCAGCTAATTAAAGCAGTGCATCAACATGCTTGTTTAATAAATTCATTCTTTTCTGAACTTTGGACTGCATGAACACATTCCACCTGCATTATGGGCAGATGCTCAGCAAACGACAGACAGAGCAGATCTGCCAAACTCACAGACAGACTGGCTGCGTCCAGA
This sequence comes from Acrossocheilus fasciatus, assembly GCA_036784905.1. Classification (NCBI taxonomy): domain Eukaryota; kingdom Metazoa; phylum Chordata; class Actinopteri; order Cypriniformes; family Cyprinidae; genus Acrossocheilus; species Acrossocheilus fasciatus. The sequence continues at coordinate 2,862,561 of CM071954.1, read as the reverse complement.
ATGAATATGAGCTTACTTACTGCACAGTATAAAAAATATATATATATATATATATTTTTATATAGTTTTTATTATATTTTTGAAAATATATTTTAAAAATGTGAATATTTTTAAAGCATTTAAAAATATATTTTGCCCTCCTTATACTGTATTTAAACCCAAGAAAAAAGGGAATATATATATTTTTTTCTTTTTAAATATATATATTGACCAATTTTGTGTTTTAATGCTTTAAATAATGAGGCAAGAATAAGATTGGTTGATATTGTTTCTGTTTTGATCAAGCAAGTCAAGTGCATTGCATTGTGTGCAGTATGCTGTGGGTTTATACTGCACATCTTGGCAAGTGTTGAAGTTCATCCATTTTTCTTTCATTTCTGCACTGAATCAGCTGGTGTTTTGGTGATTTTTAGTGGATCCATGAAGTCAGTTCTCCTCAAGTTCACACAGGTGTCCTATCAGAGGAACCAGGTGTCCTTCTTCAACAATAATTGTCTTCTTTTTTTTAAACTAGAGCCATTGTTTTAGCGTTTAAGAATGCATAAACATCTTTTCATCAAATGTTTGGCACAACATCCTGCGGTTAAGTGTGGCTTAAGTATGCAAATAGTAAGGCTAGTATGGTAGTGTGCTATTCCGAACGCAGCCAGACCCACGAACACAACTTTTATATTTCTGAACATCTGCACATCTGCTGGTAAATGGGAAGAAAACAGGAATGCAAATCACAGCCGAACATCTGCTGACCAAAGGCCACATCCCAGCCCAAGAAGAATAAATAGTGTTGGCCGTAATCATCAACAGATATTGATTTTAGATGGATATCGAACAGACGCAGCTGCGTCAGGCAGAGAGCGCGAGACCACATACAATGCTCTCGCTTTCATGTCTTATGGATTCATGCGCTAAACGTCCGTGAATTGACAAACAAAACAGAAAGATCTGTGGGAAATGTTTCGTAAAACAACAGGCCCAGATGTTGGACTCGGACTCGTGGTAGTAAAACACCACAATGACTGAAAAAAAGAAGAATTCAAGGTTCCACAATTTTGATGTCAACAGATGTGCGCTTTTTCCTCCTTCCCTCCTCTCTCTCTCTCTCTCTCTTTCTCTGGTTTGAACGTTCCTCTTGTTCTGAAACTAAATTTACTCGAACCGAACCCCCTCCCTCAGCCGTGGCCTGCTGCAGCGTTGCACATGAAGTTGTTATTAATTGGACGCAGCTGTGAGTTCCATATCTGAAAACACGTACTGTCACCAGGCCTGTGCAAAAATAAATGGATAATTTGGGGCAATTGTCACTGAGTGTTAAAGAGACATGGAGTGTTTTCAAAACTGCTTTCCTCGCAATCATATTTCTTCACCTGGTACGACTTAAACGCTCATTTGAAAAACTCGCACATTCTTACACGTAGAGAACAAAAACAAAGAATTTAAGAGTTTCTGTCCGATGAACCAAAAACGTGGGCTGTGTTCAAAATATTGTGCTACTCGTACTACTTCAGCAGCAGTACGTGAGCTGCATGCATGGTTTGCTAAAATGTCCAGTTTGCAATCAATGCAATATTGTATCCACTTGACTTGACCTTCCGTTTATATCAACTGTAATTTGTAACATGCAACATAATGAGATCATGTGGCATGAGAGCAGCTGACAAAAATATGTTCTAAGAATATTTGGCTGTTTTCAAGTTATGAAAACGTTACTTATGGATGTTCTCTGCATGTTCAATATGTCCAGTTTTTTAAAAATGTTTTACAGTTTTCTTTAATTTAATTTAATTTTTATTTATTTATTTATTTTGGATGAGATTTAGAATTTAGAATTAATTTAGAATTTTGCAAACATTATGGAAATGTTGTTTTTGAATGTTCTCTGAACATTCTGAAACAAATACATTTAAAAGACAATAGATGAATGTTCAACTAAAACATTTCATAAATGAAACGTTCCATGTGTTTTGAGAATATTATTAAAGACCAGGTAACTCCCCAGCTAACACAAATATGTTCTAAGAATGTTATTAAGTTATGACATTTTATTAATTTATGAAAATGTTGTTTCTTAATGTTCTCATTTTTAAATGTTTTAAAAATGTTTTTTCTTGGTTATACAAACTTTAAGGGAGCATGCAAACATTATGTGAATGTTATTTTTGAATGTTTGCTGAATGTTTTGAAACAAGTAGTAACATTTAAAAAAAAAATGTTAGATGAACATCCAACTAAAAGTTTCAGACATAAAATGTTCCATGAATAATGTATAAATAATATTATTGCAATAACGTTTTGAGAACATTATTAAAGATTTAAAAATAACTCAAAAAAATATTCTAAGAACTTTTTGCTAATGTTTCATTAAATTATGGAAAAAAAATTCTGAATGTTTTCTAAATGTTCAAAACATCCCATTTTTAAATGGTCTTAAAAAGGTTTTTTTCTTGGTTATACGAACATACAAACATTATGGGAATGTTGTTGTTGAATGTTCTCTGAACATTCTGAAACAAATAGTAACATTTTAAAAAAAAAACAACACCAAAAAAAAACAACAACATTGAATGCACTTACAGTAAAACTAAAAGTTTCAGAACTAAAACATGCCAAGAATGATGTATAAATAACGCTTTTGTGCTAATGTTAAGAAAACATTAGTAAAGACCAGATAACGCTGATCAAATTCTCTATTACTTGAAGAACATTTGTTCATAATGTTGAGATAACTTTGCCGGAATGTTCCTTGTTAGCTGGGATACTGTTTGCATTACATTTGCATTTATGCATTTTGTAGATGCTTTTCTCCAAAGCGACTTGCATTGCATTCAAGGTACATCAGTTCATGCACTCCCTGGGAATCGAACCTATGACCTTGTCTGTTTTTTTTTTTAGCTACAGAATTACATAATATACAGTTGCACATAGTATTTAAAAAAAAAAAATAAGTATGCAGTATACAGTGAGCTAGTATTCCCTTCTGAATGCAGCCAGAGTGGCAAAACACGTGGGAAGGCTTCAGAAGCAGAGCCACCCCTAAACGTATGAAATCACAGCATGCACGGTTTGTTTTTCTTATTCCCCTTCTTGTTTCTCCTCATAGATGCCCTACGTGTCGAGACCATCTTGATGGCCGTGCGTTAGTGTCAGTCCAAAGTTGTTTTAGTGACCCTGAGTGTTAGTTTGAGATCAGTTCTGGTGGGTTAACAATCATGCCTGATCCCCGGGCAGATGACTACTGTGGGAAGTATGATGGAGTAATTACTTGCACATTGATATGGTTTTCCAGGCCATTACATTCTGTGCCACAGGAAGGAACTGCCTTGTTCTGTTTGCCGTATCGCCCATGCCAGATCTTTTAACTCGGCTGATTTTCCATCAACAGTTGGGCTTGAAAGAGCAATAAAAGAGTTAATCAGATGCATTTGTTGACATTTAATGAGGGTATAACTCAACGATCTGCACGTTAGGTTTGTTTCTCTTGCGTTTAATGCAGATTTGTTTAATCCCACACCGCAGCATTAATTCAGAGCGCATTAATCGCATCCTGCAAAGATGTTTTCTGAACAATGAGGAAAAGATGTTTGTCTCGATGCAGAACAGTTGTTTTAAATAATAATGTGCTTGTCTTTACAGTCGAAGCCCAATAATCAGACAGACGTTTTTTTTTCACAGATGAGAAGCTAAACATTGCCCTCTCCTGGATATATGACTGGAATCTCTTGCGTGATGAGCCAGTCTGTAGGAAGCAGATTTTTAGGCTCTACGTAGGTGGCATTTAAGGCATCATTTGAGTGAAGCGTGTTCCAAAAGGTAGGCAGCATAACTGTACTGTCTTCTAAGATATCTTCATTTGGCCACAGGAGATGGAGAAGTAAATCCCACAATGCATTGAAATGATCTTAGTGAAAGTAGTTTGGAATATTTTGTGAATTTTATTTATACAGTATTTGTATGTGCTGCATATTTTTATACATATTAGATTGTTTTGGTTGGTATCTCTGGCTAAAAGAGATACCTTTGAGAGGTATATTGCCTACACCTTTAGTGTTCAAACAATATTTCATTTGCTTTTTGAATAGAACATCCTAGCAACCACCAAGCAATGCCCTGAGAATGCACAGAACACTCTAGCATCATTGAGGCGAGTTCTGCATGGGCAGGCACACCCTCTTAACTACCCAGCACACCCTGGAAACTGCATAGCAACACCCTAAGAATGCATAGCAACACCCTAGCAACCACATAGCAAAACACTTAGAACGCATGGAATGCCGTAGCATCATGGTGGCGAGTTTTGCATGGGCTACTACGTCCTGGTAACTCGCCGAAACACCCTGCCAACTACATAGCAGCATCCTAAGAATGCATAGAACACCACACAGCAACCATACAGCAACACACTAGTATTATAGTAGCTAGTTTTGCATGGGCAAGCACATCCTGGTAACTAACCAGAACACTCTAGCAACTGCATAGCAATGCCATAAGTATGCACAGAACACCATAGCAACAATATAGCAACACCTTAAGAATGCATAGAACATCATAGCAACCACATAGCAACACCCTAACATGGGGCAAGTTTAGCATGGACAAACACACCCTGGTAACTACCCAGAACACCCTAGCAACTGCATAGCAACACACTAAGCATGCATAGAAAACCACAGCAACCACACATCAATGCCCTAAGAACACATAGAACACCATAGCAACCACATACTAACACCCTAGTATGCTGACATGTTTTGCATGGACAAACACACCCTAGTAACTACCCAGAACACCCTAGAAACTGACTAGCAATGCATTATGAACACATAGAACACCATAGCAACAGCATAGTAACACCCTAAGAATGCATACAAAACCATAGCAACCACACACCAATGCCCTAGGAACACACAGAACACCATAGCAAACATATAGCAACGCCCTAGCATCATAGTGGTGAGTATTGTATGGACAAACGCGCCCTGGTTACTACCCAGAAATCCCAGGCAACCACATGGCAACACCCATGAACACAAAGAATACCATAGCAACCACATAGTGACACCTTAACATGGTGACAAGTTTTGCATGGACAAACACACCCTGGTAACAACCCAGAACACCCTAGCAACTACATAGCAACACAGTAAGAAGGCATAGAAAACCATAGAATCTACATAGCAACACCATAAGAACAAATAAAACACCATAGCAACCACGTAGAAACACCCTAACATGGTGACGAGTTTTGCATGGACAAACATGTTCTGGTAACTACCCAGAACACCCTTGCAACTGCATAGCAACACCCTAAGAATGCATAGAAAACCATAGCAACCACATAACAACACCCTAAGAATGCATAGAAAACTATAGCAACTACATGGCAACACCCTAATAATGCATAGAAAACCATAGCAACACCCTAGCATCATAGTGGTGAGTTTTGAATGGACTAACATGCCATGGTGAGTACCCAAAACACCCTAGCAACCGTATAGAAGCACCCTGAATGCACAGAAAACTAACATCCACATAGCAACACCCTAAGAATGCATGGAACACCATAGCAACCACATAGTAACACTCTAGCATGGTGATGAGTTTTGCGTTGAAAAACACTCCCTAGTAACTACCCAGAACACCCTAGCAACGGCTTAGCAACACCATAGCGACGCGCTAAGAACGTATAGAAAACCATAGAATCATGTTGGTGAGTTTTGCACAGGCAAGCACTTCCTGGAATACCCTAGCAACTGCATAGCAACACCTTGGCAACCACTCGCAGCACTCAGCGAGTTTTACACAGGCAACCACCACTCTAGTGAGTTGTGCTCTCAGTATTTCCTAGTCACTTTATCCATTATTTATGTTCTCTTGTAGCAAAGAGGAATGCGATCATATGTGAAAACTCGTGAGAAATAAGCAATCTCTTATTCTGCCCTCAGAGAAGCGCCGGGCTGTGGTCCAGGAGAGCGAGTCTCTGTCTAGACACACAGGTGCAGATCTCTGCTGTGTCACAGCGAGCGCAACTTCAGCGGGACACACCCTGTCCCACATTGACTTCAGCGCACACAAACCCAAGCTAAAGCTGTGGCCAGAAACTGTATTTCAGAAACAGACACGCATTTGCCTGCCAGATCACAGCTCCACAAATCCAAACACACTACAGCTGAGATACACACGGCACTGAGGCCTTATTTCACAAGCGCAAATGATTGTGAAGTTTAATGCTTACAATTAGGGGTTTGTTCAAAAATGTGATAAATATTTATATTTATACAGTACATAATAGAATAATTTGAGTGAAACATATCACATTATTATTTAATATATTAATTTTGTTTTTGTAGTTAAAGATTTTAAATAAAATATTTTTGAGATGACGTTACTTGGTTTATTCATCACACATTTTTTAGCAATTTTGTTATGTTTTTTTATTTTTTAAATTTCATTTTAGCTTTTATTTCTGTTTCTTTCAGTTTACATTTAGTGATGTTACTACTACCACAAACCTATTTTCAGTTCAATTTCAATGTTAAACTTTTATATTTATATGTTTATATTTTTACATTATTATAGTAGTTTATCTCATTTATTTTAATATTTTATAGTGTTATATTATTTAATTTATGTTTATTTTAATATTTTATATTATTTTTAAATTTTATATTTTACATTTCATATTTATATTTTATTTTATTTCATCTTTATTTCAATTTCAAAACAAATTAATAAAAGTGAAGTTTTAATTTTAGTTAACTTTTAATTTAATATTTTTATATTATTTTAATATTTTATTTTATAACATTTTACATTTCATATTTATATTTTATTTTATTTCAGCTTTATTTCAATTGTAAAACAAACTAACAAAAATGAATAGTTTTAATGAACATTATTTTAATATTTTAATTATTTTAGATTTATTTATTGTATATTATAAATGTATGTTTTATATTATAATATTGCATAATATAATATGTTATTATTTAATAATAATAATAATAATAGATTTATTTCAATTTTAAAAATTAACAAAACCTTTTAATAGTTTCAGTTAACAATAACAACACTGCACTGGAGATGTAAGATCAAGCTGAGTGAATTGCATTATGAAATGCATTATCTCACACACAGTGTGCCTTGGTTGTATAATGCACATTTTTACATATGTAGTAATTCATCTAGATATTCTATTCCCACAGTTCTGTTGCAAAAATAGTACTATTGTAGTATGCCATTCCGAGTATCTGCATGCAGGGCTGGTGACATGAGAGGAGAACGTTCCTTCTCTCTCCCGATGAGCCACTTTTGTTTTCTTCACTTTGGTTTGTGTGTTTGAACAAGTGCCCTCCTCTGGTCAGACAAAAGCGCCTTGTTAAGCAAAACCTCTGCTAACTTTTATGGGTGATGCGGTCTTGGTGCTATTTGCAAACGCTCAAACAAATTAGAATAACAGCTGTGTGATGCGGGTGCTTTTCGCTCAGATTCTTCATGGCCACACAGTGTTTCAAAATGATATCCTTCAATGCAGCTTTTTCTCTGTGGCCTGCAGGCGAGGTTATATTGAGATAACTGGTGACCCGCTGCGTCAGCACTAGTGATATGACAGCTGAAGATCAACAGGCATGTGCGTTTTTCAGTGAATCAAAAGTGAACACTCAGTATTTTTGACTTCTTTTGCTGTATAAATGATCGAAACATTCGTAAACCAAGATACAAGTATGTGAGATGCAAAATGACTTAAGATATTAAGTCTTTTTTCAAAAAAAAAAAAAAACTATCAAAATGAAGTGAGTTTATGTCTTAAACAAGAAAAATATCTGCCAATGGGGTCAGAAAGAGAAACTTGATTCAAAGAGAGAAAGTAAGTTTTGTTTTCTTACTCCAAGATATTTGTTCTTGTTTAAAGTAAAAACTCAATGTTGATATATTTTTCATAAAACAAGACTTAATATCTTAAGCAGTTTTACTTCTCAAGTAAATGTGTCGTGTTTTAAGAACAAGTCAAAAATACTAAGGATGAAATTCATTTATTTCAGATTTCAGCATGAATTAACGAAAATGTATTTGGATGCTTAAGGCACATTTGAAAATGTTTAAATATCATTGCATTTACATTTAGTCATTTAGCAGACGCTTTTATCCAAAGCGAGTTATAAATGAGGACAACGGACAATCAAAACCAACAAAAGAGCAACAATATGCAAGTGGAAAAGATATAAGTAGATAGAATAGAAAAAAGAAGCTAGTGTTAGTTTTTCAAGAAAAGCTAGCAGTTAGAGACTAAATATGCAATTGATAGAGGGTCAAGTGTGTGTGTGTTTTTTAACAAAAAGAAGACAGATACATAAAATAGAATTACTGTAGAATAGACAGTGCTAGAGTTAGAGGGTCAAATAAAGACGGAAGAGATGTGTTTTTAGCCGTTTCTTGAAGATGGCTAAGGACTCAGCTGCTCGGATTGAGTTGGGCATCAAAGCAAGATGCAAAAATGGCATCATTTGCATGCTTTTGGATGCACAAGTTACACTTAAAAAGGTATAAATATCATTGCATTGGATAACAAAGCAGCAAAGCAAGAGATTGCATCATTTGCATGCATATACAACTGATTATAAATTATTTATCTAATGCAAAAACATTTGGAGCCACTGTACTTTTATCATCTAAGTATCTAGGTTGCACGCAAACAATGCAAAACCTCTCATAAAGGGTAGGTTTTGTTTGATTTCAGCAGGAGCTCACTTCCCCTTTCTGGCCCCTGCACACAAGTAGGAGGCTCAAACAAAGTGTTAAGTACTAATGAACAGACCCTGACAAAGTTTGTTTTCCTGTGGAGAGTCAATGCATATAATGGCTTCATTCAGGTCCTGTGGTTCAGCCATGGAAAGAGCTAGTAAAGAAATCCCATGCCTTGTGTGTGACCTTTCTGAACCTCTCACAAACCTGTTTGCCTTTCGGGCCCCGTGGAGGGAGAATGCATATTCATGAGAAACTCGCTGTAGTGAAATCGTTCACAGTACTGTACGCAGAGAGAGAGACGCAAATGGCGAGTACAATATGGGGAAATCTTTTTTTGGTTTTCATGTGCATGCAAGAAAAAGAGCATTAACATAAATCATAAAGTAATTAGTTATGGTTGTTTCTTTTAGTGGAAATATATTACTGCGTGGCAAATGCTCCGGCATTAATTAAATGGTTAGCTCACTCAAAAATCACATTTTTATTAGCGTATGCATCTTTGTGTGGAAAACACCTGCAACACGACAATGAGTAAACAAAATGGGTAAATGGCAAAATGTTAATTTTTTTATACTATTATAGTCTTTAATAATAATTAGGTTTTCTTTTATGGAAGCCTTTTTCCACCACAGGATAGAAAAAAAAAAAAGAAGTTTATTATGAGGTAAAAGTAAATACTTTTTTCTCGTAATTCTGAGTTTTTTCCTCACCATGGAATAAACATTTTTTTTAAAAAGGTATCTGTGACTTTTTATCTCGAAATTCTGACCTTTTTCTCGCAATTGAAATTTTCTATTTCACAATTCAGACTTTTCTTCTCAGAACTGCAAGTTTATATCTTGAAATTCTGAAATTAAATCTCACAAATCTGAATATTTATTTATTTGTTTGTTTGTTTATTTTGCAGAAATGGGCTTCCATATTTTATATTATCCGTTTTAATTTTAGTTAATGTTCTAGTAATTTTATTGTATGTTTTTTGTCATTTTTATTAGTTTTCTTTTTAAAAAAGTTTATGTATGTATGTATGTTTGTTTTGTTTGTTTTATTTTAATCCAGTTTTGGAAATGAGCTTTTATATATATTATTATTATTTATTTTTTTTTTTATTTTTTTTTTTTTCCCAATAATAAAATACGTTTAAGGTTAAATGTTTTATTTCAAGTAACAAAAATGTTTTTTTATTATTTTTTTTTTTAATATGTTTTTAGTAAATGTTTTAGTTTTTAGTATAATAACCCTGGTTCATGTTTAGGAGTAATATGCCTTTAAAAATCCTCTTCGTTTTGTTCCCAGTGTCCGGACAGTGAAGAAAACTGGAAGAGTCACAAAACTGGTTTGGGTTACTAAACATTGCCTGCTTCCAGTAAACAGCAAGGATTACTGCTGTCAGGCACGGTACGTCTGTACAAACCACACGCTTTTGATGCATTTATTCAAACTTTTACACGAATGACTTACACAAATGTTTTATTCATGATGCTAAATCTGTCGTGCCCAAATCCTCTGGGTTCATTTGAATTACACAAGTCGCTCCAGTCACTGGCACACATGAAATCTCCCAGCATGCAACAGTTCTGCTCATTAGATCCTTGAAATGAGTTCAGATCTTCTCAGAAGGGATCTGTTGACTTCCTTCAGTGAGCGACAGCCTGCCAGAAGACAACATACAGAAAACAAATATCAAATACAGAACAATCCCACTAGTTTATCTCATTAACTTTTTTATATATTTTTTAAAAAATAGTTTTTTTTAATGTGTAGTTCAATATAGTTTCTCCTTATTGTAATTCTTTTTTTGTTATAAAATAAATACACTGTAAAAAGTGATAAGTTGACTTAACTTAAAAAAATAAGTAAATGATCATTTAAAAAAAAATAAGTTATTTGAATTGTCAAGTTCACTTAATTATTATTTTTTTTATTATTATGTACTTAATCATTTTAAGGCAACGGGTTTCCTCAGTTTTTTTTAAGTTAAGTCAACTTTCACTTTTTACAGTGTACTTTTGTTTTTCTCCGCACCCATGCACATACTAATGCTCAAACCAAACTACCTGTAATGCAGTGTGATCTGAATTTATGTAACTTTTTCATATATAGTATTTTTAAATATTTTTATATGGTATTTTATGTTGTTCATTTACTGTTTCTAATTGTACTGTTTTGTTTCATTTAAAAAAAAAAAAAATTCAAACTACCTGTCAGCGCCAATGCAAGGTGAAGTTCCTCGCGCAGTATTTGGAGAACATTGCTGACCCCTTTGTCACCCTGAAGACAGAAAGTTTGATGTCCGGTTAGACATTCAGAACTAACATGCATGTCCAGTAATTCAGTATTTACTGTGTCTCACCTCACAGGCGAGCGCCCACAGGACGGGTCTCCCTACAAACACTGCCTTTGCTCCCAGAGCCAGAGCCTTCAGCACATCTGTGCCCTTACGAACACCTCCGTCCATGAAGACATCCACCTTTCCTTCTACAGCCTCCACAACCTCAGGCAGAGCATCAATCTGCACTGACATACTCCATCACATTACTGTATGCTATTGCTCAAAGATTGCCCTGCATTCTCAGTTATACACAAGTATTTAAGATTTTCAGTTTTTGAAAGATGTCGCTTCTGCTCACCAAGGTTGCATTTATCTGATCAAAAATACAGTAAAAACATTGAAATATTAAAATTTAAAATAACTGTGTTCTATGTGAATATATAGTAAAATGTAATTTATTGCTATGATCAAAGCTGAATTTTCAGCATCATTACTCCAGTCTTCAGTGTCACATGATCCTTCAGACATCATTATAATATGCTGTTTTTCTGCTCAAGAAACATTTCTGATTATTATCAATGTTGAAAACAGTTGTGCTGCTTCATATTTTTGTGAAAACTATGATAAACTACCATTCAAAAATGTGGGGTAAGGATTAAATACATGTATAATGTTACAAAAGATTTATGTTTCAAATGAATGCTGTTCTTTTGGAACTTTTTATTCATCAAAGAATCGTGAAAAAAAAAAAAGTTTTCACAATATTTCTGATTATAATCAGAAATGTTTCTTGAGCAGCAAATCAGAATATTAAATTGATTTCTGAAGGATCATGTGACACTGGAGACTGGAGTAATGATGCTGAAAATCCAGCTTTGATCACAGAAATAAATTGCATCTTAAAATGTATCCAAATAGAAAACAGCTATTTTAAAAGGTAAAAATATTTCACAATATTACGGCTTTTACTGTATTTTTGATAAAATAAATGCAGCCTTGGTGAGCAGAAAAGTCTTCTTTCAAAAACATTCAAAATCTTAATTATTACAAACTAATGTATTTTCAGTATCAAGACTTTGTCTTATGTTTTTTTGTCGTACAGTATCACCAAAACTGGTTATCACAGAAAGTTCTAGAAGGATAGAGTTTCAATAAATCATCATCATCACTAATTATAGATCATAACATAAAACGCAAGTGTTGGAAGACCTGGAGCAAATACACCATCTCTGTATCTATATTCAGAACGCTCTTCACGTTCAGTTGATGTTCTTCAGTTTTGGAGACCACTATTGCACTCATAAAACTTGAGGTTGCATCCAAACCTTTGTTTGGCGTCCACTTCGGTAAACCAGAGACCGTATTTCACACTATCAAAGATGCAATTTACAGGCCGCAGAGGATAGTTTGCAAAGAGGACTTGTGGGTTGGAGGTCTCTGGAGAACAATAATGCCTCATTTCTTCAACAGACACTTACGGTGGCTGGAACTCCATCAAGCTGTCTTGCTCCGTGGTTTGACACAAGTATTCCATCCACCCCATACTTCAGCGCTTCTTTGGCATCTTCAGCTAAAACGGCGAGATTCACCATGAGCAGAACATTAATTACTGCGGTTCTTCTGAAGCAGTTTTGCCTTTTCTCATTCTACAATTTGGAGCCAAAATCTTTTGCACAGAGGAAACTATGTTACATTGCAATTATGGTATGCAAAGCTGTCTTTATCTGGATTTAAATGAAGAGTTCATGCAAAAATGACAATTTGCTGAAAATGTGCTCACCCTCGGGTCATCCAAGATGTAGATGAGTTTGTTTCTTCATCAGATTTGGAGAAATGTAGCATTGCATCTCTGTCTCAACAACGGATCCTCTGCAGTGAATGGGTGCCGTCAGAATGAGAGTCCAAACAGCTGATAAAAAAATCACAATAATCCACAAGTAATCCACACCACTCCAGTCCATCAGTTAACATCTAGAGAAGACAAAAGCTGCAAGTTTGTAAGAAACGAATCCTTCATTAAGACGTTTTTAACTTCAAAAATTCAAAATAACGCCTCCTCCAGTGAAAAAGTCCATCTCCTGTTGTCTTTCTCATCAAAATCCAGCCACATATTTGTTTAGAGCTGTTTTTGGCTTGTAAACGGTGCTTGATCTGTGCAGATTTCTCTCCTGATTCAGATGAGACAACTTTTTTCACTGGAGGAAGCGTTATTATGATTTATGGACTTGTATTTTAGCAACAGTTTGAAGTATTATACACCGTAATGATGGATTTGTTTCTTACAAACACGCAGCTTTTGTCTTCTCCAGATGTTAACTGATGGACTGGAGTGGTGTGGATTATTGTGATGTTTTTATCAGCTGTTTGGACTCTCATTCTGACGGCACCCATTCACTGCAGAGGATCCATTGCTGAGCAAGCGATGGAATGCTGCATTTCTCCAAATCTGATGAAGAAACAAACTCATCCACATCTTGAATGGCCTGAGGGTGAGTAAACTGTAAGCAGATTTTCATTTTTGGGTGAACTATTCCTTTAAAACTTTTATTCAAGCATTTCTGTTGCTATTGCATTTACTCATTTAGGAAACTATTGCTCAAAAATAGCATCATGATGCCGATTTTTGCACAGGAAAGCAACTTCAGAAAAGGTGAAATATTAGCTTTGCATAGTGTAATTTAATTTCTCCAAGTCTGTTCTGTTCGGAAAAATCCCCAAAATGATTAAATGGCGTTTTCCTTTCAGCCGAGGCCAACAGGAAAGGATGCACTTTTCAAGGAAAATTATGTTCCACACATGAGCTAAAATAACTAATGGTGTTCCCCTATTACTTTTCCCCTCCTCAACATACATTTCTGAGTTTGTCAGGGAACACATTTAAATCCTTTGGTCTGGGCTGAAATGAAAAGATTTTGTGTGTGTGTGTTGACTCTTTTATTTACAGAATGTGCCATTTCCAGAGCCAAAGAGAAGATAAAAGTTTATCTGAAGACACAATAACAGCAGTAAAGCTTCTAGACGTTTCTGAGATAACCTCAGCGCTCACAGACTGACTGCTTTTTCCTCCCGGGAGATAAATGACACATTATCTTTAATTAGCGGCCCCTCGCTGACAGACGGGGTCGACCGGCCGCTTTGTTTTGATTAGATTATGCAAATAGGTCGTTCTGTATCAGCGACGGTGAGCATTCCACACTCTGAAGCATAAAGGTTTCATTTGGAACCAAAGAGTCTGAACTTTAATTCTGTTGTTCTTTAGGAAAAATCTGTACTGTTCCATTAATTAAGAATCAATGAATGAATAATCTGATTTTAAAAACCTATAACGCTACATCAAGAATGTTATTAATCTCCATAAAACCTTTATTTGGGTGCAGGCAAGAGAGGCGGTTTGAGAGAGAGAAGACATTACGTACAGACTTAATGAAATCCAAAGTGGTCCTTCATGGCTTTATTTCATGTCTGTTGGCTTTGAGGTCAGCTAGTGTACTAGTGTAAGTTAAATATGTAATATTTGCATAGCATGCATTTATCTGGTCGCTTTTTGCAGGCAGAACAGATTTGTCCTTGATATCCCACAATCCTATGTGTGCAAGTTTGGCATTTGATGCAAAGAATATTAATGTTGTTTTTAATACTTTTTGTATATTTGTTATATTTTCACTTTTTGTTTTCATTTTATTTTATTTGTTTTATAGTTTATCATATTTATATATACTTTGTTATGGACGTTTGTTATTTGTCTATTTCCCCCCGTTTATCTAACTTTATAAAGTGACCTTGGGTTTTGGAAATGCAAACAAACAAATAAATAATTGTATTTATTATTTTATTTTATTTTATAATAAACATAGCCACTAAATCTTTGTTTGATTGTCTCTAAAGCTGATTTTAATTTGTTTTAGATCTTCAGACGTGATTTATTTTGGTGCATTGGACGTCTGGACAGCTTTCAGACATAACCACAGATGATGTGAGTGCAATATTGTATGTTTTTTTTTTTGTTTTTTTTTATTTACAAAAAATATATATTTAATTAAAATACTTTAATAAAATTAAAAATATATTTTATTTTTATTGCATTGCATTGCCACTAAATCTTCGTTTGGTTATCTCTGATGTTATGGCGCATTTGAAGCCTGTCTGAATCGGACACAAGCACACATGACACGACAGCTCCTCCAATCCCCAAACACGGCGGGATAGCTCACCTGTCAAAACCCCTTTGACCACCACAGGCAGCGAGGTCATTCTCTTCAGCCAGGCGATGTCGTCCCACTTCACCGTGGCATCTATGGCCTGAGTTACATACACCGCCAGGCCGCTGTCCTCCCCGTAACCCTCTTTTGAGGAGAAGGCTAAATCAGGGGTCTCGAAATTGGCCATCCTGGGGAAAAAAAATCGAGAGTGCAAAATGGAATTAGTCCTGCGAGTGTTGTTTTTGGTCAGGGTATGAAAACTGAGCCGGGGTTTTATCCAAACAGCAGAGCTCGTGCTCAATGGCACCTTGTTGCCGCTGCTGCGCTTTGATTTGTGGGCCGAGCGAAAGTCTCCGGGAGGGTTGAGATGAAGTTCATGTTGTGTCACTGCTGATGGAAACGGAGGCAGTAGTGCTAAAATATACGGTGGGGCCGTGATGCTTTTTTGGATTTCTAATTGCCGTAATTCACCTCGTGGGATCCGGAGCAGGAAGGCTTTACTTTCATGAGGGCATTTTTATAGCGGGCCGCTGTTGGCGTATCTGTGGAACTGTTGATATCTGAACGTTTCCCCACATAAAAAGCATAATGTAGCAAGTGTTGACGGAGCTGAAGCGGCGAGTATGAATCCCCACGAGCGGCGTGATCTACTGTACGAGAGAGATTTCTGTTTCCATAAATACATAAAGCTCTTCAGCGAGCGCTTCGCTTTTCAAGGGATGGCAAATCTGTAAAATAATCTGTCCACGAGGGTGAGAAAACTGAGGCCCTGTTTATTAACAAACCTCACGAGAATTGTAAAAGAAGTTAATATGATCAGTTTTTCTTTATAGTTCTTGTGAGGTTTCTTTATCATGCATTAAATCTAAACTGTAATGTTTACAATGCAGCATCTGTTTGACTAGAAAGATGTAAATGTTGCTGCTTTATTGTAGACATTGCAATTTTTTATGCCTTTATAGTATTAAAATTAAGTATTAAAACATCTAGAGTCTGTTAGCGCATTATGTGGTTGCTAAGGTGTTGCTATGCAGTTGGCAGGGTGTTGTTATGTGGTTTATAAGCACTCTGAGTTGTTAGAATGTTATGTGGTTGCTAAGCTGTTGCTATGCAGTTACCCGGGTGCTCTTAGTGGTTGCCAAGGATTTGATATGCAGTTGCTAAGGTGAGTAAAGTTGTAGATCTAATATAATTTATAAATGCATGACTGGGCATTTGCTAGGGTAGATTTACATGGTTGCTAGGGTGTTGCTATGTGGTTTCTAAGCATTCTGAGTCGCTGTTAGAATGTTATGAGCATGTTCTGAATGGTTGCCAGGGTGTTGCTATGTGGTTTGTAAATGTTCTGATTAGTTGTAAACGCATTATGTGGTTGCTAAGGTGTTACTGTGCAGCTGCCAGGGTGTTGCTATGTGATTTGTAAGTGCTCTGAATCGCTATTAGTGCACTTTGTGGTTACTAAGGTGTTGTTTAGAGGATGAGTTGTAAAACATTCTGTATTTGCAATGAAATCACCTCTTTTTGGTAGTTAAATATATACGTGATACATATATATGTACATTTTTCCACATGCTCAGATGTTGTCAGCATGTTTCGTCAGTATGTTGCTGTGCAGTTGCTAGGGAGTTCTAAGTAGTTGTTAGAACATTTATATGCAAATGCTAAGGTCTTCTGAATGGATGGGAAGGTGTTGCTAAGCAGTTGCTAAAGGATTCAGGGTGGTTTTCAGTGATATGCAATTGCTAAGGTGTAAAATTGGAATATATAATTATAGATCTGACCATATAATTATGAATCTTTGGTGCAAAAGTCATAGAAAACTTCCAGAACGGCAGAAACAGCGACAGTGTGACAACATAATAACACGTCCTGCCCGTCATATGCTGCTGCTGAAGTTTGCACTGAAATCAGCATATAATCAGATCATTCTGTGTATATTCTGACTTCAGATCAGATGAACAATTCACAGAGTGTTTGTGAGTTTACAAACGCAGCCAGCGATGTCTGTAAAGCACGCTGCTGGCATGCACACACGTCACGTGTGGTTGTCTCAGCGTTTACCTCAAATGAGAGGGCAGCTTAAATCGGTTGCGCACGTCATCACGTCGCCTGCCAAGATAAGGTGTGTCCACTGTGACAAAGATACCCTTATACCCGGCCTCCTCGGCCCTCCTGACCAGAGACTGAGTCAGCGCTCGGTCTTTATAAATGTACAGCTGCATCCAGTGCACGGCCCCAGGTGCGGCCTCCGCTACTTCCTCTATGGTGGAGGTGGCCCATGAGCTCAACATCATCCCCGTGTCACAGGACAGGCAGGCTGCGGACAGGAAGAGAGCGGAGGAGATTGTCATAAGGGTGCTGTGGCCTTGGGTTCGAATCTTCAAACAGGGCTGCTCCATTAACTGTCATCTAAAGTATGTAGGATCTGCTCCGTGATAATAGATCCGTCACAAAGTGCCTTGATAACAAGTTTCTGCCTAAACACTAAAAATAGGTTCTAGAATAAAACTGTGGTAATTTGACACACTACTACTGACAGTAGTACAACATTATGGAAGTCCATTTCAGCCACAAAAGAAAAAAATCATGTGAAATATGACATAAATTGAAAATATGAGAATAAAAAGTCAAAATTATTTAATGACTTAGTACGTCATAATTTAGACATTTTATCTCATTATGATTGTTGTGTCATCATTTACATTTTTTATCTCATAATTGACTTGGCATGTCGTAATTTCAGCTTTATCTCGTATTTATGATCTTGTTTATGATTATCTTTTTATCTCATAATTATGACAATGATATCTCAACTTTTTATTTAAATTGCCTTAGTATGTCATTATTTCAATAATTCTGATTTAGTATGTCATAATTATGACTCTTTAGGTCATAATTTCAATTTTTATCTCTTTTATTTCATATGACTTAGTGTGTTATAATTCTAACCTCTTATCTCATGACTTTCTGTGTCATCACTGACTTTTTACGTAATAACTTCAACTATAATCTCATTTTTCTTTTTCTGCTTTATATGTCATAATTTTATGTGTCAAACTTTTATCTCATAATTATGAATTTGCCTTTTTGTCATATGACTTTCATCTTTTTGGCTTTTATCATTTTTTATTTCGTGATTATGATTTAGTATGTCATAATATGACAATTATGTTTCATAGGTGTCATAATTTCACAATTTTATCTCATAATTGACACATAATTTCAGCCTTTAATTATGACTTATGCAAAATTTTTGGCTTTTTATTTTATAATTAATGACTTAGTATGTCATAATTTTAATATTTAATCTTATAATAATGACTTTTTATGTAATTATTTTTTTCTTATGTGGCAAAAATGGACTTCCATACTATAGCCACACTGAAACTACAGTATTAGTTCATACCATGGTAGCCATGATCCAATTTTATACGGGTCATTTGAGTGTGATTGGGAGCAGAAGATACTGTAGTATGTAGGAAAGACTAATGGTGCCACCGTGTGGTCAGTTACAATAATTGCAGCCACTGTGAAGCTTGTAGCTCCAGAGTAAGTTACTGGTGTCTGACCTCTCGCAGTGGCCGTCTCGCCGTCGGGATGTGCCATTCTCTGCATAGCAGTAGCTGCCACACAGATGGGCATACTGACTCTCTGGCCCAGGACTGTGGTGGACATGTCCACTGAGGACACGTCCCTGAGCACACGAGGGTAAATGCACCACCTACAGGACACAGCAGAGTCACAACTCATATTTCAGAAATAGCAACTTTATAACAATTGAATATAGATGCAGCCGGGGCTAGTTGTCACTTTTATAGAGAGAGAGAGAGAGAGAGAGAGAGAGAATGGGTGGGTTTATTTATAAATTGATTATAGTCCTTTTTTTTTTTTTTAGACACAACCTTAAAGTCTTTACTAAAAGAGACCTCGACTACAGCGGGGCATGTTGTCCCATTATAGGGGGTATGAAAACCTGTTGATACTTGAAAAATATTCTAAAGTTAAATGTTATATTTCTTTAAAAAACTCTTCTAAAAATCCTAGAAAAATGAAATGATGTATATTTTGATAGTCTTGGCTCACTAATTTGCAAAGTTTGGTTTCTATACTAAAAAAATATATATATATATATAATAAATCAACATTTGCATTTGTAAAGGTATTTTCAGCTAAAGATATTCAATAATACAATTAAGAAATGCAATTGCAACTAGCTACTGTTTGTAGAAACCATGTTTATAAATAGATGAAATGTTTATGTTAGTTTTTTCCTGTAGCATATAACTTCAACCCTGACAGTCACTCAGTTTTGTGTTAATATTTGCGTTGATTTTGTGACTCATCGAGTCGTCTGACCACAGCTCACAACACTAACTTTCACAACGCGTGTCTGTAACCTGGAAGGACGTCTTTGTTTGCACATTTTATAAATATGCATATATGACTAATATATATGTATGAGTAATAGAGTGGCATTATTCATCTGGACAGAGCCTCTGCTGACACTGCTGTAAGGACGTGTTTAGGTCCCTAGGGTCCGTCTGCCCACCCACACGAACGCTCCAGGCCAAGATAAACGCACATAATTATAACTGACCCCACACAACCCAGAGAGACTGTCTAAAATTAGGCCAAAACATTCAGAAGTGTAATTCTTGTCAACGTTGTGATAGACTGACTCAAACTATTACAGACTGACTCATGCTGTTTACTTCAAGCAATTTGCCAGAGTTCTGTGTTATTACCTGTTGCTGTTTTTTTTTTAACATCGTTTCATTTTTCTTACTGAATTTTGATGATTCTGAATAGGGTTAATAGACAATCATAGTTCATATTTCAAGATATTAATATTTTTATATTTCAAGAAAGGGTGTTCTTCCCAAATCACTAAAAGAATTTGATTAAACAGCAGATTTTCATTGTGAGTGCATTCCCCATATTGCGTGACAACATGCCCCATTGTGTGTGTGTGTGTGTGTGTGTGTGTGTGTGTGTGTGTGTGTGTGTGTGTGTGTGTGATAATAGTTAAAGTATGGAAGCCAATTTCTGCCAAAAACAAAGTCATGCTTTGGAAAAATCCTAATTATGAGATTAAAAAATAGAAATTATGTTATTAAAAAGTCGAATTTATGACACAAAAAGTCAACATAATGAAAAGTCATAATATTTTCGATTAGTTTTTTAAAGTGTCATAATTTTGACTTTTTATGTGATAGCTTTGACTTTTATCTCATGTTTAACTCTTTTATCTCATGACTTCTTTTATCTCTATGATTTCAGCTTAATCTCATAATCATAATTTTGACTGTTTTGACTTTTTATCTCATAATTCTGACTTTTTAACTTTTTGTCATCAATGACTTTTTACGTCATTTTTATCACTTATCTCGTAATTATAACAGTATTTCATAATTTTTGACATTTTATGTCAGTTTCAACCTGGATCTCACTCTTATCTCTATTGTCTCATATTTATGACTTAGTATATCATCATTTTGACTTTTTATCTCATATTTTCTGACTTTGTAATCATTTGAACTTTTTATGTCATAATTTCATAATTTCGATCTCCTTTGTCTCATAATTATTACTTAGTATGTAATGTTTATTTTTAAGAATAATTTTGCCTTTTTATATTATTATTTTCAGAGATAAATTCTTTTATTCTAAATAATACAATTAAAAAAAAAAAAATAAATGCTTTAAAGTTCATAAATTATTGTCCCTTGAATGTGACAACTAGCCCCAGCCTCCAATAGAAGATTTCTTAGTTGTTAACGGATAATACTCGGTTCTTTTGCTAATGCTTTTTTAACTGTGAGTATGTTGTTCATTTAGCAGACTCTCTCCTAACCCGATCAGCTGAGAATGTGTGTGTCTTACGCCTGGAGAAACGTGCGCTTGCATGTTTTGCTCAAGGGCTCAATGGAATCAGATCATCTGGGCTTTGAACCTTCAACCCTTGGGTTACACGACCAGATCTTTAACTACAAAGACACACCACTAATTTTAGATGGTTATAAACATCATAGAGTTCTTAATATATAAATTAGGGGTTGGTTAGCACATGATTTGTAATTGAACTAATCCTCTTCAGTATAGGATTCAGGTTGTTTGAGATTTCTGCATGTCTTCTCTGTCATAAAAGCTTGTCAGATTAAATGCTGTTTGTATGATGAAGAGCGGTCACATACCTGGCGAACGCTGCTACATTATCACGCAGAGTTTGCTGCTCGTCTGCTCCTGAGAAATAATAATCAAACACTGACTTTGGTAGAAGTCTCTGAGCCTGACGCTCATAATCACTGACACACACCAGCGAGTCTGACATGTTTCCACGGATGAGACTCAGAGCTCTTCAGCCAGCTGGATTTCACTGGGATCAGACAGCCATTGATCAATTATTAACTCTCTCCAGTTAACTTTCTGCAGTCTTTCAACTAATGTTTATCCAGCATCGGTCCCTTTGCCCCGTCACAGCTATAGGGGCTTCTCCTCTGAAATATGTGAACAACCAACACATCACTGAGTAAAAATCAATACTGGCTGTGTGTAATGGTCAAACAAAGAGATTTACATTCGAATTACTCAGGGAATTAGCAATTGCATATAACAGAAACATGACAAGAACAATGTGTACTTGTGTCAAAAGAGAGAAAAATAAAGAAAATTATTAATTTATAATATTATTGTGACATTATTTTCTTGACAATAAAGCACATTTTGACCCCAAATTTTCATGACGGTAATGCATCAGGATGTTTACTTTTGAATTTGTTTGTATTTATTGTTTGTATTAATTATTCTCAAAGGTAATTCTCATGCATCCAGACGTGTGTTTGTTTAAATCAGCAAAAAAATAAAAATAAAAAATCAATTACTATCATGATGCAAATGTTGATTTAATTAATCTTAATATATATAATTATTATAATTATTATATAATATAATATATAATATATAAATATAATTATTATAGTTGTCTTTTATTATAATTATTAATATAATATAATATAATATAATATAATATAATATAATATAATATAATATAATGAATCACTAATAATCATTATTGTTAATAATAAATATTTAAAATTTTATTCTATTAATGTATATTTATTCTATAAATTTAATTAATTATGGTTAGCATTAAATGTTTTACAGGAAATTAAAAATTGTGTATGACAGAAAAAGAAAAAATCATATATATATATCATTATTAGTAATGATAATTTCATTAGAAATACCATTTATAATTATAATCAATTATTATAATAACAATTATCCCGTATATTTTACATATTTTATTTCATTTTATTCTGTTAATTTATTTTGTTGTATTAATTTAAATAATTAAAATATTTTTTAAAGGTTTTTTGTTGTTGTTGTTTTTAATTTTTTTCCCTGCTTAATTGTCATCAAATAATGCAATTTAATGTCTTTATGGTCCTAAATAATTAAACTTTTAATAAAAAGCCTTAACTGTCATCAGATAATGTAGCAATGTCTTAAAGGTCCAAAATTAGGCTTCATTCAGTTGACAAAATACAATTTCATGGGGTGGAATAAATTACAGGCATATTTCTGCCAGATTTGGAGAGATTCTCTCTTGCGTGAGTGTAGATGGAGGCAGTATTTTCTCCTCCAGCTCAAACTTGAGCGTGTGTAGGATGTAGAGATGTGCGTCTCCTCTCAGCCTCCTCTGCAGCTTTACGTAACTGCTTTGCAGAGCTTCACAGCAGCTGCTCACACACCACACACATCAAACTATCAAATGCTCGTCCTTTCAAACATTTATTCTGTTCCAGTTAACCAATTTCCATGAAAATCAACTCATCAAAACTAAGTATGAGAATAATAGTGATGATAACGTGACACAAATGAATCAGCTCTTATATTCCAGCTCTGCTCATTCTGCACTTTCATCAACCAACTTCATGCTTTGCTTTTAAACACTATTGAAGGAGGAATATGTCTGATGATGCATATTTTAATTTTTTTTTTTTGCAATTTCATTGTATTTTGTCTTTTTTTTTTTCTTTTTTTTTGTCTAAATGTCTAAGTAGATTGTATTATACTTCAGTTTCAGATATTTTAGGACATCAAGTTAAACTAAATAAAATGAGAAATGTCGCCTTGGCAATTAGCTGAAATAAAATAAGTTTTCTTATATTTTATTTAATTTCAAGTACCAGATTTTGCTTCTAGTTTTAGTTTGAATTGGTTTATGCATGAAGTTTGTAGTTTTTAATGAATTCTTTCCATTTTCTGACCTTTTCGGGGTCTTGGAGTCTCCAGTTATCCTGATGAGTTGACTCAGGTGTGCTTGATTAGAGAGTGCATGCTGGGAGCTCCGGGCTTGAGGAAGACGGTCAACACAAACACTAACTGCACATCAGCCTTTCTTGCAAGTTTGCAGTTAGTTTCAGTTTATGTTTGCATTCCTATTCGTCTCAGTGGCACAGAAATCTGCCATCTTGTTGTGAACTGATGAACGTGAACACGGTCTCAAACCTTCAGCAGTATGACGTCAACAACAGCAGACGGGAAACAATGTAAGCCCATTTGACATTTGTAAAATTCCTACAATGATGAAATTTCAGAATTGCATGTTGTTTGAAAGCTAAAATGAATTAGTCATTAGTTGAAAAATACAGTTACTAAATTACTAAAAGCTGTACATGGCTACTTTTGAATGCTCATCATAGTAATAATATGGTTTTCGACAGCAGAATTATGAATGGTATAGTTATGAGATTAAACAGACTAGGACTAACTGACCCATGTTGTGTAACTAATTTAGGTGAACTTTTTTTTCTATTTAAACAGTCATGTTTCTCGTATCTTTTGAACATAATGTTTATATCTTGTAGTGATGGTTTCAAAACGGTGTATTTTAATGGTTATTCCAGTTTCTTGCTCCATAGATGTCTGTTTAATAGGGTAACTTGAACTAATTGAAATCACCAAACTTACCTCGTTGATCGATTGCATTAAAAATTGCAAACCCTTTTAATGTATTACAAGTTAGAGGAAGTGAAATGTTTAAATATGCACTAATTTGCATACATTATTCAAAATTTTTGTTTCATTTTGTTGATATACTAGTTTTTAGAGAGGGGATTTTGGAGGATCTCTTTCATCAATCCAATCGACAGACGGAAAAATTCATTTTGAACATATTTAGAAATAATAATAATAATAAAATCGGGCAAATGAGAGATGAACAAATCCCTCAGTAAAATCCTTCAGATATAGTAAATTTTAGTGTAAATGCTGCTGAAGTGGAGATGAAAACTCATTTTCAGAAATGTCCTTTAAACATATGTATTATAATTGAAATCTACAGATGCAAATAGCCTAGATGAAGTGTTATCAATAAAAAATCAAGCAAACCAATTTTAGTGTAAGTGTTGCTGAAAGGGAGAAAGAAAAAAAAAAAACTCATTTTGAGAACACACCCTTTAAAAATGTATTATGATTGACGATGCAGATCAATAAAGTGCAATAAAAGGAATGCTTAAAAGTGCATTTTGGGTGTTTTCTTTCCACTAATCTGAAAAAACACATTATGGAAAGCCAAACAGTTCAAAATCTCAAAACTGACCAGTGCTTGAAAAACATTTTTGCCTATAGTTTCAAAACACTGCACTGGGGGGAAATGCAATGTTTGTTTGGTTTTACAAATTGAAATTGTCTGTAGTAATTATTATTTTTTGAACCCAAAGCATCTTTAATGCTGACATGACAAACTAAAATCCAAAACACTTCATATCAAGTCAAACTGTTTAATGAACACACAAACTCCGCAGTTATGAACAGCTTACAATATAACAATCTCGTCACACGATACAATGAAATTGACAATCGATGTTCAGCATATGATAAATGACACCGAAACATTGAAGAGATGTGCTGGTGTGTTTCTGTGCTGGTTACAGCTTACAAAAGTTTTATCAAGATTTATTTGCTACACAGATTCAAACAGTCGTAGTATAAAAATGAAAGGCAATTGACCGTCGAGCCGCCAGGCAAAGACTGCACCGATTTTAATACCAAAGACATTGTCAAAATTTTATTGTGCAAATTAGAAATTCAATTTGCAATTACAGGGAATACATTTCAAATCTACACTGTACAAAACAACATCTTCATACCACTGAGAAATACTTATCCTGAGACCTGGTACACAAAGCATCCTCTGATAATATGCCATGTTTATGGAACTATGATTATGGACAGTTTGTGCTATTCAACACCATATGCATCATGTGTGGATGAATGCAATAGTGCAAAAATACTCTTCATATTTATCATACTTTAAGAACATTTCCTTCTGAAAACAGTCAGGAATTAGTTGTGGCAAAGGAATGTGAAACATAAACATGGAAGTGTTTATCATTACAGCAAATATAGAACAATTAAGGAGTAATGCATGAATCTCATTCAGCCTGTTAAGAAGAACACGTCATTCATATTTCACTCCAAAATAAAGTTTTGCATTGCGACATTTTCATGACAATTAAGCATAATTCTCCCAAATTCTCATTACTGTAATGCATCAGTATTTTTTAAGTTGTTTTCATTACTGTAACACTATTTTTGTACTACATTACAGTATAAAACGGGATACTGCAACAAAGATATAGACCAGTCAAAAAGAAAAATTAGTCGTACAATTTATTTTAAAAATTATTAAAATCAGCATTGAGGCAGTACAACAAATAATACCATAATACATAAATATTTTAATATTTAAATACATTACTTCCATCACTGTGTAAAGTTTGGAATAAAGATATTTTAATGTTTTCGAAAAAAGTCACCAAGGCTGCATTTATTTGATTTAAAAATAGTAATATTGTGAAATATTATTATTAATATAACTGATTTAAAACGTAATTTATTCCTTTGAGGCAAAGCTGAATCTTCAGCATCATTACTCCAGTCTTCAGTGTCACATGATCCTTCAATACCATGATTTCTGAGGGATCGTGTGATACTGTATGTGCTTAATCAGCATGAACAATGTAACGTTAATTATTTATTAACAGGCTGCTTTTGTTTTGTTTTTTTTAGGTGAAATAAGCCATTTTATTTTTCCTTTTGTTTTTTTGTTTGTTTGTTTTTTTTGAGAGACTCCTCCTAATACATTGTAAACTTTTTTTTTTCTTCATAACTTCAGCATTAAAATAACTCTAAAATGATGCACATTCATATTTTTGGCATTTATAGAAAATATTAAATTAGATGTTAAAGGAGGTCTATCAATGTTTGGCATCAAACTGTCAGCAATAAATTTAAGCAACTAAACTGAATTGAACCGCAGCGAGAAGCAGGTAAAATGCGAGGAAAGCGTCGAATGGGCAAACCACGGTCTGCATGATGCAGAAATCAGCCGATAGCTGGCGCTGCTTTGCATATCCTACAGATATGGCAGTTTCCTCTTGTTTTTGGTGGTGACTGCAGTTCCCTTATGTGCCCTCAGTAGTGTTCTGCGCCTGTGGTTTGCGTTTCCTCACTGAACTCTCTGCTGCCCCCTCTGACGGAGACTGATCGCTGCCAGTGGCCGCTCCGTCGCTCATCGCTCCTTCCTCTTCGGTCGACTCGTCTCCAGACACTCGTTCGCTCTCGTTGTCCAGGTCAGATGTGTGTTTGTCCTCCATCAGGATGTCCTCCACCTCTTCCTCTGACACTTCCTCTTTCACGATCACAACTGCACAGACACAAAGACTCATTATATTACAGAAGGTTCAGTAACACCTCTTAAGTTTACTGGCCAAGTAAAGTTGAACTACTCAAGTAAACTGTTATTAAAATATATATATTTTTTTAATGTAAACTTATTTCAGTTAGTTGCCAATGAAACACTTCTCATTTTTATTTATTTAAACTTAATGTACTAAAATAGCTAAAATTAAAACTGAAATAAAAAAAAAATCAATTATATAGATAAATACAAATGAGAAAAACAAAATAAAAAATATAACATTAACAACTAATGCAAAATATTAATAAGAACTATTATACTAAAAAACACAAACTGGGCATTAAATATTCACAATATATTTCCAATGGTTTCACTAACAGTTTAAAATATAAGCAACAGTATTTCAATTAATTTCTGTGAATGAGTTCCTATTTAAAGTGTTACTAATACTTTATTCAAATTAAAAGTTGTACCTGTTAATATTTAATGCAGCTGAAGTAATATGAACCAACAATGTACAGTTGTATTTTATTAATGAGCATTATCATTAATAAATACTGTATAGCTGTTAATGTATTATTAAATGTATTAACTAACGTTAAATAATTGTGATGCCAAAAATAAGGTGCAATGATAAGTTTCAAATAACATTGTTACACTGTAAGTGAAATGAAACCTAATTCAGCTCATTAGTGCAGAGTAAATAATAAGTGTTTCTAATCTCACCTGTTTTGTCTTCTCTGTGCTTGGGTCTGGAAGGCCAAATGCAGTCAGCGATCAAAACCAGCATCTAATTGAGATATTTTTACCATTAGACCGAGTAATTATTTCAAACCCAGCAGCTGAAGTTGACTTTTGAAAGTTTGATCCACTACATGCGAGAACCACCCACCGGATCCTCAAAAGAGCCGCAGAATCGACCAGTGTTACACAACTCGCCGTTGTATAATGTAGGAACTTCTTTTTCAAAATGTATTATATAATTCCTTCTGCTGCAAGTCATCATGTATCTGTACAGTATGTGCGATCTGCTTCATAGAGCTCTTGCATCAGATGAAGTCAAGTGCACTTTGTTGGCTCCCTTTGGTAAATGGTCTTTTTAGATCTGTAGCACGGATGCTCCGTCCGCAGGAATATTTATGCATGAGATACTTTCATGCAAAGAGTAAAGCATTTCACTTTAGGCTTGGAGCATGAATAATACATCAACCCATCTAAACTGTGAAAATGATGTTTTTAAACTCACCAGGCCGAGCATCAGTCCCATAAAGAGCGTAATGATGGCAAAAATCACATAAGAGCCCCAGGAAGGGATACCGAGCGTATTCGTCAGGTACGTGTGGATTTGCTGCGTTGAATGGATAAAATAAGAATATATTTAATACAAACGGCAAGGTTTCTTCATAAAACGAATCTCTATTTGGTGGATGAAACCATAAAGTGACCAGAAAAGACATGAGAGTATCAGTAACACTTTACATTAGAAAATAGAAGATTAATAAATGCTTTAGCAGTATTTTTATTGTTGGTTCATGTCAGCTAATGTTAACAAATCAAACCTTATTATAAAGTACTACGAACTGCTCTATGACTCAAGTGTATTGCTTCAGACTTGGAAATTAAAGGATCGGTTCACCCAAAAATGAACATTTGCTGAAAATGTTCTCACCCTCAGGATATCCAAGATTAGGATGAGTTTGTTTCTTCATCAGATTTGAAGAAATGTAGCATTGCAACGGATGCTCTGCAGTGAATGGGTGCCGTCAGAATGAGAGCCCAAACAGCTGATAAAAACATCACAATAATCCACACCACTCCAGTCCATCCCAGTGAAAACAAAATTCATTAAAACCTTTTAAACTTCAAACTGCCTAAAATGCGAGTCCATAATAACGCTTCCTTCCATGAAAAAGTCACATTTTTGTTTGAACTGTTTTGGCTTTTAAACAGTGTTTGATCTGCAGATTTCTCTCCTGATTCAGACCAGACCACTTTTTCACTGGAGGAAGCGTTATTATGGATTATGGACTCGGATTTTAGTCTAAATCAACAGTTTGAAGTTAAAAATGTCTTAATGCTGGATTTGTTTCAGCTTTTGTCTTCTCAGGATGTTAACTGATGGACTGGAGTGGTGTGGATTATTGTGATGTGTTCATCAGCTGTTTGGACTCTCATTCTGACGGCACCCATTCACTGCTGAGCAAATGATGGAACGACACATTTCTCCAAATCTCCAAACTATTCTTTTTTTGTTTTTTAAAGACAATACTACAGAACAAATTGCTAAATATTTCTTACTCGAATCCACACCGAGAGACGAAACAGATTAGCCATTCCTGACATTCTGCAAAAGAATACAATGGTTTTAAGCAAAGAGTTAATCTATCAAATGTATTCGATTCGAACAACTTAATTTTATACAGTATGCGATTTCAAGAAGCAAACACATCAGCACTTTCTTTCCAGACAGAAAAGGTTGTATTTACAGAATAGAGGATGGCGACTTCCATCCTGGCACCGGCTCAACCATCGCCCACTTTTTCTGCTCAACATACGCCTGGATATCCTCAATGGTACGTGATGAAACATATTTGCGGAAATTTCCATCTTTAGCGCTGTGGATGAGATGGGTTGTTCAAAATTATACTTTAAATTGATGCATGCTATTTTTAATAAAAAAATGGAACCTATAAGGACGTTTTGAAAGCCAGTTTTGTCATAACACCTGAGGGGAAATAAATTCAGCCATCTGAGGACTTACTGAAATATAGTCGGCAGTGTTGTAACCAGAAACCTCCCACTCAGACCTGCAGAACAAAAGAAGAGAAGATGGATATATTGATGCAGAAACACAGAGCGAGCACATCCTATACCGGCAGAAGAAATCCCTTCGGCATGGGAAGGCAGTGAGCGGTCTATAGCAGAGCTGTAATAAGAGTAAAGCCTGACAGCTTTCTGACAGTAACGGGCGTTTTCTCCCCGCCAGCTGAGATTTCCACAGAAACGCATGAGAGAGACGCCATTCAAGCCCCGCTGCAGGTGGAAGCACAGGACAACAGACTCGGCTTCACCTGCATCATTAGCCGCTTAAACGCAATCTTTGCTTGCATTCAAAATGCAATTAGCGTTCAAAGGGAATGGTCTAAACGGGTCTGGATCTAATGGTATTAATAATAAAGGCTTTCATCTGCTTGTGATGTCACTCAATGGCACACATCAAATATAGCTGATAATAACTGCAGGAGGAATTTAAATGAGTGATGTGTTAAGTCTAATTCCTTTTAAAGTCCCACAGTAGTTCATTCGAGCCACATGACTAAACTTAAACCGCTCTGTGTGCAAACAATCCAGCAGTGTTTGATATAAATGCCAGACACACTGCTGTTGATCAGACGTTCATGCTATTGATAGTATCTTACGCGCATAATTATTAGCAACGGCTTTGAATGTGCCACATCCTGTTTTACCATATTAGCGTCACTGAAGTCTTGTTTTAACTCGGCTGTTGTATAATGTGAAGATGCTTTTGCACTGATCTCAGACCAATCGTATCCATCAAGTTCCAAATAAAATAACAAATTATAAAAAAATAAAAACATAAGCATTTCATTCACTTGCTTTGACAAAACATATGTATTACCATATATCATTATTTAAAATACAACATATAAACCAGTAACTATTGTCATTTATATTTTGTTGTATAAAAAAAAAAATTCTTACATTAATATTAAAGTGTATTGATATTATTACTGTATATTGTATTTCCTATACATATGAGAGAAAAATAGATATTTATACACATACATACACAAATAATAAAATCATTAAGATATAATACAAAATGTTATATTATTAAAATGCATTGTTATTACTAATTGCATTTCCTGTGTGTGTATTTTTATATATATATATATATATATATGAGAGAGATCCTTAAAGACTTCAAAACTGTATCATATATACAGTAGGAAGCAATGGTCACACCTGGTTGTTGTGTAACGTCGACTCTGCCCACTGATATACCCAGAATTTCACTTTGTCTTCCAAGACTCTCCCAGTCTGTTTGTAAATGCTGGCAGGCCGGACACCATGGAGCATAACTGATAAAACACAAACGGATCGATTCAATTACATGCATGCTTAAAAATTTTATTTAACTCTATGCATACTGAGCGTAAAGGTGGGTGTAACCCTGATGATGTGAACATGTCCACCGTAGGCCATTATCTACGCAATAACATCCACAATATTTATGCATAAAGATGCTTACTGCACAACGTGACGATCTGAAACGATTTGCGTGCATTTATATACATTATTACAGCAAAAAAGAGAGATTTGTGAACACTTCCGGTTATCACACAACACGCACGTCACTGCAAACTAGACACTCTTATTGTTATTATTTCGATACATTGTTTCAGTATAAATTGTTACATTGTTGCAGATCAAAGAGTCATCGAATCGCAGCGCTATTAATCTGATCATTGACCCATGAATCCTGCAGCTCGTGATCAGATCACACACACTATACTCACAATTTGATCATCCACTCGCCCTGCAGGATGAGCGTCCAGTTGGCGTCGGTCACCGTCAGCACATCACTAGCGTCCGTCTGAGCGACCAGTCCAGCCGCGAGCGTCAGGAACACAGCACTGATCAAGCAGGAGCTTCTGCCATATTTCTGCATGTCAGCTCGTCTCAGTCCCGCCATATTGCTGCTGCTGCAGGAGCACATGATTCAACACAAGCAGGAAATACAGCAGCAGCAGCAGCGGCGGCGGCGGCGCTTTGAGCTCAACTCGACAGATGTGCAGGAAGCACCTCGGCAACCGGTGTACACACTATACTAGTACCCTCATCTTCACCATATGTTTCATGTATTTAAAACATATTGTATATTAAATATCATGTGCAACTTTTTTTTTGTCAATATATAAAAAAATATGCTGAACATTGTGTATTTTTATTTATTTATTTATTACTATTATCATTTATTGTGTATATAATTCATTAATTCAATTTTATTTCCAGACTCAAGGTCCATTAGCAAGAAAGGCACAATACAAACCAGAACAACAAAGTGTGTGTGTGATTTGTTTGTGTGTGTGAGTGAGATTTTGTGTGTGTGTGCGTGTGTGTGTGTGTGTGTGTGTGTGTGTGTGTGTGTGTGTGTGTGTGTGTGTGTGTGTGTGTGTGTGTGTGTGAGAGAGAGAGAGATTGTTTGTTTGTTTGTTTGTGTAAATATATATTGAATATATTCCTAAATATTTAAATTGACATCTTACAATACATATAATACAATTCATAATAATAATATGTAATATTTGCATTATATTTTATTTTTTATTATAAATATAAAAATCTATATACAGAAAATAAAGTGTGTGTGTGATATATATATACACACACACACATATATACCACACACACTTACAAAATATTTTAAAACATTTAATAAATAAATAATGATATTACATATCATTAAAATTGTATGTTTTTATTTTATATAATATATTGCTGATTATGTGTCCATATAAGTATTTTCAAAAACCTCCTGAAGAATTTCTCCTATTTTGGGTGCGTTATCTAATCTGTCCCACACACTGTGAATTAAAGGTGGATTTTATGAAGTTATGTTATTTCCTGTATATGTGAGCTCTGTTCAGGGGCAGAATTACATAACACATCACAGTATAACTCGTGAAAACATGCCTGCTTCATAAATAATATATAAAAAAAATGCTCAGATGAGTTTTTTTCTGATCAAAGATCAGTTTTATATTTTTGCTGCAGTTCTGTTTAATCGCACCTGATCAAATTGATGCTTATAGATCAATATATAACAGACAAATTAATCTCTATACTTGCAAGGTGACTGCAGCACATAATAATAATACTACTAATAAAGATTAAACTAATAATTGCTGTTTTTCTTTCTTATAGGTTTCCCAGAAATGGAAACCTGCGTGAATGTGGATTATATTAATATAAATATTGATCATATTGTTATCTGCCAAAATTAGCATAGTATAGGCCTAATTATCATCACTTGCCTGTGATTGAAAGATTCATTAATTGAACATAAATTACATTTCATTTTCTAAAAACTGAAATCCTGCATGCTCTATTGTTTTCTTGAGATTATTTTACCTTTATTTAACCAGGGAAGAAAATCACATTGAGATAAATATCTCATTTACAAGTGAGCCCTGGCCAAGGTAGCAGCACACAGTAAACATAATAAAACAAACAAAGTAAAATTAAATACATAAAACAATGATCACAACCCTAATAACACACACACTCACAACCACGCACATACACACACACAGCAATAAAGCAAAATTCAAAGTTAAGAACAGGTGCAGACAGTTTTGAATGATTGGTTAAGATATAACTTAAACTCATTGATTGAAATAAATACAGTAAGTTTCAATATCCTTTGAATCTCATTCCAAGCAGTTGGTGCACTATAAATAAAAGCAGTTTTTCCAAACTCTGTCTTCATTAAGGGAACATTTAAAAGAATATATCTACTTGAACGCAGATTATACCCTTGATTATTGACAGTTAATAGACTAATCATATACAGATAAATAAGCTTATAGATTAGTTTGTAAGAGATGAGAGATGAGGAGAAGTTAATATATGAGATGCAAGACTGCATCAGATTTCCAGATGTGGAAGAGGAAAGAAAGACCCCCACATGAGACGTGCCTGTCTTTGTCAGTCAATATTAGTGCATGAGTGTTTTAATTATCACCCTCTGCCTGAACTGGTCAATACTGGAAGCAGATTACATCAGGGTGTATTTTGTTCAGTTCATTCAGTGTACTTCCTTCTGTACCAGTTACACAGCTTCAGATTTCCCTCTGTAGATTTTAATGTTTTGATGCCTTTTTGCATCAAGGATGCATTATATGTTGGATTTGAGCTGTATTGTGATGATCACATTAAAAAAAAAAAGAAAAAGAAACTGTTGTCAATAACAAATAATTATGTTGTTGCTCTAAATTCCGTTCAAAGTAATGAGAAATATATTGTCAGGGCAATCTTTTTCCAGAAAAAATAAAAATAAATAAATAAAAATCTACTATGATTTATAAATGCTTTATTTATTTATTTAAAATCACAATGTAAAAAAAACCACCCTGAATGGTAATAATTAGGCTTTAAATTGGGCCTTTTTCATTCTTTATGTATGCATTCATAAAGTACATATTCTTTTTATTTCCTTCTGTAGCATAATATTACCATGCATTTAAACTTTAATTTGTAATTTAAGTTAAGTGCAATTGAAATCACTCCCCCCCCCCCCCCCCCCCACACACATTTTAGTCACATTACAATAGGTTACTAAAAGGGAAAGGGCACTTGATTGTCATGAAAATTGTCACAATGTAAAAATAAATAAATAAATAATAATAATGTTAGTAAAAATAGGCTCTAAATAGCCTTTTTTTCTTTATTTATAAAATATATATTCTTATCATTTCCTGTAGCATAATATTATTGTGTATTTAAACTTTGATTTATATACAGTGCCCTCCAAAAGTATTGGAACAGTAAAGACAAAATTGCTCTGTTGGCTGTGGAGTCAAGACATTTACAAATATGATTAAAAGATGAATATGAGACAAAACTACAGAATGTCACATTTTATTATTGGGTGATTCAACACACAGATGTTTTACCAGCTAAGAAGTTCATCACTTTTAGAGTTTCATCCCTCTATCTGATGTGAGCATAAGTATTGAGTTGCCTCGCAGGTCTTTCTGAGTGATCAGCTGTGTCCTGTTGCATTAATTCTTCAGATATTAAAAGCAGGGAATGTGTCGTATCAGTTATATCCATTACTTCTGCATTCTGAATCTTGCATTCGATGATGATACACACAAACCCGGATGAAGATGAGGGAGCTGACTTTGAGAGAAAAGCATGCAATTTGGATGCTAAAAGAAAAGAAGAAGTCAATTAGAGCTCCAGCAAAAACAAAGGGCACGGAGAAATCAAGAGTTTGGAAACCACCAGCAACCAACAACTACCTGATCGGCTGAGAAAACAACAGTAGCTGAAGACAGACAAATCATAAAAGCTGTGAAAATGAACCCTAAAACACGTGTCTGTAAAATCACCAACAGCTTCCAGAAAGCTGGGTGATGCTCTGACAATCTACTGTCCTCAGGAGACTCTGACACAGAATTACAGACGCTACACAGCAAGATACAAACCTCTGAGCAGCTCCAACAATAGAAAGGCAAGATTAGAGTTTGCAAAAAAGCACAAAGGTGAGTCAGAAGAGTTTTGGAACTGTGTTTATGGACCGATGAGACAAAGATGAACCTTTATCTAAGTGATGGGAAAGCAAAAATGTGAAGAAAAAAAGGGAACTGCAATGATCCCAAGCACACAGCCTCATCTGTAAAGCATGGTGGAGGTGGTGTCATGGCATGGGCCTGCATGCTGTCTCTGGAACAGGCCTCTCAACTTTACTGATGACTCAATGTATGATGACAGCAGCAGAATGAATTTGGAAGGGTACAAAACCATCTTGCCTACCGATATTCAAGAAAATGCCACCAGATTCATTGGGAAGTGCTTCATATTGCATCAGGACAATGACCCAAAACACCTGCCAGTTCAGTCAGGGAGTTTATCAGGGCAGAGAAATGGAAAGTCTTAGATTGCCCAAGTCAATCTCCAGATTTAAATCCGATTGAACATGAATTCCAGCAGCTGAAGAGGAGAGGAAAGGCAGAAACTCCCCAAAACAAGCAACAGTTGAAACTGGCTTCATTAAAGGCTGGGAAAAGCATTTGAAAGCATGAGAGCAAGAGTCTGGTGATGTCTGTGAGACACAGACTCACTGCTGTGATTGCGCACAAGGGATCTGCAACTAAATAATAGCTTTTAATCTTTTATATCTGCCTTATGTTCAACTGTCCCAATATTTATGCTCACATCAATGAGTGGGATGAACTCTAAAAGTGCTGTTCTTTTTTTTTTTTTGGCAGAACGTCTATGTGTTGAAACGGCTAATAATAAAATGTGACATTCTGTAGTTTTGTCTTATATTCATCTTTTCATCATATTTGTAAATGTCTTGACTCCACAGCCAACAGAACAATTTTGTCTTCACTGCTCCAATACTTTTGGAGGGCACTGTATATTAATTTATTTATAATTTTAATAACATTTCCCCCACATTTTAGTCATGAAAAAAATGTCACAGTGAAAAAAATAAATAAAAATAAAATAATAATAATAATAATAATAAAACATAATAATGGCAATAAAAATAGGCTCTTTTCTTTTTTATATATGTATTTATAAAATATATACAAATATATACAAAACAATTTAATTTAATGCAACATATTTGAGCATTTAAACTTCGATTCATTTGTAATTATTAAAACAGATGAAACGATGATGCTGATTTCTATAGGGTTAAATTAGCTGGCAAATGCTGCTAAATTGGCGTGTGTTCTGCCTGCGTTCTCTTTGCAGAGGTGTTATGAAATGTTTAATTGTGCCGGTTGCTCCAGCAGGGGAGGGACGCGGCGCGCGCTAGGAGGCGCTGGATCTCAATGCGCGCATGAGTCAATGTGCGGAGGGGACTCACTCTCTCTCACTCTCTCTCTCTCTCTCTCTCTCTCCATCATTATGATCGCTCTTTCTCTCCGCTGCTCATTTGCTCCGCGTCTTCGATCACTCCTTCCGTTCTCAACCACAAATCTGCGGCGTTCAGTCCAGTCAAGCAGCATGAATTGAACGCTTCTAAATGACCACCCGAGCGCGTGAAGCGTTTCCATTCACCACAACTGTTCCACTGTCATCCAGCGCGCTCCGCTTGGGCTTCTTCCCGGAGAAGAAAGAGAGAGACTCTTGATTTTTTTTTTTTACGCTGCTTTGGGTGTAAATGTTGAAGCTTGAATGGCTGGAGCTCAACCTGGCGTTCATGCGCTTCAACTCAAGCCGGTGCGCGTGTCCGAGAGTCTGAAGCGAGGCAGTAGATTTATGAAATGGGATGAGGTAAGTCACCATCAGCCTGTGTGTGCGCGCGCGTGCGGGTGTTTGACGTCTTCAAGTCAGAGAATGAATGCATGTGATGCTTGTGCGGTGAATGCGGTTTGTTTGATCGCTCGCGCGGATGTTGCATTGTTTACAAGCTCAGCATGAACGCAACAAACGCCGCAGAGCTTCTCAATCAGCTCCCCATTGATCTCTATTGATGTTAGACGGGCTTTGACTTCTCGAGTCCATCAGCACAGACTCCATCTGGAGCGAGTGTCAGAGTCTCTGCAGAGCCTCGTGAGAATGACATCAGGTTACTTTGTGTGCAGTAATGTATCACTGCATCGGTCTGTCACTGGAAACCTGACTGCACTAATGCAAGCTCACTGTGTCTGTAATATGAAGCCTTTAAAACAAGCGTGCAGTTTGCTGGAGAATGTCGCATTTTGTAGCGAGTGCTGCAGGAGCATTGATTGAGTGCTGAGGATCTCACACACATTCACCTGTTGGATGAGAGAGTTTTCTGCGAGGAAAAACTCCCTGCAGCTCTAGATGAAGGAATTTAAAGGCTTTACATATGATAAATATCACACATTTTCTGTATTTTAAAGCATATACATGATTTCATTTGCTTCTGTTATTGCAGATGCTTTATTTTGTGCCAGATGTTGAGAAATGAGGGGTTTTGATGATTATTTAGTACGTTCTCACTACACTGAAAATAAAAATGGATGTAGAAAGAGTTTCTTTTAGAAAAAAAAAAAAACATATTGAAGTAAATGTAAAATTTTGACAATAGACTGACTGAAGTACACTCTTAAGAATAAAGGTGCTTAAAAGGTTCTTCACAGCGATGCCATAGAATAACCATTTTTGGTTGCACAAAGAACTTTAAAGAAGCATCTCTTTCTTACCTTTTTATAATCTGAAGAACCTTCTTTCGCCACAAAGAAGCTTTTGTGAAACAGAAAGGTTCTTCAGATGTTAAAGGTTCTTTTTTTAGACAAAAAAGGTGCTTTTATGGCATCGTGAAGAACTTTTGTTTTTAAGAGTGTATTTTCTTGTAAAACGTACTCCAGTAATCTTTGTTTTTATTTAAAACTATCATTTTTACAGTGTAATATTACATTTAGTAGTTGATCAATATGAGTTATAATGGACTTTAGCTTTTAGTTCATGCTTAACTTGAATATCTGGTTGCACCATTAATCAAAAATCAACTGTAATTCAACTATTAAGAGGTTTTGATGTGGTTATGTTGTACACATCAGTAATTCTGTCTATTAATGCTCAAAAGTTAAATATGCATTCATTTGAAAAAATTCTGCTATAAATTCTGTCCAAAAAAATCTGGTATGTTATGTTACTGTAAATCTAGTTCATTAAATCTGATATCATTTTCAGCATTTATTTTATTTTATAATTTCAAACTTTTTTTTCATTACAGATTACAAAAAAAAAAAAAAAAAAAAACTGATTCATAAGCTCGTTATTTTAAATCTGGGTAATGCATTTAAGTGATACCATTTTTGTAGCATTTTTTAAATAATTTAAAGAATTGTTTCATTAAATTATCATCAGAACAAGAAATATTAACAAGCATTTTTATGTGGAGTGTTCTCTTTGCCACATTAAATATTAAGAAATTTTAATGTGGTGTTGGTAACATCAGTTCTTTTAATGCTTTAACGCTAAATGTAAAAGCCATTCTTGGTTATTTTAATCATACAGGCTACATTCATTTTAGAACCTGCTGCTATAAATTCTACCAGATATTTTAAGAAGTGAAGCATTTTATTGAATATTTAGCATATTCCCCCTAATATCGTGCATAATATTAATACATATATTACTAATATTATTATATGAATAATAATATTTAGTGGTTGAACGATATGGGTCTTAATGACCAATTCGTGGACTTTTGCTTTTAGTTCACACAGATCTTGATCAAAAATCAGCTGTAATTCAGTTATTAAGAGATTCTTGTTCTGTAAATGATGTAAAGTAAAACATTTGTTGATGCTGGTAACATCGTTTGTCTGGTATATGTAATGCTTTAAAAATGATCAAAAATGACTTTTCTGCTTGGCTTTAAACATATGCTCTAAATTCTGTCCAAAAGAGCTGGTTTATTATGTTAGTGTAGCTCATTGAAATCTGATATCATTTTTCTAACATTTTTTTCTAATTTAATTCATTTAATGGTTTGTTATGTTAGTAAATTTAATACGTCTGATGGCATTTTTCTAGCATTTTTTTTTTGCCTTTTTTTGTAATATAAACACTTTGTTTTTTTCCAAATGATCCAAAACATTTGTTGATGTAACATCAGTACTTCTGCTCTCAAGCTAAATGCATTCATTTGAGAAACTTCTGCTATGAATTCTGTCCAAGAAAGCTGGTTTGTTAGTGTTACAATTTCAAGTCTATTACCATTAAAATGAAGTCTGATACAATCTTCAGCATTTTTTCTCATTTAAAACATTTAAGTCTGATACCATTTATCTAGCATTTTCTATCCAATTTAGACACATTCTCATTACAAATGAACAACATAAGAAGAATAATAAACATAATTAAAATGGGTTTTAGAATGCATTTGAACAAAACCAGAATGATTTGAGATGTTATAAAGGTGTGTCTCTGCCTCAAATGTAATGATACAACCCAGAATCTGAAATATTGCTTCATCTCGCATCTGGGTTTTACATTTTCAGGTTTAAAAGGGGAAAAAAAATCCCATCTTTTGGATGTATCCGTGCTCTTTTAGAAGCTGTAATCACTAAGTAGGTGTGAGTTTTCTGGAGGAGTCTGACTGCCATCAGCACAATAATGCCGTGCAGCTTTACATGAGCTTATGCTGAAAAATGTTGACGTTTAAAAGCTTTTCTCTGCAAATAAAACGGGAAATGTTGGCCTGTTGCTATGGCAACTTTCATGCTTTAAATTCCCGTCTTCCTTGCCTGCCTTACATTAGCGAAGACACGCCGCGCCGCCCAACTTAGATGTGCAGTTAGAATGTGGGCAGACCCACGCAAGAGCTAAAATAACACAATCAATTACAGAGATCTCTGTGGAGAGGACGGTAAATGCTCCCCTTCGCTCGGCGGTTGAGACGTTGGTTCTGCTTAAACAGACCTGTGACTTGAATGTTGTGACTTCCACCGGTGGGAAATTATTACCAGCCAGCATGAATCTCACTAATATAGAGCGCTTATGCAACGTCTGAGTCAAACCTCGGTCCGTCCCGAGACTGTATCGAGAAACATGTTTTCAAGTGGATTGCCACAGAAATCCCAAGTGTTCAAGATCAGTCTTCACCTCCCACAGAAACATGACGTCGGCTTACCCAAGACTTTGATTCTGCTGTGCTTTTTATTTAGTGCACTTAAAATAACTCCTGCAGTTGCATGTACAGATCATATGTTTTCAAAATTGGACTTTTATGGGTTTTTTTTATTCCGTCCGTTTGCTCTGAGCCACTCTTGTTTTATTATATGCTATAAGCTTTTGTTAATTATTTGAATTTGATTTTATTTTTTTAGTTATTTTGTTGTGCCTTTGTCATTTTATTTATCTGTATGCAATTTATTAATTAATCTGTACTTAATTTCTAGCGATTATCGCCGATTTGATTGCACAGACACTATTTAAACTAAACTGAGCTAGACAATGACATCTCTGAATTCAGTAATGAAATGCCTTTAACTGAAAATTGAGTGTTTAATCTTATCATTATACATTACTGACACTCTGTCCTCCAGTTTGATACTGTTAAGTGACACAATCTGTATTGGTAAAAGCACTATATAAATAAAGATGACTTGACTTGTATGTATACATTTGAAGTGGATCACAAGTTCATCAAAGTTGTCCTAAAACAAGAACACATTCCATCTATTTGCTCTGAGCCACTGCTGTTTTAGTATTATTATATTAGATTTTTTTTTTTTCAGTTTTTAACTTTATTTAAAATTTTAAGAATTTTATTTTTACAGATATTATACTTTATTTTAGTTTATGGTATTTTATTGATCTATATAGTTTTTATTAATTTTTATTTATTAGCTTTTTTAAATTTTGAATTAGATTTTATTTTTAATGTTTTACTAATTTTGTTGCATGTTTTATTTTATTTGTCTATATTGTTTTTATTCATTTTTATTTATTAGTTTTTGTATCATTTTAGTAATTTTATTACTTTAAAATACATGGTTTATATGTTTTTTTTTCTTCAGTTTATTTATTTCAAGTAATGAAAATGTTTTGTTTTTTTAAATTATCATAATTGAATTTTATGGGTTATATTCTGCCATTTGATGTCAAAAGTGGACTTGAATGGGTTTAAAATTTTTGTCATTTTAATACTTCAAGTTAAACTAAATAAAAATAAGCAATATTTTATTGTATATATTTATGTTTTATATTTGATTTCATTTAACATTTATTTTATTTTAAGTAGCTATTTTTATGTTTTTAGTTTTAGTTGATTATAATCCTGCTCTATATGCTAGTGTAAAAGGAACCTTTCAGCAGATATATGCTCTTAAAATGTATGACATTACAGACCAAAAATAATGACATCTTGCATTTAGATCCATATTGTCCAAAATTGTTGTCTAGCAATAGCAAGTGCTTCCCATTTAGTTATTTTAATACGTCAAGTTAAACAAAACAAAATCGCAAAATGTTGCCTTTGCATGAATCAGAAATAAAACTGCAGATTTTATATTATTTTATTTCCATTTAAGTTTTTTTTATTTAAAGTAACATTTTTTTATGTTTAAAATTAATTATAAGTTATATTATAAGTTAATTATAATTCTTCTCAGAGCTCATCTATATTCTAGTGTAAAAGGAAACTTTTATGATGTATATATTTAAAATCCATCTTTCTTCTCCAGCAGTATCGACCAAAAATAATGGCATATTGCATTCAGATTCATATGCATGATGTGGATTGTCCAAAATTGTTGTCTAGCAATAGCAAGTGGTAAATCATGGTTTATGTAAACTAAAGCTTATTGGCTATTTCATTATGTCCTGACTCAGTTCCCCTTTTCCAGCCCTTTTTCAAAAGAAAATACGTCTGTGCATTAAATAATATATTGATCTTTTCATGGGACCTTAATGCATATTGTGAATGTGTTGTCCATAACCATTTTTACATTAATTCTGCTGTTTATTGTCATGTTCTCTGCTCAGGATTCGTCCACGGTGACTCCAGTGACGTTGCGCGTCGATCCCCAGGGATACTTCCTGTACTGGACAGATCAGAATAAGGTAATTTCTCAAATCAAAATCCAGTGCAGCCTGATTGAAGCTTGTGATATTTTATTTTTTGTTTTTCCACAAGTGCGTCCCAGTTTTGTGTGCAATGTTTGCTGCTCGGGTTGTGCAATAAAATGGGTTGTCCATTTTATTCTAGTATTATAGCTACACCATCTTACTATTTATTAGTATTTCATTTGTATTTATATATTTTTCATTTTCATTTTAGTTTTAGTCATTTAGTTTGTTGTGTTGATTAAATGTCTATTTAGTTTTTATAAATCTTTATTTTGTTTTTATTTCCTCATTTAGTACTTAAACTAAATAAAAATGAGAAATGTTGCCTTTATGCAACTAATTGAAATAGTTTTTTATATCTCTCTAATACGTTTTTAAATATTCTATTTCATTGCATTTATTTAAACTAACATTAAATGTAGTTTTTATTTCTGTATTTTCCATTCTAATTTTAATTTTAGTTAAAGTTTTAGTAATTTTGTTGCAGTTTTGATGAAATATTTCTTTTTAGTTTTTAATAATTTTTATTTAATTGTTTATTTCTTCATTTAGCACTTAAACTTAATGAAAATGAGATTTCTTTGAAGTTTTTTAATGCAACTATTTGGAAATAAATGCAAATGAATATCTAATACGTTTTTAATATTCTATTGTATTAAATTAACATTAAATTGTATTTATTTATAAAATGTAACATTTGATTTATTTCAATTAACATAAATATATTTTAGTGTTTTTAGTTGACGATAATAACACTGGTCGGGGGTTTTCCTGACGTTTTCCCAAACTAACCTGCCAATGACATTAAAAGTATTTTAACATTAAAAATTTCACTCTTCACCCTTACGCTCAAGCGTCCCGAGCATTAAAACGAGACGATACAAGTATACATCTCATCAGAACGAAACAGTTGGTTTTATCTAGTGTGGTGTCACTTTCCAAAGTCTGTCCGGAGGGAATGAGGTTGAGTCTTTTGTCCAGATGGAGCACCGACAGCCAAATGCTCACATCGCCTCCGAGTCTGGCTCAGAGAGATGTCCCACTTTAAATGAGCCATTTTCATCCAAGTATGGATGATTTTTCATTTGAACTGTTCCAGAGTCTGTCCTTCACTTTTTGCCTTTGCATTAATGTTCCAAACATGAAAATGAAGGCGTACTGTTCATTCAGTGTTGATCTTGACTGATGTACCTGGAGCTGCTGATCTGATAAACAGCATCTAATAGATTGTGCTCAATAGTAATTGCGCTGAAATGATCTGATGGAGTGAAGTGTGGGTGAAGAGCAGAGCAGAACAGACGTCACGCTGTATTAAAAGCATACAGCATTGCTGCACAATGATTACACAAGAATCACAAGCACGTTTGCTAAGATAACATCAGTTCATTCTGCCTGTCAGAAAGCGTCAGAAAGCACGTATTGTCACAGCATCACTCTGTTTTCACCGTTGTGTTAGTTGTCATGGTTATTGATTTGATTTCGTCATTCTGTTCAGCTGTGTCTCGTTTATTATCTTTGTTTGCTTTGGTACTTAAGTCGTAGTCTGTTTAGTGTCTGATTGTCGGGTCTTATAAGTGTCTCCCCTCGTGTGTCTCTTCCTGCCTTGTCTGGATACCCTCGTGGATTATTAAAGCCTGTTTATGTTTGGAATCTCGTCTTCGCTTCCGTTCCTCGACACAGTCGGTGTGACACGTAGCTTATTATGGAAAATTAAGGCCACTGAGGTGATGAAACCAGAAAATGAAGAGCTCACCTGCCATGATACTGATTTTGAGTAAAAGAATGTTTGCACTTGTTCATTTTACATCTTAATTTAGCTCTTTTGATGAACCTATAGAGTATCTTTTGTATTTATAGACAGAATTATACATGAAATCAAACTGACCCTGTTCACTTTCATAATTCATGGTCTTGAATGTCATTTAAAAAAGATTTATTTGTTTGTTTGTTAGTATTTTCAAGACCTAAACTGAAAAAAAATAATTGGTGTAGGATTCATTTTAAAACAATTTTCACTCAAACATTGCTAGTAAATAACAAGTAACACTTTCAATTGAACAAAATTTTGAAGTAAAATCAATGAAATAGTATTTTCTTGTAAACGGTGTCATTTTAGGATCATTGGGATAATATTATAGTTTTTATGAATCAGTTTTTAT
The DNA here is from genome assembly GCA_036784905.1 of Acrossocheilus fasciatus. Lineage (NCBI taxonomy): Eukaryota > Metazoa > Chordata > Actinopteri > Cypriniformes > Cyprinidae > Acrossocheilus > Acrossocheilus fasciatus. Next base: position 2,818,167 of record CM071954.1, on the reverse strand, counting down.
TTTTATATTTACAGTTGTCATTTTAATTTTAGTTAAAGATTTAGTCATTTTGTTGTGTTTTTGTTTTTATATATATTATGTTGATATAGTTTTTGAATAAGTTTATTTTAGTTTTAGCTATTTTTGTACATTAAGTTAAACTAAATTAAAATGTTGAAATGTTGCCTTGGCAACTACACTGTAAAAAGTGATAAGTTGACTTAAAAAAATTGAGGAAACCCGTTGCCTTAAAATTATTAAGTACATAATAATTAAAAAAAAAAAAGTTAAGTGAACTTGACAATTCAATGAACTTATTTTTTTTAATTATCATTCACTTAAAAATTTTAAGGCAACGGGTTTCCTCAATTTTTTAAGTTAAGTCAACTTATCACTTTTTACAATGTAGATGAAATTATTATTATTATTATTATTATTTATTTATTTATTTTTAATTTCAGTCCAAGTTTACTTTGTTTAAAATATTTCAGGTTTTTCTGTCTGTCTACTGTATCTTATTTATTACTAATTTATTTATTTATTGTTTTATTTTATTTTTTTATAATTTATTTATTATTTTCCCAATTTATTTATTCATTTATTTAAATTTTATTCAAAAAATATTGACCTGGACATGCTTTGAGAGTAAACTCAGCAGGAAGTGAGGTCATATGAGCTGAATGTGGATTTGGCAGCATACAACAGCCTCTCCTCTCCTCTTGCCCTTTTATGTAAGAGAATCAATTATGATTCAGTCGAGTGCGAGTGTATTCCAGCAAACTTTAGCATGTCATTTCTCATGTCAGTTTGTGAAAGCAGAAGTGAGTAACATCCGAATAATATTCATCTGAGTGACTCAATCTTCAGATACCAGATGGTATTGAATAAAACGCTGCTAATTGTGATGGACTCAGGACACCTAAACTGCATTCAGTTATCAGATTCAGTGTCTGTGCGTATAGATATTGATATCGTCTGAAACAAAAGCATTTCCAGGCCACATTTCTCTCAAAATATAATGAAACACTTATATATGTGAACATTATAGTAATGAAAATTTGCGAAGTAGAATCCCACAATTGAAAAGGTTCGACCACATCTCGCCCATTCTTATATCACCAAACTGGTTACCAGTCAAATCTAGAATTATTTAAAAAAATTTAACTTTTGATTTTAAATCTCTGCAAAATCAAGCCCCATCATATCTCTCCGAGGCAGTCTCCACTTCTAAACCAAATAGGTCCCTAAGAGCCAGTAATCTTGGTCTCTGGATCTAGGTTCCATCGCAGAGGTGATCAGGCCTTCGCTGTTGCTGGTCCTGTCTGTGGAACAAATTACCAGCATCTATTAGAGCTGCGCCCTCTTTACCTGTATTTAAATACCGGCTTTAAAAACATCTTCTTTCAATAGCTTTTATCTAGTCATGCCAATTGTATTGTTATGCTGTGTTTTGATGTTTTGTCTCTTATTTGTTTTATTTTAGCTGTATTGTACAGCACTTTGGATCAACCGGTAGTTGTGTGAAAGTGCTTTATAAATAAAGAGAAAGAAAGAAAGAAAAGAAAATCACAATGAAATAAAATATTAATTGTCCTAAAATGGGCTTTGTTTTTTTTTTTTTTTTTTTTTTTTTTTAAGGCAAAATATAAATTCTTACCTATTTTTTTTTTTTTTTTTTTTTTAAAGATTAGGCACTTTTTTTTTTTTTTTTTTTTATAAAAATAAAAAATAAAAGCAAAACAAGAATAAAACATGCGACCATAAATCCTTAAGTTAAATTTAAATGAAATATTTATGGTGTAGTGTTTGTTATCCTGCCCAGTGTTTTTTAGTATTACTGAGATACAATGCTATTATAGTTTTTATTAATATTTTGAATCAGTTTTTCTTTTTTTAAGTTTCAGCTTTAGTTAACTCTCATAACCCTGATTCTCCTGTTTTTAATTTGTTTAATTAGTTTTATCCCCCCCCCCATATACTATATTAATTAATCACACTATATAGTAAAATGTGCATCACAATGCAATATAATCTTAATAGCTACAACGTAAAAAAAGCCCTAAAAAATAATAATAATAATAATAATAATACAAAATATAATTTCTTACCTTTTATTGTATTTTTGGGATGAAATATGGCTTGGACTCATTCTGTACAGGTTTTGTGAGATTCACCCTGTTTCACCCTGTTTTTTTTTTTTTTACTCTGATAACAATCTACTTGTCAATCAATGAAAGCAATGAAAGCAAACCTGACAGTTTTTCCTGTCCATAAAATACGCTCAGAATTCCAGCACAGGCGCCTCTGGCCTATAGTAATATAATAGCATCCTGTATTGTTATGCAAACCAAGCGTATATTTGAATCAATACATGCATTTCTATATTTAGCAGCACTGCAGGCCAGATTGTCGCCAACGAGAGTCGAGCAAATCATCACAGTCACTTACAAGCGGCTCCATTATTGAATATTGTAGCAGGTTTGTGAGTTTTCTGTGGATGGAGAGTCAATAGAGTACGGTTTGCTCTGCTGAACTAACAGATATTTGATCACGTAGTCTCAATGGATTTTCAGAAGCGGAGTCTGAGCTCGCTGGCGACGTCTTCTGCAAGCTGATTTCAAGGGTTCCTGGTGACTGTCTCCAGATTGCTTTAGCCCAACTCCCAGTCACAGACCACCTCCATCCCCTGTTGCCATGGCGCTGGTGAAGCTCCCGCCACCATACGCAGGTTTTCATAGAACCAGCTGAGTGAGAGATGCTTTCATTATTCAGACAGCCTTGGCACGCACTTGCAATTATCATAAATATTATATCCTAGTCATATAACTATATCAGAAAAAATAGCAACTGCACTGCACTGCATCATAGTTGCATGCATGTAGGGACCTTCACTCACATTTGCATTTGCATTGTTTGGTTTCCCGTCAATGTCATTTTTGCATGTTTTGATTTCAAAGTTAGTAGGCTAAATGTGCGTTGAGTTGGAAACGACCTCGTGGCCTAGTGAATATTAAATGAGACGTGTTTCTTGTCCTGTGTTAGTGTTTTAGGTCAAAGCTCTGAACAAATGACATCCTGGATGTCTTTATATAATCTCCTGGAGTCTGCTGTCCTTCCGCGTTCACAGAAGTGTGTCACGCGCACAAAAGTGTGTCAGTGAGGGCTGGGGATTGTCTAGAAATGAAGAGAAATATACTATAGAAATAATGAAAATGGATTGATTTTGAAATTATAATTGGTTGTTCTGTGCCAATTTATCCTTATAGAAAGTGTTGGTTTAATCACCGCTATGGATGTTTTAAAGGGCATTTATGTGACCCTGGGCCAGAAAACCAGTCTTTAAGTGTCAATTTCAAAGATATATCTGAAAGCTGAATAAATAAGCTTTCCATTGATGTATGGTTTGTTAGGATCAGACAATATTTGGCTGAGATACAACTATTTGAAAATCTGGAATCTGAGGGTGCAAAATATCTAAATATTGAGAAAATCGCCTTTAAAGTTGTCCAAATGAAGTTCTTAGCAATGCATATTACTAATCAAAAATGAAGTTTTGATATATTTATGGTAAAAAATTTACAAAATATCTTCATGGAACTTGATCTTTACTTAATATCCTAATGATTTTTGGCATAAATGGAAATTGATCATTTTGACCCATACAATGTATTTTTAGATATTGCTACAGATATACCCCAGCGACTTAAGACTGCTTTTGTGGTCCAGGGTCACATATATGTTTTATATAGTAGGTTATAGGTTACAGTTATTATAAACTGGTTACCTCACTTGAATATGTTCGTAGATTTGTGTAGGATGTTGTCTTTTGAAAGGACAATCGTACTTCTTTCCATTTATTTCAGTTAATGTCATAAAACTAGCGAGCTAAGCCAGTAGTAGTACTGACAGTGTCGTGTAAACATGGCTGAAGGTGCGAAAAGCAGAGGAACAGACAAACCGATTCAATTGAGTGAGTCATTTACGCTGGAAGCGCTCCGATTGATTCAAACTCATGACTTCGATCATTTAATTCAAGCGATTCACTAGTCAAGTCACCTTTATTTATATAGCGTTTTAACAATACAGATTGTGTCAAAGCAGCTTTACAATATCAAAACACTAGCAACAGCCAGATCAAAAGAGCCATTCATTTTCGACATCGCCTGTAATGATTTTAACTCCGAATCAGTTAAACCAATTGTGTTGCAAAAGCGCTCCAAGTGGATCGCATATCGCGAATCATTTGATTCAGATCAGGACTTCGAATCACATATTGTGAATCATGGGTGAAACTGAGCTTGTTTTGAAGCGCTCCAATCAGATCACACTTGGCGAATCAGTTGATTTAGATTGGGACTTCGGAGTGGCTTCGTGAAAAATTTTCTGAATTGAATGTTTCTCAATCCATGCTCCATCTATCCATGATGTAAGATTATGGTTCACCAATCATTTTATTCAGATCAGGACTTTGGAGCAGGTTCGCAAGTCATTTTTTCTTTTTTCTTTTTTAACAATAGAAACAATAGAAAACATCAAACCATTAAGACGGGACAGTTATAAAAACAAAAAAAAAATGAAAAAAGAAAGACCGAAGATATACATGAATGCAAATCCCTTAAAAAAATTAACCATGTTTTTTTTTTTTGTATAACCACAGTTTTACTACACATACCGTGGTTAAACTATGGTTAGTGTTATCAAACAATCCAAAGAAAACTATAGTTACTCAATATTAACTTATTGTTTATGAAAATGTTGCATAAAAGAAATATCGCAATCGTTTGTGATATTCACATTGGTAAACAACAGCGCTCTTGCACGCATGATATTGCTTAAATATGTCCTGGCTCATATTTAAATATTGTAATTCTGTGTTGTGTTTTGCTTTTATGTATACATTACTTATTATAAGCTCATAAAACAGCATGCACAAAAAAAATAAAGGAATCAGACAAATGTGGTTTAGTTTTTTTAGAGTATGATGTCACATTACAGGGCACCGTCACATGTCAAGTTGACAATTGTTAGAAGTTGTTTGTGGAGCACATGAGGACATTCAGGTTTTACCGTCATAAAAATGATGTTCTAATTTTACCCTCCAATCATTGCTGTGTTGCATAAATGAGTATAAAGAGCAAATGCCTCTTTGTTTTGTTCCAGCTCAGTTGTAGCTCGGTCGTGCCAGCAGAATGCCGTCAGCTTTGGTTACTGCTGCGGCTGTCAGAAAGCATATCTATCAGCGTGTCCATTACACACTGCAGACGCAAATAATGCGGAGCTCTGACCCTGCATCATTTCCTTACCAGGGTATTTTAACGAGAGCCTTTCGATTAATTCTTTGATCTGGATCTGCACGTGTGAATTAGTCACTATGTTTTAAGTCTGTTTAATTATTTATTCTTGATTTTCCGTCATTGTTTTCTCTGTCAACATTTCTCGTGCTGTTACCTCGTGTGACGTCTGAATGGCTTTTGTGATATTTAACATCATATTGATTCGGTTCAACAGCATGAAATTGTTTTTGTGAGCTGTGGCGTAAAATCTGCCCCTCCCTCTTTCAGGAAACAGATCTATTGGACATCACCTACATCAAAGATGCAAGAACGGGGAAATGCACCAAAACGCCAAAGGTAGGACTGCTGTATTCAACACACCCAACCAGACGAATACATCCGGGCCCAAACAATATGCCAGCCAATACTAGTTCCAACATATTTTATAGCAAGAAAAGGAAATTTCATTCACAATCATGAATATTAAGTAGTCAAGTCAAACAACATCCACCTTATTTTTTAACACCATTTTGTAATGTAAAAGTGAGAGACTTCCAGTGTGACTCACTTCCAGGTATTTTTAGCGGTGTGTCTACCAAAGATCATTATACTGCTTAGTATTGCAAGCTGGTATTATCATAATATTTTAATGTATTATCAGATCATTTGATCAGATCATTTACTGCAAGTTGTATTTACTTATAGCATGCTTATAATGTTCTGTCAAAGTTATGAACAAACGAAGAGTTTATTTGCAAAAACCGATAACCGATAACTTTTTTTTAAATTGCGCATTCCAAGTAATATCAATCAAACTGCAGTTGCAAATTAAGTAATAATAACTTAAACAAATACAGGTAATTTACAAGATTAAAGTTCATTGAAAGCATGTTTTTTTTTTTTTTACATATTCAAATTTGTTTTATAGAAAAAGCAGATAACTCCACATTTCATGTTTCAGAGTTTATAAAAACACTCGTTTGATCTTTGTAATCTCCTCAGATGATAATGTAGATACCTGACAAACGTTGTTGTTGTTGTGATCATAGACTGTATGGAAGTGATTAGACGCAATACACAGAGCTTTTCCCTCACCATTGCAATGCGCTACTTTTGCAATGCTCCGTGAAAACGTTTCAGCTTTTATTTTCCTTTTTCGCCCCGAAGAAGATAACAGGTTCATCAAGTTCGTCGAAATGATCCATCCTCGATCACTTTTAGTCAGCTTTGACAAAACCCCTCTCAGCTAGCACGTCTTCTCAATGTGAAAGTAGCCATGTCACCTGATCTGAATACAGCGCACTGATTCGCTAAAATGGACATATCGGCTTCTGTTCAAAAACAACAAGGCATCTTGTCAGCATCTTTTGTTTTTGAAAGTGGCGTTTATCATTTTTTTTCAAATTAACTCTTCAAACATTCTTTCAATATCATTAATAGAATGTTCTTTTAAAATTTGAAACATTATTTATACATTGTTCATGGAATGTTGTTTTGAAAGGTTTTAGTAGAGTGTTCGACTAATTTTTTAAAAATGTTAGGCTGATGGGTAACTTTTTGAGCAATGTTGCCGTTGGGCAACTTTGGTTAATGTTGCCATCAGCAGGCAACCAGGTGAGGCACAGGGCCCACGAACAATTTAAAGTATCCAGACAGAAATTTGTTACCCATTCTCAGTGGGAAAGTGCCCAAGCAACACTGCTCAAAAGTTGCCTTGTGGATCATCCGCACTACTTGTTTTGGAATGTTCATAGAACATTCAAAAGTAGCATTCCCATAATGTTTGAAATATTCCCTTAGCGTTCGGAAAACCAAGAAAAAACATTAAAAACACTGGACGTTTTGAATGTTGAGAGCAATAGCATTTTCACAACGTAATGGGAATGTTAGCAAAATGTTCTTGGAACATGTTTTTGTTAGTTGGGTCACCTTTGTCTTTTTATCCTTCAGAAATCAAATATTTTAGTGTTTTGGTTCATCTTGGAGACAGTTGGTCGGTGTTATAGCACAGTGAGGAGATTTTTTTGAGATGAAATACTGGGAAAGATGGATGTCACCGTTAGAGGTGGTGGTCTTTCCGTTCTTCTTCATTGGTTTGCATCCATTTATAAACCTGTCCTTGTGTAAAGGAGATTTAGCCATTACTACGGCAGCATGCTCTGTTTCCCAGGCCCTATATAGGTTAATAGCTCTTGTGGGTGATAAGCATCTCTCTATGAGGGTAATGGTCTGCACAATCTGGTGTGGAATGGCCACAGGCAGACAGACATCTGCACCCACGCTATATCTGGACTGCTGCGGTCTAAATATGGAGCCCGTGGGCTGCGGGTCTCCCAGGTGAACTCTTTCCTGACGCTCATGGACGTTATTTGTGTCTGTGAAATGAGAGAATGGCACTGGTGCCAAACAAAACGCACAAACGCAGTGAAGAGTCGCGTCATGTGTTACGCCACAGCGGATGTCAGCAGCACGTCTGTTTTAGTCTTGAGTTTACGCTGTGGATTTATTGATTTCTATGTGGTGCATCACACGCATGTGGAGGAAAAAGGCTTTGTGAAAGTGGATGATCATGCAGTCAAAATGTAACAAACGTTATCTATGGTTTCCAGGTTCAGTTGTATTTTATGTTCATAGATACTTGTTTTATCCCAAAATCAAATAAAATAAATAAAAATATATTGTAATTTTTATAATTAAATTCTAAAATAAAATTATAAAGAGATTATTTTGTATTATATATTTTATTTTAGAATGACTTTTAGTGACTTTTAGAATTTAACAATTTTTATACATAACCTATACAATAAAAATTATTTCTTTATTTTTTATGAAGAAAATGAACAAGCGCATTTACTTTACCTGTTGTTTGCTGTTCAACAGTTTAAAAATACAAAGGAAAAATGCAAGGGCTTGTGAAAGTGGTTGATTGTGCAACCAAAATATAAGAAAATTATAACTTTTGCAGCATTCTTGGTGTCTGGTTGTGTTTTCCAGTGTCTTGTATTTTATATTCATAGATACTTAGGTTTTATTCCAAAATTTAAAAAAGAATTAAGAAAATATTGTAATTTTCATAAATACGTTATAATATAAAACTAATAAATAAATTATCTTATATTATGTTTTTTATAAAGAAAACAGGCTTGTTTGAAAAAAATGCTTGTTTATAGTCTCATTGTGATTTTTCTTTTTTTTTCTTCTTTTTTTAAGCACATTTACTGTACCTGTTGTTTCCTGTTCAACAGTTTAAAAAAATGCAAGGGAAAAATAAGAAATAATTAGAAATAATTCATAAAAGATAAAAATAAAGAAGTCATTTTTACATTTTTTTAATTATTATTTATTTGACTTTTAAAAAATAAAAAAAATAAAATAAAGCGTGTTTGTTGACATGTTGTTTTCTGTTCAACACACATAGTTTAAAAAATGCAAAGGAAAAAGGCAAGGGTTTGTGAAAGTGGTTGATCATGCAAGATTATGAAAATTGTGTCAGCGTCCAAATATATATATATATATATATATATCGAAGTGAATGTATAATTTTATGTTTTTATAAATAATTTCTACAATTTAATAAAAAATAGTAATAATTTTATTTAATGTTTTTAAACAAACTGTTTGTTGGACCATTGGATTTTTTTTTTTTTTTTCATTTTAACATTCACTTTCAAGCACATTTACTTCACCTGTTATTTGCCATTGCTGGTTACTCTGATTATCAGTCTAAATAGTACGGTGGCCGAGAAAGCTCAGCGTGCTGCAACTTCAGAAAACACATGCAAATAGAAAAAGCCCCAGCAAATCAAGAAAACATCTTCATCAGTTTGACAGCAGGTGCTGCAAATGCTGTGTTGTGAGCATTTGCAGCGTGTTAAATTAAGTTGTTTTCTTAATTTACAGGAGGTTTTTTTTCTATTTGTAGCGCATTGAGCTGTCTCGGCCACTGTAAAATAGGTAATTATTTGTTGATTTCTCTTCATAATCTTGTATTGTGGTGGTCAGAGTGAATGTTGCGTCTCTCTCTCTCTGCGCTGTGATATAAAGCATCTTCTCGGAGCGAGTGTGCTCTGACTCAGTGTCATGATTGAGAGTGATTCTGGGAAACGCAGTGTGCAGGTGTCAAAGGCAGCTGAATAAATCTTGTAGCGGCGCGTTTATATGAGGGCATCCACGAGCCACAACAAACCGTCCATCCACCCTTGGATGTAGAGGTCGAAGCTATTTCCACAGACGCTGTATGAGTGAGAGAGAGTGAGACGTTATGATTCTAATGATCAATTGAGCCACTCAGCACACAATAAAACATCACGCATGAAGCTGCTGGAGAAATGCTGCTCTCACCGCCTGCTGTTTTGAATAAATAATTGGTCGTTTGTGGTAGGGCTGAGTGATGTTGGATGTTTTCTCAATGTATTATTTAAAGTTATAAAAATTAGCCTATTATATTTATATAATATATATTATATTTATTTTTATTTTTATATGAACTGTTATACATGTTTATATAGTAAGTGTTTATATATGCAATAAGTATAGATTTATGATGTATAAATTAATAGTTTATGAATAATTTATTAATAATATTTTTTATTAATAATAATACATTTGAGTAAGTTACAATAATAATAATAATAATTATTATTATTATTATTAGAAATTAAAATAAAATTATGTTAATAAATACACACACACACATATGTATAGGATTTTATGCGTTTTATTTTATTGTCCTCTTTATATGTACAAAGTTATGTTATATTATAGAATATTATATGTAATTTCTAAAGTAATAATTTTATTTTAATAATAATACACTTTAATAAATTATTAAATGCTTATTATTATTTAATGTTTTTAAACAAATGCATTTACTTGCATTTACCACAGGTTTAAAATAAAATAAAATAAAATAAAATAAAATATAAAATAAAATAAAATAAAATAAAATAAAATAAAATATATTGAAGACTGGAGTAATGATGCTGACAATTTGGCTTTGATTACAGCAATAAATTACATTTGACAATATCTTCAATATATATTGTATAAATATATTGTAATAATATTTTACAACATTACTGTTTATATTGTATTTTTAATCCGATAAATGCAGCCTTTGTGGGCAGTAGAGGCTTTATTTTTATGTTGTGTTGTTATATTATCCCCTTTCTTTACTTTATGGCACGTCCTCAAACTCCTATTCTAATCTTCTGTGTTTTGTTTGTCCCAGAGTAGCAGGTGACTCCTAATTGCAAGCTGCTTAACTAACTTTTTTTATTAAGAAAAGAATTTGAATGAGATTTTAATCACTAGTGCGCTGAGACCATGAAAAATATCCTTTTGTTTGCAATTGCTTTTTTATGTGAGCCATTAAAGATGTGTTGTTAATTGAAACGAAGAAAGATTCCATTGATTTGTTGTACGCTTGTGAAGCTGACAGCAGATGAATACAGAAGAGAGCGGAAGAACTGTTCATCTTTCAGGAGTTTTTCACTTGTTTTCCAGACCGTGGCTTCTCGTTAAAGCTCCCGGCGAGAACAATAGCGGCCTGTTAATTACGCCATTGAAAAATAGAGAAGATAATGAGACAGTTATGTCATAAATGTATATAATTCATATTAAAACCAATCACATCGTCTGAAGCAGTAGTGGGTTGTTTACATGCTCCCATCTGTTGAAAAGCAACCAGAGCTTTGCTAATGGCACTGCTGCTGGTAACGACCATATGCTTGAGGAACGGCTGTTCCCATTCTGCTGTGAGAGGCTCCCAGTGAAGTCTGCAGCCTGTCCGAGCGTGTATATTGTATATTGGCATAGATACACGATTTATGAAGGGCAACTTTACTAAACAGTTGCACCCCTTTTAAATGAAAATTCTGTCATTTCTTTATACATATATTTACTTATTTATACGCAAGTTTATACAGTATAATTAAAAATAAAAATAAAAATAAAGTAAAAAAATAAAATATAAATAAAATATATATATATATATATATATATATATATATATATATATATATATATATATATATATATATATATATATATATGTGTGTATGTGTGTGTATGTATATGTGTTTTGAATTTATAAGAAGTGTTTATATATTTATTGTATTGTTTATATATTTATCATTTTATTATTATTATTATTATTATTATTATTATTATTCATAATAATAAAAATAACAATACATTACAAATAAATTGTAATACATTTATTATTATTAAATATTTGTATTATTACAATTTGAAAATATTGTTACTAAATGTGTATATTTAAAAAAGCATTTAATATTTTATATTAAATATTTTATATTTTATATGATGTGAAAAAGTGCTTGCCCCCTAAACCTAATAACTAGTTGTGCCACTCTTTGCAGCAACAACTGCAATCAAGCATTTGTGATAACTGGCAATGAGTCTTTCACATCGCTGTGGAGGAATTTTGGCCCACTCTTCTTTGCCGAATTGTTTTGATTCAGCCACATTGGAGGGTTTTCGAGCATGAATGGACTGTTTAAGGTCATGCCACAGCATTTCAATTGGATTTAAGTCCAGACTTTGATTTGGCCACTCCAAACCCTTAATTTTGTTTTTCTTGAGACATTCAGAAGTGGACTTGCTGCTGTGTTTGGAATCATTGTCCTGCTGCAGAACCCAAGTGCGCTTGAGCTTGAGGTCACAAACTGATGGCCGGACATTCTCCTTCAGGATTTTCTGACAGAGCGCAGAATTCATGGTCCCATCAATTATGGCAAGTCATTCAGGTTCTGAAACTGCAATGCAGCCTCAGACCATCGCACTACCAACACCATGTTTGACTGTTGGTATGATGTAATTTTTATGAAATGCTGTGTTGGTTTTACGCCAGATGTAACAGGACACACACCTTCCAAAATATTTGCCCAAAAGTCTTGGGTATAGTCAAGATATTTTTTGGCAAATGTGAGATGAGGCTTTGTGTTCTTTTTGGTCAGCAATGGCTTTTACCTTGAAACTCCCCCATGGATGCTGTTTTTGCCCAGTCTCATTCTTATTGTTGAATCATGAACACTGACCTTAATTGAGGCAAGTGAGGCCTGCAGTTCTTGATGTTGTTCTGTTGTTCTGGGTTCTTTTATGACCTCCTGGATGAGTCGTCTTTGCGCTCTTGGAGTAATTTTGGTAGACCGGCCACTCCTGGGAAGGTTCACCACTGTTCCAAGTTTTCTCCATTTGTGGATAATGGTTCTGACCATGGTTTGCTGGAGTCCCAAAGCCTTAGAAATGGCTTTATAACCCTTTCCAGACTGATACATATAAACTATTTTGTTTCTCATCTGTTTATGAATTTCTTAAAGGAAAACGCCACCGGTTTTCCATATTCTAATATGTTCTTCCCTCAACTTAGACGAGTTGATACGTACCTCTCTCCTTAGGATCCAAACAGGGATGAATTTAGAAGCCACCAAACCCTTCCATGTTTTCCCTATTTAAAGATGGTTACATGAGTAGGAAGAGCACTTCGCAGCACTTTGACCTCGGCGCAGTAATATCATCATGCACCGAGGTCGAAGTGCTGCGACGTGCTCACTTGAGTGATGATATTACTGCGCCGAGTTCGAAGTGCTGCGAAGTGCTCTTCCGCCATACATTATAGTTATCATTTTTTATCCGCTTAGAAAATCACCACGTTTTATTTTGTGTCACCATACTTACTCGTGTAACTACTCATGTAACTATCTTTAAATAGGGAAAACATGGAAGTGTTTGGTGGCTTCTAAATTCATCCCTGTTTGGATCCTAAGGAATGAATGGTGCTAAGCTAAACGCTAACATAGTTGCACCATGCACTAGAGCAATTAAGTGCACGCATTGAGACGGGAGAGGTACGTATCAACTCGTCTAAGTTGAGGGAAGAACATATTAGAATATGGAAAACCTGTGGTGTTTTCCTTTAAGACCGTGGAATGATTTGTTGCTCTTTAAACATGCTTCACTTTGTCAGACAGGATCTATTTAAGTGATTTCTTGATTCAACAGGTCTGGCAGTAATCAGGCCTGGGTGTGGCTAGTGAAATTTAACTCAGCTTTCTAAAATAATGTGGTTAATCACAGTTCTTTCATGATTTAATAGGAGGGGGAAAGCACTTTTTCACACAGGGTCATGTGGGTTTGGATTTTGTTTTCCCTTCATAATAAAAAACTTAATTTAAAAACTGCATGTTGTATTTACTTGTGTTATCTATGATTAATATTTAAATTTGTTTGATGATCTGAAACATTAAAGTGTGACAAACATGCAAAAAAAAATTAAATCAGGAAGGGGGCCAACGCTTTTTCACACCACTGTAGGTCATTCACGTGAATCGTAGAAAAAAATAAACAGATGGGGGGGGGGGGGGGGGGACTCGTATCTGCGAGTCATCTGTGTCATGTTACCTGTAGCGTTTTTTTTCCCCTGTTGGCAAAGTAAAGGACCCGCCCTACTCTGCCTCTGATTGGCTTACCTTAATGTCCTTTCCCTCATCCAACCAATCTCACTCCTGAAGCCTAACTTTTAGACGCTGCAGGCAACTATTCATATTTCCAGAGGCTACGTAAAATGTGAAGGAACAAGCTAACAGCAAGCAACTTATTTCTGAAGTAATTGGGCTGTGTTGGTGATTACATTAGTCTGTTTGTGGCTAGCTAAATTAAGTTCGCTGTAGAGCAGGACGGAATGCATTTGTATCTGCTGTAAATTGTGTTCCAGTATAAATGGTGATTACCGCGTGAGGCTGCTGTTTTTTTTTTTTTTTTGCGTGAGGCTGCTGTTGCAATAGCGATGAAAATGGCAAGTTATGTTATCGCTACATTAGTTCACTACCCTTTGCAAAATGCTCCTCAGTCTCAACCTTAACATTTGTCTCACATATCAGTAAGCTATTATTCTGACATGAAGTCGATTTGAGAACTGTTTGACCTACAAATAAAGCATACGTGTAATGTACAGTAATATTAGTATCACTCCGTTCAAGTGGAGGCAGGGCCTCAAGTGGTTTATTTGCCCTGACTAAGTTCATGTTACATCTTAAAAACAATCTTTGTTGATTGTAAAGTGTAGTTGTTGCTCAAACATCTTTTATGTGTTTATCCTTGAATGGTGCGCTGCGAAAGATTATTTTCTACTTAGTTTTTGTCTTGTTTCTAGTCCAAATATCTAAAAATTCTTAAATCAAGGAGAATTTTCTAGACAAGTAAAAACTATTGTCTTGTTTTCAGAAAAAAATAGCAAAATATAATTAATTTAATTAACTTAATATACAGGTGCATCTCAATAAATTAGACTGTCGTGGAAAAGTTCATTTATTTCAGTAATTCAACTCAAATTGTGAAACTCGTGTATTAAATAAATTCAACGCACACAGGCTGAAGTATTTTAAGTCTTTGGTTATTTTAATTGTGATGATTTTGGCTCACATTTAACAAAAACCCACCAATTCACTATCTCAACAAATTAGAATACTTCACAAGACCAATAAAAAAAAAACATTTTTAGTGAATTGTTGGCCTTCTAGAAAGTATGTTCATTTACTGTATATGTGTTACGCGGTGTGTGGTTGTGGCATCGGCGAAGGCAAATGTACAATAATGATGAGAGGACAAATAGCTTCAACTCACTATCCATTTATTAAACATAAATCACGGACCAACATACAGGGAGAACTGAGGACATTTATAGGAGGGAGAACAAAAGGAGCAAACAAGATAATCAAACTCAGGTGGGGACAATCACAGATAATTAACAAGAAACGGAAACTAACCAAATAAGGGAAAACGGGGATTCAGACAGGCAGACATGTAACAGTATCTCCCCCTCCCGGTAGGCGCGTCCCGCGCCGTAACAGTACCAATGGGGGGGAGGGGGGAGGGGGGAGGGGGGGCCTTGGATGCCGGTGCAGGAAGGAGATACCGGATACAGAGGAGGCATCCAGGGCGGGTCAGGGGACTCCGAGGGCCATGGCGGGTCAGGAGGCTCTGAAGGCCAAGGTGGAGCAGGGAGCTTGGAAGGCCAAGGCGGCTCAGGAGGCTTGGAAGGCCTAGGTGGGAGCTTGGGCGCCCATGGAGGATCCAGGAGCTTGGGTGCCCAAGACGGAGCAGGACACACAGGGGAATTGCCCCCCCCCCCCCCCCCCCCCCAATTTTAAGGCTGAAATTAGGGGCTTTCAATCTTTGTTTGGACTCTTGGGGGCGCTCGGACGGTGCGAACTCTTGGGGGTGCTCGGGTAGCGCGGACTCTTGGGGGGCGCTCGGGCAGCGCGGACTCTTGGCGGCGCTCTTGCAGCGTGGATTCTAGGGGGTGCTCTTGCAGCGCCGAGACAGGGAGGCGCCTTCGTGGCGCGGGCTCTGGGCGGCGCTCTTGCAGCGAGGGCTCTGGGCGGCGCTCTTGCAGAGCGGATTCTGGGGGGCACTCTTGCAGCGCGGATTCTAGGGGGCGCTCTTGCAGCGCGGAGATAGGGGGCGCTCTTGCAGCGCGGAGCTGGACGGAACCAGCGGAGACACAGGAGAGCTGGACGGGACCAGCGGAGGCACAGGAGAGCTGGACGGGACCAGTGGAGACACAGGTGAGCTGGACGGGACCAGTGGGCTTGCCATACTTTTAGGCGGGCTTGCCATACTTGTTGGTGGGTTGGCCGCACTCTCTGTCGGCGGGTTGGCCGAGGCCGCGGACGGCGGCGGGAATTCGTGGGTTGCAAACGGTGGTTGGTGAAGAGGAGTCGGGGATGATGGCTGGAGTGGGTAAGCCGCGGCAGGCGAGTTAGTTCCGGCTCGGGCCCGGACACTTCCCAGACACCGAAGAACGGCCTCTCTCCAACACAATCCCGTGGTGTCTAGGAGGTCCACGGGACGGTGGAAAGTGGCCCCGAGCCGGAACATCTTGATGACGGTGGTATCCGGTAATATTGCTGCCGCGGCGAGTTCGCAGAACTCACTCGCGAACTCATAAAAGGAGAGATTCCGGAGGGTTAGGGCGGCGACTGCTTCCACGAAATCCATCTCTTTGTAGGTCCGTGATTCTGTTACACGGTGTGTGTGGTTGTGGCCTTGGCGAAGGCAAATGTACAATAATGATGAGAGGACAAATAGCTTCAACTCACTATCCATTTATTAAACGTAAATCATGGACCAACATACAGGGAGAACTGAGGACATTTATAGGAGGGAGAACAAAAGGAGCAAACAAGGTAATCAACCTCAGGTGGGGACAATCACAGATAATTAACAAGAAACGGAAACTAACCAAATAAGGGAAAACGGGGATTCAGACAGGCAGACATGTAACAATATGTACTCAATACTTGGTAGGGGCTCCTTTTGCTTTAATTACTGCCTCAATTCGGCATGGCATGGAGGTGATCAGTTTGTGGCACTGCTGAGGTGGTATGGAAGCCCAGGTTTCTTTGACAGTGGCCTTCAGCTCATCTGCATTTTTTTGGTCTCTTGTTTCTCATTTTCCTCTTGGCAATTCTCCATAGATTCTCTCTGGGGTTCAGGTCTGGTGAGTTTGCAGGCCAGTCAAGCACACCAACACCATAGTCATTTAACCAACTTTTGGTGCTTCTGGCAGTGTGGGCAGGTGCCAAATCCTGCTGGAAAATGAAATCAGCATCTTTAAAAAGCTGGTCAGCAGAAGGAAGCATGAAGTGCTCCAAAATTTCTTGGTAAACGGGTGCAGTGACTTTGGTTTTCAAAAAACACAATGGACCAACACCAGCAGATGACAATGCACCCCAAATCATCACAGACTGTGGAAACTTAACACTGGACTTCAAGCAACTTGGGCCATGAGCTTCTCCACCCTTCCTCCAGACTCTAGGACCTTCATTTTCCAGCAGGATTTGGCACCTGCCCACACTGCCAAAAGCACCAAAAGTTATTTGTAATTAATATATAGACTTTATTATTATAATAACAATTATTCATAATTAAGTATAGTAAATTAATATACAGTAAATGAGTAATAATAATAACAATAACAATTATTATTATTATTATTATTATAAATTCAATGTTAAGTCATACATCTATATCGTACACACAAATATAAATACAATACATTTTTATCATTATTAAAAATAAAAACATTTTTGCTGAACGCATAAGGTCAGCCAGAGTTATTTTTATGTCAATTATAAATTTGATCCTAAATTTTGAGTGTGTCCTCCACTGATTTGTTCAGTGCATTGCACATAAACTATGCTATCTGTGGGTTCAGTTTGCGTCTTATTTTTTTGAGTATTTTCCACGCAGCACCAAATGTTCTGAGTTAGAGCCTTTTTTCTGCGGGTAATGAGCCGTTCAAGCGTGCAGCAGACAGAAGAACCGGTGGACTTCAGCCAGAACTGAGAGAATGGCCTTTGATTCCTGCTCCTCTCCAGTCAAACCATCGCCTGGAGGAGATCAGCAGTGCAGAGAATCACCCGCTGTAGGTTTACCGCGGTAAACTCACATGAGTCTGTGCGTGTGTGGAATCAGCAGGAGCATGGCTGATGCTCATGTGTAGGTCAGTGAGCTGAACTTTCACGTGTAACTCGTCCAGGAGCACCCACTGTTTTCAGAGGGCAACATCAACTTTCTGTAGGCCAGAATAAAACACGAGCGATGGAGAAATCAAATGTTTTTAAGAACTTGCTGGTTCAGTACTGGAGTGTAAAACATGATCGTTTACAGTGTGTAGAGTCTTATTAGTGTGTAAGGACACATCAACCAGATCATTTATTTTAATTAACCAAAAGTCATGAGGGTGTGTAGATGATGAAATAATTTTTAGTTTTAAGCAAACAATTTGTTGAATGTAAGACTTGAAAGTTAAGTTTTTTTAACCTAGAATAAAAATAGAACTGTATTTATTTATTGATATTCTATTTATATATTTATACATAATTGTATTAATTTATTTATAAATAAATCTCACTCAAAGTTTTTATTTATATATTTATACATATCTATTTATTTAGTTATGAATATAAATAAATCTCAATCATTTGTTTTATTTTTATTTATGCGTTTTAATGTTATTTATAAATTAATCTCACTTAAAGTTTATTTATATTTTTATTCATAACTATTTATAAATCTTACTCATTAATGTTTATTTTATGTATTTGATTATTATTTATAAGTCTTGCTGTTTTTAAACTGTATGCATAAATCTAAATGTTTTTTGTAAATATATGTATATAAATACATAAATGACACAGTTACAGTCACAATTTCTTTACAATGTAAAAAACTATTTTTATTATTGTTATTTTTTTGGGGGTTTTTTCTCACTGCTGCAGTATGCGTCTAATCTCTGTTTTCAGGAGGTTGTTTCACTGTATAATTATGAGGTGTCAAAACATAAATCAGTAAATAAAGGTTTTCTACAGTACAATATTTGCCTGCTGGTTTAATATGACACTTGATTATTTCTTACTCATTTTACTGCAACTTTTGTTAAAGTTACATTCATTGAGCATTTGCTCTTATCCAAAGCCACTTATGAATATGAATATGTATATATATATATATATATATATATATATATATATATATATATATATATATATATATATAAGTATTATTATTTATTTTTATTTATTTATTTTTACATAAAATGAAATTAGAACTAATGTGTCTGAACTCATGATCTAATGCATTTGAATAGCTTATCAGTGACATGAAAAGGCTTCTGTTCGTCAGGCTGACTCTGATTGTCCGGCGTGTCTCTCGCTCGTCTTCGGTGGTTGACAGTGCTCCAGTGATTCTGGTCAGAGCAGACGCGCCGCGGCCCTACGCTTTGATACGGCGTGGTTCGGTTAAATCCAGCTCCCGGAGGCAGAGAGGTCTTGGTGCATGTTGCCATAGAAACTCTGGTGCAAAGGCTCCCTGTGTGTGACCGGAGCCAAAGGCGCCGGAGCTAATGAGCTTGCGAGAAAGGGCATCCAACATGGCGAGGAGCCTCGCGGAGGACAAGGTGACAACAATGACAGCAGCGGCTCTCCAGCCCGCCGGAGACGCTGACTCATCTGATATAAACAGCGCTGCCATCATCACAATCAATATGCATTTCTCTGCATTCTTTCCTGGAAGAAAGAGAGAAGCGTCGTTGATGATCACAGATGTAGGCGGACTGACGCTTTTGTTGGTGCGCGTGTTTGGATCTTGCACCTCTGTTAGTGCTGTTTGCTTGGGAAAGCATGAGTAATGCTATTCAGTGATTTGAATAAACATGCTAACCTTAGGCTGCACAATTTGGGGGAAAAAAATATAATTGTGATTTTTCTGGTCTTGTGTTTTTTTTTTTTTTTTGTGTGTGAATGTGTAAAAAGCAGCAGGTTTGGAATGCTTCTTTGTTGGGATGCATAATCTGGCCAAAATTAATTCAACTTAAAACAACAACAATGATAATAATAGTGATACACCAAACTGAATTTTTTATTGAAACATCAAACTAAAATTAAAGTTTTCATTTAGCCAAAAACTGAAACCGAAAAGTAATGCACCAGGTGCAGTGCTTCTTTGTCAGGCATAATTTGACCAAAAAATATGTGACTGTATATCAATATGACCCATTTAAAAAAAAAAAAAAAAAAAAAAAAAAAAAAAAAAAATATATATATATATATATATATATATATAATATATAGGGGTTATGCAGCAAACTGATTTTTTTTAACCAAAATATCAAAACTACAATTAAAATTTTAATTTCGCCAAAAACTGAAACTGACAATAAAGTTGATTTAATAATCAGTTAATTACATGCATTTAATAATCAGTTGCATAAACATTGAAATTACACATAAAATGTTATTTAATAATAAATTAATTAATCACAAAAATAACTAAATAAATCCTACTACTAATAATGCAATTATATAATATACGTTATAATATTATTACTAAATAAAAATAGTAAACAAATATTAAAGAAATATTACTATTGCAGTATTTAACTATAAAATAAAAAAGTACAAAAAAAAAAACATACCGCTGAAAACATCTGATTGATCCTGAGCTGCTTTGCTGTATATTTACATAATTAAATCCCAGTCTGTTCAGATTTATAATTGCACTAAACCATATCACGATTTCAGTTTTCTTTTGATTAGTTGTGCATCTCTATTTGATAAAATGAGCAATAAATCCGACAGACCTGCACTGAAGATGACCTTTGTACTTGGATAGTAGTAAGCTAAAAAGCCAACCACCCAGAACACTATAGCAACACCTTAGCAACCATCCAGAACTCCACCTAGCAACCCAGCATCATGATAGTGAGTTTGAAGGCAGCAGCTTTCATCTCGTGTTGGTTTTATTCTCTTTAAATGCGGAAGTGTTGAGGTGATGTCGGTGGTTTTTGTGATTATGCTGCTGATGTTTCGTCTGCCGGTCAGCGTGCAGGAATATTGTTTTATTCCAGTCTGCGCTGGATTCCTGAAGACAGCGAGAGAAAGGAACACCGCTGTAATATATGCAGGTGTGCAGATAAATCTAAATCCAATTTATTTTCCTCTCAGCAGGACCTTTCATTTTGCCTGGCGTCCTGCAGAGAATAAAAAAAACCCAGATCTGCATGAAACAAGCACACATGAGAGAATCACGGATGATACATGCTCAGTGTTTGAGAGTCTGACATGCGATTATCATGCTGAAGACTGCATGCAGTTTATTAAATATATGCCATGCTGGATGATTTACTGTTTGAAATGAAGACAAAAATACTAGTTTTGAAATTATACAGTTTTACTATGAAAGAAAAAAAATTGTAGTACAATATTTTTTTATAGTACAATAGTGTTTTTACAATATATTTATTATTTATCTTATTTTATTCATGTTTATTTAAAAGTTCAAATGAATGTTTATATAAAAGTTTTTACAGAACTTTACATAATGTTTGAACATGAAGAAATGAAGATGTAAATATTAGTATTGTAATTTTACAGTTGTACTATGAGAAATATTTTTAGTTTTTATGAATAGTTTTTTCTTTTTTTACAGGACATTTTTACATATTTTTCATTTTATTTAATATTTTTATTTTAAAAATTTTTAAGTCATATTGAATGGAAAAAAAGTGTAGAGAGAGTGGAAAGAGATAACCCTGATTTAACCCTATAAGGATTGTTCAAGCTTTTTTACAATTATTTTTGATTTTCTAATATGCAGATGCACTCAACTGCAGAAATTACTCCAATCTTTCTAGAATCGTTAATTCTTTCCTAATAGTAATAGTAATTATTATTATTTCCTAATAATAATAATTCATTCAAATCGTCTGGTTGTAAATTCCTGTATTTTTTCATATCACAGTGCCATTTTTTTTCCCCAATATCGTGAACCAAGTAAGCCAAGAACACGCTTGCATCGTGATGTTGAGTTTTTGCACAAAAAAGCATCATAAAAATGTGAAAAATAATACATGCAACATGTAAAAGAATACTTTAGTGCACATTTTCATGCTGAAAAATAAAATGCAATGAAAATGATCATGCAGCAAGCATAGGCTATTTACAGGCTTGATCTTTTTTTAGCGGCGCTCTCACACACATCTGTCCGGCTGACACAGAACTCCCCTTTTAAAGAGTCAATTTAATATTCAATAACTGTATGTATTATTCATGTGCTATTCAGAGCTGGTGTCTGCAGTACACACAGCGGCTTTCACTAATGAACCTGTGTCGTCTGTCATGCTGTCGGAGGAAAACGCTTTAAATAAAAGTCTAACAGTAGTCTGGCTGCAGGGGCCCCGGGGCCAAACCCAGTCATGAGTCATGAGGGATACGGGAAAAGTCTCCTCACTGTAGAAATTCACTAGAACTTGATCACAGACAAAAATGAAGTGTTACAAATATTTATTTCTTTTTTCCAATGCAAAAGCTTTAAGGGTTCCCTGTGTTTGTTTGTTTTTTTGCCACTTTTAAAATCATAAAAAAAAAGTTTATATTATTTTTTATTATACTTGATTTTTTTTTTTTACAGTGAAATATTACAATAGTAATTTCTCTTATTTAGTGTTTTTGTTTTTATGTTTTATTTTTCTGCCATTATTTTTGAATAATTTAATATATTAATATTAATATTAAAATATATTTTTTTTGGTATTTTTGGTTTTTATTTTATTAGTATTTTATTTTAGTGTAATATTTTTAATGTAATATTTTAAATATTTATTTTTGTATAATTTATATGATTGTTATTATATTATTTTTCTTAAATAATCAATTGTTTTTATTTGACAGATTTGGGAAAATGTAGCGATCCATCAGTCAATGGATGCTCTGCAGTGAATGGGTGCCGTCAAAATGAGAGTCCAAACAGTTGATAAAAACATCACCATAATCCACACCACTCCAGTCCATCAGTTAACATCCTGAGAAGACAAAAGCTGTGTGTTTGGCACCCATTGACTGCAGAGGATCCATTGATGAGCATGTGATGCAATGCTACATTTCCCCAAATCTGATGAAGAAACAAACCCATCTGCATCTTGGATGGCCTGAGGATGAGCACATTTTCAGCAGATGCCATCTTTATTGCTGTGTGTATTCATTCACAGAAATGAAAAGGACAGTTGGATTCATTGATGCACTCTGTGTTGGGTGTGACGGTCTATTCAATGCTTTCACATCTTTCCGATTGAATCAGATATTTATGAGCATCATTTAGCAATGCATCTGAACACTAGTTTGGAGCGAGACATTGGAGGCGCTGATCAATCATATGGCCCCCGAAGTGGTGAGAAGACAATTGAAGCTGTAATGTTACTCAGTGAACGTCACTGAAATTAGCGAAGCTCCCGGCGCGCTGATGGATTCTGTAATAGCGCTCTTTTCCTCTGGGTGTGTTTTGGGCATATTGTTTTTTTGAGTCACAGCCTGAACTGATAAAACATTAGACTTTTTTTATGAAAAACCATCAGGTGTCTTTTCTCCCCCGTTTGTTCTCGTGCTCACGTGGGATTTCACTCGTCCGCATGTAAACATCCAGACGTGTTTTTACCCTTGATTATGTTTGTTCAATTTGTCTGATTGTATTTGTCTGCTGACATGGATCACATTCTCATGATATGTATTTCTTGTAATTGTTAATAAATTTAATTTTTGGTTATTGTTTTTATTTAGATTTGGTTAGATTTTAGTTAAAAAAGTGATGAGTCATTGCAATAAAATCCAATGTAAAATCTGGGTTCTGAATGAATTTAGGTAATATTTATTTATTTATTTAAATGCTTTTGATTTGGTTTGGTTTGATTTGGTTGGTTTATTTATTTATTTATTTATTTATTTATTTATTTATATTCATATATCTCATTTTACCTGTTACTTTTGTATGATAAAAAAGTGTAATAAAAAAAAAAAAAACATCTAATGTTTTAATGTAAAATCTGGGTCTTGAAGTAAATTCAATAAAGGCAAAATTTAGAAAGAATCAAGTTATTTATTTGTTTATATTTATAATATAGAATTTACTGTTTATATGTATAAAATGTCGTTTTTGTAATCATGTTGAAATCTTTATTTGCTCTCGGTGACGTGCTCGGGTGCTCTCTGGGGTTCAGCTCGTTCTCAATCCTCCAGTCGTGTTTTTCAGGCTTGATTATATTTGTCGAAGCATTGGTTCTGCTGTGGCACAGATGAATGGCTCTCGCACATCAGCGCTTGATTGGAGAGTCGTCGCGCTGCCTTTAATTAGCCGCTGACAGCTGAGAGCCAAACACACACCTGTTGCACAGCTGCATGAGAAACACTTGTTGAGCGATACACAGATGAAAGATCTGCTCCAGACTCTCTACCTGACCAACACTTTCAGCTACACACACACACACACACACACACACACACACACACACACACACACACACACACACACACACACACACACACACACACACACACACACACACACACACACACACACACACACACAGGCTTTTTTGGCTGGAAATGGGCTCCACATTGCAGCTCATTCTGGCCAACAAACGCCCACTCAGACAGGAACAGAGCATCTGAGCGGCGCACAAACAACCAGCCAGAGCTTATTTCATTCTTACGCTCCAGGTTTATATGAGACAATTGGCATGGACATACACAAGCTTGTTAATATTAATATATTTCATTTTTGGGTTATTTTTGTATATGTAAAAAATGTTGTGTCCAATATAAAATCTGGGTCCTGAAGTAAATATAATAAAAGCAAAATTGAATGTATGCATGTATGTCTTTATTTGTTTGTTTACTTATTTATTTAAATACATTTCCTTTTCTTTTCTGTTGCTTATTTTGTATGATTAAGAGTTATGTAATGTAAAATCTGGGATCTGAAGTAACTTCAATAAAAATTAGATAGAATTGCCTGATTTATTTATTTACTTCTACATACTTTTACGTATTTCTTTTTTTTTTTTAGCTATTTAGCTATTTTTATTTATTTGTTTATTGTATTTTAATTTATTAATATATTCATCTACCTAACTGTTTATTCATTCATCCTCCATCCATTATTTATTCATTCATTCATTTACATCCATTTATGTATCTATTTATTTATTTTATTTTTGTTTATTTATATATTCATCTACCATTATTTACTTATTTATTTTTTGTGTGATAAAAAGTGTTGCAGCAAGTGTCCTAAAATAAATTTAATAATCTATATATTTTATTTATTATTTGTTATTTATTTATTTATTTATTTATTTATTTATTTATTTATTTATTTATTTATTCATTCATCTTTCTATCCATTCACCCAATTACTTAGATAAATAATAACAACAATAAATTAGCTAAAAGTTTATGTTATTTATTTATAGATTTCTGTATATTTTTAGCTGTATTTTTAATTTCTGTAAGTATTTATTCATTTATTTACTCACTTATCTGTTTCTCCATCTGTCTGTCCATCGTTTGATTATATTAATGCATTTCATTTCAGTGTAACATGTTGGTCCTGAAGTAATTTCAATAAAAGCAAAAGTATATTTAGATACGAATAGTTTGTCTTGATATTGGGCTGATGTATTGAATGTTTCTTCATCATCGTCGTGAGCAGCGGTCTCATTCTGCCGTGTTTACTGCGGTTCTCCGTCAGGAGGCGAAGCTGCGGGAGCTGCTGGACGTGGGGAATCTGGTGGGCCGGATAGAGAACCGGATGCTGACGGTGGTGACGGGACCAGACATGGTCAACATCCAGTACCTGAACTTCATGGCCTTCCAAGAAGACGTCGCCAAGGTGCGTGTGATTAGATCAGATCAGCAGATATTTGTGCAGCATGAATCCCAGTCAGGATGCTTGACCTGGATCGTTTTAATGAAATGCCTTTTGTGTTTGCGCGCTGTCGCTGATGAAGGAGTGGGCAGATGAGCTGTTCAGTCTGGCGTCTAACCTGCTCGCTCAGAACATGGGCCGAGAGTCCTGTCTGGAGAAAGCGTGAGTACCTGACCACCTCAGTCACCTGATTCTGTTTATGAGTCATTGGCAGGAAACTGTACTGGATTTAAAAGAATATACGGTAACACTTAAAGCCTTTGTTTGTAATGCATTAGAAATGTATTCATAATGCATGCTGTAATGCGTTATATGATTTCATAAATAATTGTAACCAAAAATGCATTAGAATGGTTGAAGGTATGTTTGTTGTGTGTTTTAATGCATTACACTTTCTAACAACAACAAAAAAAAAAAAACTGTTTTATAACTGTGGTTATAGTTATTCATGGGACCATACAATGCATTATAAGGTGCATTACTAGGCATAATTAATGCAGTAAAACTACATATATAAAGGCTTTAAGTAAAGAATTACGGAATATGCTTTTTAATGAATTAATTAATAATTAGTACTTAAATTTTGTATATACATTTATTATTATTATTATTATTATTATTATTATTACTATTTACATTTTAAGTGAACTAACCCTTTAAAACAGGCCAATTAAATTTAATTGGAAAACAATAGTGTTAATTTAAATAAATAAAAAAATTAGAATGTACTGTAGTTTTTTTGTTTATTTTTATCTAATTATTTTAAAAAAAATTATCAATTTTTAAAAAAACATTTTTAATCTATTTACTTGTCCTTTGTCTATTTTTATTTATATATTTTTTATCTTTTTAATCTTTTATCTTTTTTTCCATCTGTGTATTTTTACCTATTTATCTGAAGTAATTTTAATAAAAGCAAAATGAAGATATTATTTATTTGTTTATTCATTGGTTATTTTAGTATGATAAAAAAGTTTTGTTTCCAATGGAAAGTCAGCGTCCCTAATTATTTATTTATTTAGTTTGTTAGTTAGTTATTGTATGTAATATTATATATATAATATGTATATATTTGTATATTTATATCAATTTATTCTTTAAGTTTATCGTATTTATCCTTTTGTCTATTTTATTTATTTGTATATCTATATATTATTTATATATCTATATGTATATCTGTTATTTATTATCTGTCTGTGTTTTGTCTAAACACACAAGTCATGTAAACACACTTTCCTGAGAACGGCTGATGCAGTTTTTCCGTGGTATTGTTTTCTCACCAGCTTCACGAGACTCAAGCTGCAGACGAATCAAGAGGGTCGAATCCCAGTGAAAAAGTAAGACAGCGTGCGTCTTCACCTCTGTGTCACATGATAAATGAGAACGTGATCAGACTTTGCTCCTCCTCTGATGTTTCTGCAGTATATTCCGCATGTTCTCGACTGACCGGAAGCGTGTGGAGACGGCGCTGGAGAGCTGCAATCTCCCGTCCGGCCGGGTGAGCATATGTTCAGCTAATCGCTCCAGAATCCCGCTGGCAGACAGGAAGACCGCGTGTTTCCACTGGAAGTCAATTTATGGGTTTTACCAAACATGTGTGCTCTCGGATCGAGGCACACCACCTGACAAATGACATCTTACGTTTTCTCTCCCAGGATTGAGGGGAATTTACTTGCATTATCGTTTTACGGCAAATCTAAAGACTAACCGTAGGACATGGGGAGATTTTCAAAATCAAGAATGTTAAACGGCCTCAGGATGGAGAAATATTTATTTATATTTGTATTTATCTGTTATTTTTGTCTATTTTATTTCAATTATGTGTTTTTTATTTATTTATTTTGTTATTTATAGTTTTTATGCCTATATTTATTTATACATTGTTTTGATCTATTTGTCTGTTTATTTATTTATTTTATATATTTTTTAATCTATTTAACCGTTTATTTATTTTTATTATTTTATTTATTTATTTATTATCTGTAATTATATTATACATTTTATTTATTTACACATGGTTTTATTTATCTATCTGTTTTTTTATTTTTATCTATTTATTTATTTGTCTGTTTTGACAGTTTATTTATATATCTTGTATTTATTTATATTTTTTATGTTTATTTTGTTTTATTGTATTTATGTTTTTCTGTTTTATCATTATTGATTTGTTTATACATTGTTTTTACCTATTTAACTGTTTTTTAATCTATTTATTTATTTATTTTTATTTATCTGTTTATTTATATATATATATATATATATATATATTTTTTTTTTTTCATTTATACACTTATTTATTTATTCATTATTTTACCTATTTTTCTGTTTCCCCCCCCCCCCCCCCTGCTTTTTAATTCCTAGCATCAAGGGGAGTCTGTTTGTTTGCTTTAGCATTTTATGGCAAATTTAAAGGTTGAACGTTGAACATGGGGAGATTCTCATAATCCATAATGCTAAAAGGCCTCAGGAGATTCGGGAGGGAAAAGTGTGTAACTAATGAGAAATCCTCACTGTGTTATTCTGGCTGGCCTCCGCCTCTGACTCACTCACATTCATGTCCTTTCATCTGTTTTTTCTTCTTTGTTTGCTGCTTTTATATTTTGCGCGGTGAAGCATTAATCAGCCGCGGGCGAGAGCTGCATGTTTTGAATGTTCTCTGCAGAGATGAGCGTCTGACAGCATGTGGACGACATGAGAAAAGTTTGCTCACTGACGTTATTGAGTTTGTTGTAACAAACCAATCGATTCGTTGAATTAGATGCTTCTTAGGATGAAATGAGCTAATTCATTTTGAATTCAGCTTAAATATTTTTGTTTCTGTTCGTATGAGACCACGTGTTATTTAAAGCAGGTTTAGCCTCTCTGGTAGTTAAGAGCTGTATGTATTTCATGGTTTGATGGTCTGATGTTGTTCGTCTCTGCAGAACGACTCCGTCCCTTTGGAGGATTTGACGTCTGACGTTTACAAATCGTTCATCAACAACCTCTGCCCACGATCTGAGCTCAACCAAATATTTGCTGATCTGTAAGTCTTTATGGAGCCGTTTTCAGCTGATGCTGTAGCTAATGATGCCTTCAATAAAATAAAATAAAAAACATTTGTTTGTTGTTTTATGATTTCATGTATTTATTTATTTTTCTAATTTTATATTTTTTATTTGTTATACTTTTACTTGTTTATTTGAATTTATACATTTAATTATTTATGTATTGAGTGTTTTCATCCATTTATTTATTTGTCTAATTTTTCCATTTTATTTATATTTTATTTGTTTGTTTTGTATTATTTATACATTGTTTTATCTGTTTATCTGTTAGTTTTTGTATCTATTAATTTGTCTACTTTTTCTATTAATTTATTTGATCCTTTTATCTGTTTTTTTCCTGTGTTTATGTATTTATTTACTCATATTGTTTCCATGTATCTTTTTTATGAATGCTTTTATGTTCATTTTAATGTTTTTTCATCCATTCATCCATTGTTTTATCTGTTTGATTTATCTTTTATTTATTTTTACTTTTATTGATCTTTTTGTATATTTATACATTGCTTTATATATTTATCTATTTTTTCCCTGTTTTTATGCATTCGTTCATTTTGATCTATTTTTCTCATTTTTCAGTGTAACTATTTATGTATGTATGCATGCATTACTACTGTACATAATGTTGCCTTCAAGTCATGTTGGAATGATATTTATGAGATGAGTGCATTACAGTGTTGTAATTAGTTGGGGGCGTAACAATTAAAAAATCCTAATGAAAGATAATTGGTATTGATCATAACCGAGACGTTCCTTTAGAAAAAAATCCACCTCGCTGAAAGTCATTGTGTAATTTGCAAGCTGGGATGATGCAGTTACTCATCTGTGTATTATGATTATCACTGTAAACCATATGCTCTCTTATGGACCTCCTGTCTCTCTCCAGCGGCGCGAAGAGCAGAAACTATCTGACGGTGGATCAGATGACAGAATTCATCAACAACAAGCAGCGGGACCCGCGTCTGAATGAGATCCTGTACCCGCCGCTCAAACCCGACCAAACCCAGCTGCTCATGGAGAAGTTCGAGCCCAACGCAGCGGTGATTCAGAAAGGTCTGTAATTATTCATAATTCATCCGCTCTCACTCACTCTCATTTTCTTCTGTGGAGCACAACAGAAACTCTTTTCCATACACTGCAAAACTTTATTACTTTATGCCCCTAATAACCTTATTAGGATTATGTATCAGTATGACTTATAAATTACAGGACTACTGCTACTAATAAAATGATCCATTTAATAATAATAGTAAACAAAATGGAATATATTACAGTTGTTATAATACTTTCACAATAAAAAATCAAGCATTTAATATATATTAATATTAATCATCATCATCATCATCATTATCATTTTTAATCATAATTTTATTGTATGAAGGGCTGCAAAATATGGCCCAAATCATATTGGGATTATATATCAGTATGTTTATGAAATAATAGCACTACTACTAATAAAAATATGAGTAAAGAAAATTATTAATATAATTATAAGGAAAGATAATTAATAAATAAACAATAATAATAATAATAATAACTATTTATAGTGTAACTGTAAAATTACAGTTCTAATATTTATGTCTTAATTTCTTCATTTCTAAAGTTTAACTCATCAAGCTTTTATTTTGGCAGAAAACCACTTGACACCCTTAAAGCTTCATTGTTGGCAGCAGCTTTATTAATGCTTCTCATCACACATCTGTGATATTAATTTTATTTCAATTAATCATTCAGCTCTAGTTCATAACACCATAACACTGTTTCAAATGACTCATTCACTATATTGCAAGTCCTCTGAAATCATGTGATGTTTTGTGTGAGAAACAGATCCACATTTACGTAAAAATTCACTGAAAATCTTCCCATTCGCTGCAGCTTTTGATTCCAGCAGCAGCTCTCGGCCGGATGGTGTTTTCTCTGAGAGCGACCGCAGACCGCGTCTCCATCGATCGCTGATAGACATCTCTGTGTAATTGTTCATTCCTGATAATTACGTGGGAGGGTTTTGCCTTGCGTTCCCATGAGGTGTCACATTTATATAAGAGCTGAAGATGTCAGGTCTTTCTAATCGAGCTCCGTCTGTTCCCGCCATCGCGCTAATATGAAATCTAATCCCTCATTAGTTTTTCCACCCAACTTGTTGATTGACAGCCGCATTAAAACACTGATGGATTCCTGCGTTTCCATGTTCAAACGACAAACACCTCGGGATTCAACCAGCAACGATCCCGTTATACATCCCATCTGATTTAAAGGCCTGTTGCCATGGATACGTTCATTTAAGATGCCGTTTGAAAATATTAAACTTTACAGAAACATCAGTCACATTTGAGAATTTTCCTCATGAAAGTTTAATAATTAGGCCCGAAACATTGTTGCAACAGCTAAATATAAACATGCATATTTTTTTCAGATATTCTTAGCCATTTTGACTTATTTACATCTTTCTCAGGAGGTTTGCTGTCTGTCGGCGAATCAGCACACAGGGTTATGAATATTAATTAGATTGTAACTTTCGCCCCCTAAATGATTTGCTGAAAAGATGATGTTGGAGCAAATTATGGGAAAGCAAAGTACTAATAGTTATTTAATGTACGAACAAATATACTAATTCATTCTAAACTGAAAAGTATAGATACAAATATTATATTTAGATTAAAAAGTGGTTACTTTACCCAACATTTTTGTAGTTATATAATGAATATGGGCTTAAAGTGCACACTCTGTGCTTTAATTTGAGGGGATTCTCGTCAAAATTGGAGGAAAGTTTAAGTAATTGGACAGTTGACTCAAAAGCTGTTTCATGGACTGATGTGTGCTATTCCTTAGTTATTTCTACATCAAGTAAGCAGGTAAAAGGTCTGGAGTTGATTCTAAATGTGCCATTTGCATTTGGAAGCTGTTGCTGTGAACCCACATCATGAGGTCAAATAATCTCCATACAAGTGAAACAGACGATAGTCAGGCTTCAAAAACAACACAAATCCATCAGAGAGAGAGAGAGAGCTGGGACATTAGGAGCGGCCAAATCAACAGTTTGGTTCATTCTGAGAAAAAAAGAACGCACTGGTGAGCTCAGAAACATAAATAGTCCTGGACGTCCACGGAGGACAACAGTGGTGGATGATCGGAGAATCCTCTCCATGGTGAAGAAAAACCCTTTCACAACATCCAGCCAAGAGAAGAACACTCTCCAGGAGACAGACGTGTCTACAATCAAGAGAAGACTTCACCAGAGCAAATACAGAGGCTTCACCACGAGCTGCAGACAAGACCTGATTAGACTTTGCCAAAAAACATCTAAAAAAGCCAGAGCACTTCTGGAAAAGCATTCTTTGGACGGATGAAATGAAGATCAACCTGCACCAGAATGATGAGAAGAAAAAAGTCTGGAGAAGGCTTGGAACAGCTGATGATCCAAAGCATACAACATCATCTGTGAAGCATGGAGCAGTGTGATCATGAGCTGCATGGCTTCAGTGGAAGACAGAAGACAGAAGCAGCCGGATCAATTCTGAAGTGTATAGAGATATACTCTCTGCCCAGATTCAGTCGAATGGAGTAAAGTTTATTGGGCGGCCCTTCATAGTTCAAACAGACCCAAAACATACAGCAGAAGCAACCCAGGAGTTTTTGAAGGTAAAAAAGTGGGATATTCTGCAGTGGCCAAATCATTCTCCTGATTTCTACTTGATCGAGCTGCATTTCACTCACTGAAGACAAAACTAAAGAATGAAAGACCCACAAACAAACAACAACTGAAGTCGGCTGCAGTAAAGGCCTGGAAAAGCATCACAAAGAAGGAAACCCAGTCTCTGCTGATGTCCATGAGCTCCAGACTTAAGGCAGTCATTGCCTGCAAAGGATTCTCAACAAAATATTACAAATTAACATTTTATTTATGATTATATTTGTTACAGCTCCTGAAAATGAGAGGACTGTGTCTAAAAATGGTTGCAATTCCTAAACATTTTATGTTATATTTTTGTTCAACCCCTTGATTTAAAGCTTAAAGTCTGCTCTTCAATTTAATCTTTCATTTTAATACTATTCTGGTGGCATACAAAGCCGAAATTATGAAAATTGCATCAGTGTCCAAATATATATGGACCTAGCTGTAAGTATCTGTTTGAGTTAGGACATCTCCTTTAAGGCAGCTGCCTATGTAGGAGGCGGACAGCGAGGAAGTGCACTTTTTGGACACAGCCTTTGAGTTTTCTTATTCTGTAGAAAGAAAACCAAACCTCCATAAAATTCTGCACCGTTTCATTACCATAGCAACAATAACTCACGAGATGCAGTCCGATGCTGCAGTGGAGCCGGTTTATTTATATCTCTGAGCAAAAGGCTCCACGGGCGAACTGGAGATCAGGTCACGGGATGGTAATGCGTGACGGGTGATTGATTAGGCACATTGAGTCCAGAGGGGCCAGCGATGGCGATAGATGAGGAGGATCATCGGGTTCTTTAGCTGCCGGTTCAACGAGACACCACACTGTCACGCAGATTACAACTCTGTTTTCTCAGTGTCATCTCAGAGACAGGCAGAGGACAGTCCACCGCCCACGCCGACACGCCAGACACACGAGACGCTCATATTTGCATAGTATTGATTGTAGATTTGGAGGAACAATTGGGTCGTAAAGCGGGAATGGTCTACATTAGCAGGATTACATTTTGTTCGAGGGACATTCACTGTCAGATAGTCAATAAAGACTGGAGACGAGGTGCTTATTTTTTGTACTAAAAAAGCATGTTTCTTTAACCCTGTAAAACCTAACATAAGAAATAATCACTTTTTTTTTTTTTTTTAAATGGAACAGTTTATAGACACAATATAAAAACAAATCTTAAGCAAAAAGGTTTCATATGTGTCTTTTGTTGAGTATCATATGCTTTTCTGGCTCATATAGTCTGATATAGTGAGAATAAGGCGGAAAATACAGATCAATTTTATTCAGAGACTCAAACTGAGCAGAAATATACAATTTGCTGCAGATGCTGATATTTATATGCTGAAATTCTGATGCTTGTAATGTAAATAAATTAGATCTTTATAACAGTACAGCAGATGATGATATAAAATTATATAAATATGAGTGGTCACTTTATATCTCCAATAATATGTCTTAGTAAGATGAGATTGAAATGATCCAAACATATAATGCAATGCAATCCAATGATGATTGAGAGATGAGTATAATAATAAATAATAGTATGGTATAGTAAATAAACGCTCCTCAAAAGACTGATGATCATATTTGAACATGATTCAATTAATATTATTTTAAATAAATAAAGATGATGATGATGATGATGATTCACTCAACTGAAGTCAGTGGTATTTTTGCTAACTAAAACTAAAATCATAAAAATGTCATAAATTGAAATAAGATATGTTCAGTAAAGTTAACTAAATGAACTAAACCTAAAACTTAATAAAAAAAAAAAATTGACAATAAATAAACTAAAAAATGACAAAAACACAACAACGTTATTAAAACGTTAGCTATAGTTAAAATTAAAACGGAAACTATAAAAATAAATCTAATTTAAAATATTAAATAAAACTAAAAACTTAATAAAACAATATAGAAAATGAATAAAGAATAAATAAATTAACATTAAAATAAAAATAAAAACAAACTATAAAACATTAAATCGAACTCAAAATATTAAATAAACTAAAACTTAATAAAAACAATGTAGACATATAATAAAATAATAATAAAAATGACAAAACACAACAAAATTACTAAAACTTTAAAATGAAAATAAAAATATTAAAATAAAAACAAATTCAAAATATTGACAAAAACTAATATTATATCAAACGTGCTAAAATAACAGTTAACAGTCCAGTAAATGTTCATCTTGAAATATCACTAACAATATTCTTACTTCTTACTAAAAATCAGTCAAGATTTAACAGCAAAAAGACACGTGAACCACCAGCTGAAGGGGAACGTTTGTACAACTAGACTAAAAGACTTTTTACTTGATAATAAAGTCTAAAATATTAATCAGACTTGAACTTAATCAGTTTTGATCATTATAAAATTGCAAATCAAATTTGAAACCATAGCTTTTGCTAAAACAATGGCCAAACCAGCACAAAACCCTGTGAAATCTTGAAACTAGACCTGTCTGAGCATCTAGCTGGCCTGAAAAGCACCTTAAGATGCAGGACCGTGACAGTAGATGGGATCTTGTTCTTTCGTTCTCCATTTAACTCGACAGGACAATTGCTGAATTTCAGCAGTGTGTGGTAATTGTAGTCTTTAAAAGCCATTTGCCTCCCCGTTCGCGACAGCAAGGTGGTTGGTGTTATTTCGGGGCGTGCAAATCAAAGGCTGCTTGCTCTGGAGTGACAGAGACGCCGGCGATCCCCACCGCGCCGCCCCGTCCCACCAGAAAAAGGGCCACGGTTAATTACCTCCGGAGCTCTGCAAAGAACAGCTTTAATTAATGTAAAGTGCTGGTGAGAATGAGTCGCAGGGGACGCTCATCCCGAGTGTCTTCCCTTCAGCCGCCAGTGCTGATCTCCAGCTTGAGTTTAATTTGAAGTCTGTTTGCAGTCACAGTGCTAATTTACTCCGCGAGACGAGCTGTTACTCGAGGTGCAAAAGAGAGACAGTGATAATATTCTGAGGTGAAATCAACTCTGTTGCATGCATAGCGCTCTACTGTCATGAACTTCACACACTACCATCACAACTGTTGAAGGGAATTAATGCTTTTATTTAGCAAGGACAAATTAAATTGATCAAAAGTGTTGTTGTTGCAAAATATTTCTATTTCAAATAA
Organism: Acrossocheilus fasciatus; assembly: GCA_036784905.1. Lineage (NCBI taxonomy): Eukaryota > Metazoa > Chordata > Actinopteri > Cypriniformes > Cyprinidae > Acrossocheilus > Acrossocheilus fasciatus. Next base: position 2,782,781 of record CM071954.1, on the reverse strand, counting down.
ATGCTGTTCTTTTGAACTTTCTATTCATCAAAGAATTCTGAAAAGGAAAATGCATGATAGTTTACACAAAAATATGAACATATTACACAACGTTTTCAACGTTGATAATAATCAGAAATGTTTCTTGAGCAGTAAATCAGCATATTAGAATGATTTCTGAAGATCATGTGACACTGAAGACTGCAGTAATGATGCTGAAAATACAGCTTTGAACACAGAAATAAATTACAGTTTAACAGATATTCACATAGAAAACAGTTATTTTAAATTTTATTAATATTTCACAATTTTGATGTTTTTACTGTATTTTTAATCAAATAAATGCAGCTTTGGTGAGCAGAAGACTCTTCTTTCAAAAGCATAAAAAAAATCTTACCGGGGTTGTGAATGCAATTTTGCAGTTTAAACGTCCTGAAATGATGCCTATGGTCTTGTCTCCTGAAATGTGATGCATGAAGTTTCTTTTTAATTTTTTATCTGATTTGTGTAACAGGGCAGATAACAGTGGAGGGCTTCGCCAGGTATCTGATCAGTGAGGAGAACAGCGTCATTCCTCCAGAAAAACTGGACCAGAGTGAAGACATGACTTTCCCTCTCTCTCAGTACTTCATCAACTCCTCCCACAACACCTACCTCACAGGTACCGCAACACACACACACACACACACACACACACACACACACGCACACACACACACACACACACACACACACACACACACACACAAACACGCAGACACACAAACAAACAAACACACGCGCACACACACACTCTCACACACACACACATGTTAGTTTTTCTATACTTGTGAGGACTTTCATAGACTTCTATTGTTTTTATACTGACCTAACAATATTTTCTATTGCCCTACACCAACCCTACCCCTAAACCTACCCCTTACAGAAACCTTTTTGCATTTTTACATTTTGAGATAAACTTCATTCAGTATTTTTAATAATTTATTTCCCTTGTGAGGATCGGCCAAATGTCCTCACAAGTCAAAAATGTCAAGTTTTACTATCCTTGTGGGGACATCTGGTCCTCACAAGTATAGCAAAACACGCCCACACACACACACACACACACACACACACACACACACACACACACACACACACACACACGCACGCACACATAATTCATTATAATAATGCATTTTATTTTTTATAGCACCTGCTTAAAGGGTTTCACTGATCAGAGTGTAAAAACTTTTATAAAGAAGAAAACAACTTATAGTATAGATAGATAGATACAGTAGGTGGCCAACCAAAGTGTGCTTTTTACCGACGTAGCCACCGTCGCCGCTGCATCTGCAAAGAAAAACTAAAAAAAACAATCTGGGATTTGAACCTGTGTTGCTGAAATCATGGCTACCATCCACCGCCTCACATAAAATTATTAATAGAACAAAATTCTTAAGTTGTACCGTGTTGTCTAATTCATTTTTTTATTTTTATTTTTTTTTTACATTTTTACATTTTATGGATTCCCACAATCTCACGCATGCCGAAATACAAAACCTTATTATTATTATTATAATTATATAAATTAACCCTCACTGTAAATTTGAGGATGTGATAATGTTATATTGTAATTTTATTGTTTTTTTGTATTTCGTAATTAGTCAGTTTACAATCTGTCCCTTTGCGCCACCTGGCGGTAGTTTTGTGAACGACTTTAACACGTGACTGACGTGCAGTTAACACGCGGCGGTAAAAGGCATTTTGGTTGTCCACCTACTGTAGCTAGATTTTTTTTTGAGTAAAATAGACCTTAGATTTCCCTAAAATATCTTTTTAAGTTTCTTAAGATGCATAACGTTGCAAAATCTCAAAGAAGACCGAAGAGCTAAATCTCAAATGATCTGCTAAACAAAGTTTGAATGGTGCCTTTATTTTAATCAGTTTGCATAAAACTGCTAAAAAGAAGAAGAATATGGTGTGAAAGGAATCTGTGTGTCCTTACAATCTCTATAATAATAATTCCACATCTGAAAATGTTTTATATGCATTAGTGCATTTACATTTGTGTTCTTATCAAAGTCTACTTACGATAAAGTGCATTACATCACGTAAGAACCAATTATTAGGACAGGGAGCTGAGAACATGCTAGCCGCAAAAACAAAGAGGAAATGAATAATGAATGTAATTATGGTCAATGTACTGCTAATGTACCAATCTAACACACAGTGCAAAGCTGCTAAAGTACATACTTAACCGCTACATGAAACAATTGGTGTTCTTAAAGGAACAGCACACCCAAAAATGAATCTTCTGTCTTCATTATTTTTAGCTTTATGACATTCACTCCAATATGATGTTGCTGTTTTTATTTATTTATTTTTTTTATATATAATATGCATAAGAAGAATTCTGTCAAGCTCGAAAAAAGGACAAAAAAACACGAAAGTATCGCAATGCAGTCCATACTATCAAAGATCGTTTCTGCCATGGAATAAAAATAGAAAAGGTGATTGTGACTTTTTATCTCACAATTCTGACTTTTTTCTTGGCTGACTATTCTCGCAGTTTTTACTTTTATTTTTCTCAGAATTCTTAGTTTAAATCTCACAATTTTTACTTTTTTCGCTAAATTCTTAGTTTAAATCTCACAATACTTTTTTTCCCTCAGAATTCTGAGTTTACATCTTGGGGGAATTACGACAGTTTTTCTCACAATTATGGCTTTTTTCCCCTATTTTTTATACCATGCATTTCAGACATTTTCCTTTATAAAATCGAAATCATGAGATAAAAAGTCACAATAACATTTTTTATTTTGTTTGATCCCATGGTGGAAACAAGCTTTCGACTCAAGTAGCCTAAAGTATTTGCGTGAGTGCATATTGTGCATGCAGTCAGCGTGTGTGTGTCTGCACGTGTGTGTGCGTGTGTGTGTGTGTCTGCACGTGTGTGTGTGTCTGTGTGTGTGTGTGTGTGTGTGTGTGTGTGTTTCAGCGGGGCAGCTTGCGGGGAACTCCTCAGTTGAGATGTACCGGCAGACGCTGCTGTCTGGCTGTCGATGTGTGGAGCTGGACTGCTGGAAGGGCCGGACGGCGGAGGAGGAACCTGTCATCACACACGGCTTCACCATGACCTCAGAAATCTCCTTCAAGGTGACCCACCACACACTCACCAGAGCTAGGTTACCATTGAGTTCTCACGCAGCCTTTCATCAGTGCACACTGTTAAGTAGTGCTTAACATTAAGCTATTTTCTGCTTTTGGAGATGTTTCTATAAAAAAAATAGGTGCACTGAGTCATTTTTCACTGACTCATACACAGTCCCATACAAAAACTGTCTGCTGATTATATTATGATTTCAGATTTCAGAGTTTTGTACACTTATTATCATTTTTAAATTTTATTCTTTATTTTATTCTGTTTTTTTTTTCAGATTCTAAAAAGAGTTTAGTATGTTCTATTTCTTACCAGATTTAAATCTAAACCACCAAAGGTATTATTTTTATTTTATTGTATTTTTCATTTTTATTTTAGTTTTATTTTATATTACTTTTTCATTTTTTATTATTCTTATATATTTATTTAATTTTATTTAAATTTATTAAATTAAATTAAATTTTATTTTATTTTAAATCTGTTCTGCAGAATTATATTATTATTATTTTATTTTATTTTATTTTATTTTATTTTATTTTATTTTATTTTATTTTATTTTATTTTATTTTATTTTATTTTATTTTATTTTATTTTATTATTTTCAGATTCCACAAAGAGTTCAGTACATTTTATTTATTGCTATATTTAAATCTATTCTGCAGAATTCTACCAAATTTTATATTATTTTCTTGTATTATTATTATTATTTTTTTAATTTTTTTAATTTTGTTTAATTTATGTAATAAAACAAAGCCCATTTAAAGTACATTGTATTCAGTAAGAAGTTAAATAGAAAAAACAATAATAAAAATCAGCTATGCCTATGCATTTAGTATTATAACTGCATTAAAAAGAGAGAAATAAACAATATAAATGGAGCTATTACACTTTGACATATCAAAATATCTCCTGTTAGATAAATTACTCAAACTAAATTCATTTCAATCTGTTCTTGTTTTCCAGGAAGTGATCGAAGCCATAGCAGAGTGCGCTTTTAAGACGTCTCCGTTCCCTGTCATCCTGTCCTTTGAGAATCATGTGGACTCGTAAGTGTAGACGCTGCTGGTTTTCTTCCCGTAGCGCCGCGGCTCCTCGGGGCCGACTGCAACTATGGCAACAAGGAGTGGAGCGATTAGAAGCGTCTCTGAGATGCATAATTTGTTTTCAGTCATCACTGTTCTCTTATGAGATGTCACACGCGCTGGTGGCTGAGCGCTCGCTTCGTTTTCTGCATCAAATCAGAGATGACACGATGTGCGAGCAGTCGGGGAATTTCACTTCAGACACATCACAGTTTCACAGAATGACATGCATGTGAACGTTGCCAGGTGGTCATTTTGAAATTTTATTTATTATTTAATTTTAATTATTATTTTATTTTATTTAATTAATTATATAATTAGATTTTATTGTATATTGTATTTTATTTTATTTCATTATGCTTTCACCTTCCAGTTAGGGTTTAGGATATTTTATTTATTACCATATTACATATTTTACCATATTTAGAAGATTTCCCCCTAAATCAATTTCATTTCATTTTTTATTCTATATTTTATTCTTTATTTTATTGTTTTATTTTTTTTTCATTTTGCTTTCAGCTTCATATTCGAGTTTAGTACATTTTGTTTATTGCCATATTTAAATTCAGATTTAATTTATTTAAATTAAGCCCTTCATTTTATTTCATTCTATATATTTTTTATTTTTTATTTTAGAGTATTTTAATCAATATGTTTACTCTTTATTTTATTTTATTATTTTATTTCATTATGCGTCTAATAAGAGTTCAGGATATTTTATTTATTACCATATTTAAATATATTCTACAAAACTTTCCCCTAAATCAATATCAATCTCATTTTAGATTATTGTTCTATATTTTTATTCAATATTTTATTTCTTATGTCATTTAATTTTATTACTTTATTTTATTTTGTATTATGCTTTCAGATTCCAATAAGTTTAGATCATTTTAATGCCATCTATTCTGCAGAAATCTACCCCTAAATCCCCTAAATACCCCTAAATTTTGTTTTGCTTTGTTCCAATATGATTTTTTCTTTTTTGCTACATTTTGTTTATTATCATATTTAAATGATAATAAACCCAAATCAGCAAAGAAATTATGAAAAAGGTCTGCAGATTTCATCTTGGTCTCGGACTTTATACTTTCCTTTAGTGTTGTTGATGCAGAAAACGTTGCAAAGCGCTAATTTGTTACTCGATGTTTATGCAATAACGGCTGTTTCATGTGTTTCTGTTGAATGGCAGCCCCAAACAGCAAGCCAAAATGGCAGAATATTGCCGATCGATATTCGGGGATGCTCTTTTGACTGAGACTCTGGAGAAATATCCTGTAAGTGGCTCTGTCCCTGATGATTGGTGCTCTGTTATGAGCCAGCGTCCTCCTGACTGATTCTGCTGTGTTTCAGCTCGAGTCCGGCGTTCCTCTGCCAAGCCCTCACGAGCTCATGGGAAAGATCCTCATCAAGAACAAGAAATCTCACCCCAAACCCTCAGACGGCAGCACTAAGAAGAAGCTGTCCGAGCAGGCGTCCAACACCAACAGCGACTCGTCCAGCGTCTTTGAGCCGTCGTCTCCCAGCGCTGGACCCGCAGGTCTTACACCCTCAAATTAGACAGTGATCAATTAAAGAAGATTTAAATCAATTCATTTAAGTGTTTATTATTTTAAATATTTATTGAAATAATTTATTTATTTTTTTTAAAAAATCATTTAAATGTTCATTTACATGACTGACAGTGAAATTTGAAAATATACAAACCGTAGTGCTACTGTTATTAGCATTTATTAATTGTAAAGAAAATATAATTAATTTAAATTTGTATAAATTTGAAAATTGTAAATATATAATCAAATTAAAATAGTTTAATTATAAATATATATATAAAAAATATAAATATATATATAAATTTGTAAAGTTGTAAATATTCAATATAATATAATAAATTGAAATTAAATTTGTAAATTGTATAATATAATATAATATAATATAATATAATATAATATAATATAATATAATATAATATAATATAATATAAATCCTTGATCCTGTAGGATAAAAATATATGAATTGTAAAATAATAAATTAAAAATACATTTCTAAATTGTAAATAAACACTATATTATATATAAAATAAAATAAAATTAAGTTGTAAATTTTAAAAAAAATCTAATAAAAATATTTTTTTTTAATTGTAAATATACAATATATTGTAATAAAATAAATGAAAATTAAATTTTGATACATTTCTAATGTGTAAATGTATAAATTTGAGCTTAGTTTGTTTGGTAAAGTAACTCTCTGGTAGTTGTTTGCAACTTTAAATGCCTTGGGAGTAAAAATACAGACAACAAAATTATAACTTTGATCCAAGTGCACTCTTTGCCATTGATATTTGACATTTGTTGACAAGCAGCAGCCGGTTTCCACAGTTTATTGAAATCTTTGAAATCTTTCAAAAGTGGCAGGAAAATCTGTGATAGGTCCGTTATTATGGGGACTGTGCTCACGTCTATCTTTAGCAAGTGGAAAGAAAGAAAGCAGACGGCGGTGTTGTGTGTGGCAGCATGCGGTCGAGGAGTCGAGCGGATGACATTTGAGCGTGTGTTTGTGTGGGAGCCTGTGATGGATGCGAGGGCTCTGAAAGGTTGAGTCCAGACAGCATTGAGGCAGAAAGCAGATGTTGAACAGCAGGACTGTGTGGAGTCACCTGTAACACCACTGAGAGCCGGAAACATCACAGCCGTTTCACACGAGTCAGGAGAGCGCAGCTAGCGGGCTTTCACAATCAAATAGATATCATGTATTTGATATTTGATGAATGGATTGATAAATAAATTAATATGAATGCACAACATGAAATAGACAATGACAAAAAAGGCAATTATTTATTGATTGATGTTTATTTAATATGTAGATAGTTAAAAAAAAAAACAATTATATTTATGCACAAATGAAATAGAATGCCTAAAAATGACAATTATTTAATTTGTTGATAACTATTTAATGATAAATACTTTTTTTTTTTTTTTTAACGCACAAATGAAATAGATCACACATATCTGGCAATTATTTATTTTGTTTATTCAAATGTATTTAAAGATAAGTAATCACAAAAATAATTTATATATATGCACAAATGAAAATAGATCACCCAAAAATGTCAATTCTATGTCATTTATTTATTGATATTTATTTAATGATAGATAAATACATCAATTATTTATGTTTATGTACAAATTAAACAGATCAGCCAAAAATGACAACTGTCTAATTTATTTATTGCTATTTAAGGATAAATAAAGAATTTATATTTGTGCAACAGATCACAAATCACCCCCCCCCCCCCAAAAAAGAAATTAAATATATGTATTGATAGAAAAAAAAGACTAATAATAATTTAGATTTACGCACAGATGAAACAGATCACCCATAAAGTACTTTTTTTTTTTTCTAATTATTTAAAATTAAATAAATAATTTACATGTCCGTCTCTGAGCTCTGGCTCTGCTCTCACACCAGCTCCTTTCTTCAGCGCATCCAAATCACTGTTTAAGAGAAACTCAGCATTTGATTTGATCCTGTTTTTGTGCTTTAGCGCCTGCAGAGGTGGAGGCTGAGGATGATGAGGATGATGATGATGACGATGATGACTGTAAGAAGTCCATGGATGAGGTCAGGAAGAGTTGATGCTTTTATATTATAGTATTCATCCATATTTTGAATTAGCTTTTATTTGTATATTTTCAGTTTTCATTTTAGTGGAAATTTGAGTAAAATTTGAGCAAGTTTTCTTTTCTGTTTTTAAATTTCCATATAGCTTTCTTTTTATTTTAGTTTTAATTTAGTACTTTTTAATAAATATAAATAACCTATTTTAATTCAGTTAGTTTCCAAGGCAACATTTTGAATTTCCAATTTTTAATAAGTCTATACATATATATATATACACCTTTAATCTATTTTATTTAGTTTTAGTAATTTTAGCACTTCAGCTTAAACTTATTTATTTCAGTTTTCAGTTATTTCATTTCTAAATTCAATTTTTTGTAGTTTTTTTTATTTTTTATTTAATATTTCAACTAGCTTTAAATTATTTGTATTTAAATTATAGTTTTAGTCATTTTAGCACTTCGACTTAAAATTTGAAATTTTAGCAACTAACTAAAATCATTTCAATTTTTTACTATTTTTAAATATTTAAATATTTATTTTTGTTTTTGTCGTTTTAGTTTCTAATTTCTAGTTGTTGTTTTTTTTTTTATTTATGGGTTAGGGTTTTTTTCTAATTTCTAATTTATTATTATTATTGTTATTTTTTTTTTAAGTTTAAGTTTTCCCCCTAATATTTATCGTTAATAGTTTTACTTTTAGTCAGTTTCATTCTGAAACTGATTCATTAATCATTTTGAGGTCATCAGCAGAAGTGAATTACTCTGCTTGTAAATAAAATATTTGAACTCTTGTGTACGTTTTCACCAATGGAGTACAAAATAAGGTTTGAAACTATTAAATGTGAAACTATTGTGAAACTGTCAAACTATTTGAAATGAGGTGCTCAGCCTTCAGAAAATAATGTGCATGCACCTCATGAGCTCAGCCTCACTGATGTTTGATGATTTTGTTCAGGGTACAGCAGGATGTGAAGCCTTTGCCACTGAAGAAATGTCCACGCTGGTCAACTACATCCAGCCCACCAAGTTCCACTCGTTTGAGATTTCCAAGAGTAAGTTTTGACTGCATATGAGGAAGAGTTCACCCATTTGGAGATCAGGGCCCGTATTCACAAAACATTTTATCTTACCATTAAGAGTTCTCCTAAATAGCAGTAAAAGTTTTTAGCTAAGAGTTTTCTCTTAAAACCTATTCACAAAGCTGCTGAGACAAACTTTTACTAAGGGATAGAGAGAAGTCTTAAGCTCAGAGTAAGTGGGCGGGGTTGAGCTTGTTGCTATGGATGATGTCAGCATGCTTACTTACTGTGCACACAGTGATTGGCTGATAGGGGAAGGGCTCTGTCAGAGACATTTATTCATGAAAATATTGTAGAGCGCAATATTATGTTTCCATATTCAAATAAAGGTTTAAAAATAAATGGCCATTTTAGTATAGTTTGTGGGCTTTCAGTGGCTTCGGAGTGCCCTTCATTACTCCTAACGTTTAACAGATTTAGGAGCTAGTTTTAGCGCTAAAACACTTTGTAAAATACTCTTAGAGCAAAAATTTAGGAGTCCTAAATTTAGGACTGACATGGCCATTATTTTTAAGATTTTCTCCTAAATCGGCGAGTTATGAGCTACTTGTATCCTTAAGATGTTTTGTGAATACGGGCCCTGATTCAAACCAGATTTGTCTGTTTTCAGAGAGCAAACGCAGTTATCAGATGTCGTCGTTTGTGGAGACCAAAGCGCTGGAGCATCTCACCAAGACGCCGGTGGAGTTCGTCGAGCATCCTTTAAAACACAGCCCACATATCTGATGGCAAACCAGGACATAAAATTTTATTTATTTATTGATATTTATTTAAATCTGCATAAAGAAGTTATCCTGGCTAGTATACTATCGTATGTGAGGATCCTGCAGGTGACGAATTGTTTATAGCCTTTTCTCACAGCAACTAGAATAATTAAATGTATCATTTTGATGGCGGATTGTAATTCAGAAAGGATTATGTGTTTATGAAACACATGTGACTGAAATTAAATTATTCCAGTTTTAAATGTGCATCTGATTACAGATAGCTGGGATTACACAGGATTCGTGATATGAGCTAATCAATCGTTAGATTTAATTACTATTGATAGCGCAATTTATTGTAATGCTTTTTTTTCTCAGTTGGTCAGAACAAACATGGCAGACTTGTTACTTACTCGGTCAGATGACAATATCCGGTGAAAATTCTTATTTAGGTCATACTTCCAAGACGTAGGCTGTGATTCCTAAATACAGTATCCACACCGGTGCGGTGATTGACAGCTACACATTCACCTCAAAACATTATATTCATCCACGCTGGAACCGTGCCGGAGCACATCCCACGCAATAAAAATAATTCCGCAAGTTACTGCAATTGCAGGTTTCAAACAGAGATGGCGACAAAGAGGCCACACTTATGGACTGCAGCTTTAATGATACATAAATAATCACATAAATAATTTAAATTCATGTACAAATTAAGTAGACCACATAAAAATGACAATTATTGTTAAATTTTAAAAAATGAAAATGACAATTATTTAATATATTTTCTCTATTTATTTTGCCCTACCCTCTTCACATGCAGCCCACATATCTGATCAGACACAAAACGACAAACCAGGATAAGCACATCTATTATTTATGCCATAACTTATGACCTAAATAATCAAATCTGTCAGAAAGATTTCAGAACAGGAGTCCACTGACTCATGCTCTGTTTCCAAGTCTTAGGAAGCCAATTAAGGCTGTAGTTTTTTTTAATTTAATTTATGTTCAATTTTGATGTCCAAATTAGTTTTAGTTGCAGAAAAATACTATAAAAATTGTATAATTTATATTTAAAATATTTAATATATATTTATATTTAAATGTATATGTTCAATTTTGTTTGCCATCTTTTACGGAAAATATGATCAATTATAATTTAGTAACATTCTAATGATGTTATCAACATCCTAGTAACTTGCTAATTATACTAGCAACATGATAGAACATTTACATTTACTCATTTAGCAGATGCTTTTGTCCAAAGCGACTTACAAATGAGGACAATGGAAGCAATCAAAATCAACAAAAGAGCAATGATACGTAAGAGCTAGAACAAGTCTCAGTTAGCTTAATGCAGTACACATAGCAAGGTTTTTTTTTTAAATCATATAATAAATAAAAAGAAATCAGATAGAATAGAAAAAGTTAGTAACATGCTAAAAACATGTTAGCCACATGCTAGTCATGCTAGTAATGCTAGAAACACCATAGCAACCTCCCTGGGTACCCTAGAAACCACATAGCAACAACTTAGCAACCACCCAGAGTACCAAAGCAACATCCTAGCAACCGCCCTACAATCCACTTTGAGTACCCTAGCAACCACCCTAGAAACCACCTCAAGTGCTCTAGCAATTGCATAGCAACACCCTAGCAACCACATAGGAGTGCCCTAGCAACCACCCCAGGTACCCTAGAAACCGCCCTTAGCACCCACTTTAAGTACCCTAGAAACCGCCCTAGAAACCACCCTGAGTACCCTAGCAACCGCATAGTAACACCCTAGCAACCACATAGTAACACCCTAGCAACCAATCTGGGTACCCTAGCAACCACATCTGTTTTTCTGAAAGACTGTATTGCCTTCAAAACATTCAAACTTTAATCTTTAAAACTATTTTAAATTTCAAACTTACTTCAAACTGAACACCTTCAAACTTGAAGCTTTTAAAACTTTTTCAGACTTTCTGGATAGGCATTTTCGAGCCAACCTAAAGTTTGGTTACAAACTTTTCAGTCTAGTTTAAATTTGAATGTACAATTATAAAATAAAGAAAAACAAATTTACTTCATGAATAATATAATCTCTTTAATGTTTTGTCAGGTGATGATCACATGTGTCTGTCCTGGTTGTGACGGAGGTGAATGATTTATTGATGTATCAGTATAATTTGTTATGATGCTCCCTTAACCGTGTGCATGTAGATACAACAAGTTCCAGCTGAGCAGGATTTATCCTAAAGGAACGCGCGTGGATTCCTCCAACTACATGCCGCAGGTCTTCTGGAACGCCGGCTGTCAGCTCGTCGCACTCAACTTTCAGACCATCGGTGAGACCATGAATAAAGAAGACGCTCTGGGAGAGGCTTATGAAAATATGACTGTGATATGAAATGTCCACTGTAATCAGATTTCATAGCTGTTGTTTTTCTCTCTCAGATCTGTCCATGCAGCTGAACCTCGGCATGTACGAGTACAACGGCAAGAGCGGCTACAGACTCAAACCAGAGTTCATGAGACGACCGGACAAGCACTTCGACCCCTTCACAGAAAGCACTGTGGACGGCATCGTAGCCAACACCTTATCAGTGAAGGTTAGACGTTTTACAGCTCGACTTCTTCAAAAGCAGCTTTCAAAGCATTAATAGCTTTTAACTGACAGATGAGACTGTTGGCAAAACCTTTAGCACCAGAAAACTCAATGCATTATTGCAGTGCAATCAGTGATCTGATGTATTTCTGCATGCTTTTTTGTTTTATTTCTTGTATTTAGTGTAGATTTATATTCAATTTTGATGCCCAAATTAGTTTTTGTTCCAGAAAAATACTATAAAAATATTATATATATATATATATATATATATATATATATATATATATATATATATATATATATATATATATATATATATATATATATATATATATATATAATTTTTTTTTCTTCTTCTTCAGATTTGATGCCCAAATGTGTTTTTGTTCTACAAAAATGCAATAAAATTATGTAATTTTTAAATGAAATTTAGGTTGAATTTTGATTGCCAGATTAGCTTTTGTTCCAGACAAATACTATAAAAAGTATTATATATATATATATATAATATATAATTTTTTTTTTATATTGATTTTTTTTTATTTTTTTCAGTTTTGATGCCCAAATATGTTTTTGTTCTACAAAAATACAATAAAATTATGTAATTTTTAAATGAAATTTAGGTTGAATTTTGATTGCCAGATTAGCTTTTGTTCCAGACAAATACTATAAAAAGTATTATATATATATATATAATATATAATTTTTTTTTTATATTGATTTTTTTTTTTTTTCAGTTTTGATGCCCAAATATGTTTTTGTTCTACAAAAATACAATAAAATTATGTAATTTTTAAATGAAATTTAGGTTGAATTTTGATTGCCAGATTAGCTTTTGTTCCAGACAAATACCATAAAAATGTTATAATTTTTATTATAATTAATATTTTTTATTATAATTATAATTTTTAAATAAGTAATAAGTTTTAATGCCATAAAATATTACCTTGTTCAATTATACACCCAAATTAGCTTTTGTTCCAGAAAAATACTATAAAATTATATACTTTTTTATTTGAATTTTTGTTCAGTTTTGATTGCCAAATTAGTTTTTAGTTTTAGTTTTTCTGGAAAAATGCCATAAAATTATATAATTTATAATTGGAATTGACAGTATATGTTTACATTTGATGTCTAAAAAATTATGTAATTTATGATTTGAATTTATATCTTCAGTTTTGATGCCAATTTTAGTTTTTGATGCCAATTTAAGTTATAATTTATAATTCAAATTTACATGTTTAACCATGGTTTTGCTATAGTAAAAGTGTAGTAACCATGCGTTTTTGTAAGGAATGTGTTACCAGGTTAAAAAAATTAATCAATGTACATCTGAGAGGACAGATAGAATGAATATAGAGCTATGAATATAAAGATGCAGTTTTGACTGCTTTTAACAGAGCTTTGGATAGTTTCCGTATACTCATCTAGATCAACTCTGAATAAAGAAATTTTTGTTTATGTAAGACATCGCTTGTTATGATTTTCAAGGGTGTAGTATTTTTTAGTGATGCTCTGACATGATCCTACCAATATCAGCCACTACACTGTAAAAAGTGAAAGCCGACTTAACTTAAAAAAAATTGAGGAAACCCGTTGCCTTAAAATTATTAAGTACATAATAATTAATAAAAACAAGTTAAGTGAACTTGACAATTATAATTTACTTAAAAATTTTAAGGCAACGGGTTTCCTCAATTTTTTTAAGTTAAGACAACTTTTACAGTGTACACTGTAAAAAAAAAAAAAAAAAGTTGAGCCAACTTGTCATTTTAAGTTTATGCAACAAAAATTTGACAATCTCCCACAAAAATAAGTTGAGCAAACTCAAAAATCTGCTGGTTGCCTTAAAATTTTAAGTTGGCTCAACTTATTATTATTTTTTTTTTTTACAGTGTACTAATTGTTCCTATAGCAATAACTTTGGTCAAACAATTAAATGTCTGTCGTGTGCGGTTTTGTCATCACCAATGCCAAAATCAAACCTACGCTCTTGATATATTGTCAGACTGGATTTCTGAGCGCTATGTGTTTAGACAGTATGCCATTTATATCTCGATGTCTCTTCAGATCATATCAGGACAGTTTCTGACTGACAAGAAGGTGGGCGTTTATGTGGAGCTTGACATGTTTGGACTCCCCGTCGACACGAGACGAAAAGCTTTCAAGACAAAGACGTCCCAGAGCAACGCCATCAACCCTGTGTGGGACGAGGAGCCCATCGTCTTTAAAAAAGTAGGGCTGTTTCTGTAAGCGTTCTTCGGTCGCTCGGAGAGCGTGAAATCAATAACGCTGTTGTTTATGGGTCAGGTGGTTTTGCCCACGCTGGCGTCCCTCAGGATAGCCGTGTATGAAGAGGGTGGCAAGTTCATCGGCCATCGCATCATCCCCGTCTCAGCCATCCGTCCGGGTGAGAATCGGCCTGAAATGTGCTGTTGTTTATGTTTACAGTATTTGCTTACTGATGATTGGTCTTTTCTGTCTTGCATCTTTATTTAACTTTTACTTTGCAAAGGTAGTGTTGCATTAAGGGTCATGACGGCAACAAGCCAGCATTTCATTAATACCGACTAAAACAGGGGTTTTAAACCTTTTTGACTTGAAAAGCCTCTCCGTACGCTAAAAGATGACAAAGCTGCTTGTTTTCAAGCTTCATTTATTAACAGAAACTGGGGGTATTGATATATATATATACAATTGATTAACTGTGATCTATTGTGATTCAAAAATGGTTCTTTAATTTAAAAAAAAGTTACTGAAGGTAACTATTGATAGTTATACAGTTTCAATTTTGATTTTATGTGCTAAAATGCAGATATATGTTTTTAGCATTTAATATTTGGATAATAGTAGTAATAATACATTTTACAACATGAAAATGTAAATATGGTTGTGCTTTATTTTTATTTAAATGTATTGTATTATGAGGGATATATAAAATATTATTTCAGTTTATGTTTTGATTTTATGTGTTTTTTAGCATTTAAATTAACGTTGGATTATTTTAATATTTTAATAATCATTTTTAAAATTATTATTAATATATTAATACTATTACTGCTACTAATACTACAACTAATAATAATACAAACTGATAATATTAATATAGTTGTACTTTTGATTTTATTATTTTGTATCGTGAGGGGGAAATAAAATATGATTTCAGTTTTTATTTTGATTTTATGTGTTTTTTAGCATTTTAATTTAGATTAGAGTTACTGTAGATAATTTTAGTTGATTAATAATAATAAAAATAATAATAATTAATAAGAAATTATTATTATTTCATGCAACATAAAACAATAAATAAAAATTGCATTGCATTGTATTTTATTGTACTGTATTATTACAAGATATTTTGTAAGTAGTTAAATCATTTTTCTTATATTTGCTAAAACATGATTGTGTCATGTTCTCACAGGTTATCGTTACATCGGTTTGAGAAATGAAAAGAATCAAGCGCTGACGCTTCCTGCTATATTTGTGAATATCGAGGTGAAGGACTACGTTCCCGATACATTCGCTGGTAAGAAATTAATTACTATAATCATCTGCCACATGAAACAGCTTCATTTGCTTGTCTAGGATATGCCACTGGCAAGAAGTACCATAGTATTACTGTGGAGTCCCGTGGAATACCATATGAATTATACGGTAAATAAGTTGTCTGAGTCAAAATTAAGCAATCACATTTGAAAATCATTCAGCGCTATGGTATATATGAAAGTACCATGGTATTACCGTCTGATACCGTCCCTGTACCACAGAGGTTTTTCTGAGGTGCATTTCCATCTGTATCCCATCAGCTCTCATTGGTCCTCATTTGTATCTCGAATCTATGAGACGAGGGACTGTGGGACAGACCGACGTCTCCAGTACCCAGAATGCACCTGTTGGTGTTGTGCTTTAGTTAAGAGGTGTTAAACCACAGAGGAACGATAGCACTGACCTCCTCAGCAGTGTTTCACACGTTTGTTTGGTCTTACTGTATTCCCAGCACAATCACGTCTGCACTTCAGCAAAGCAAATCATGAGGAAGTCAAAGAATAGGCCAGATTTGTCATTTTCCTTAATAAAAAAAACAAAGTGACTTCATTTATGAAAACTGTTATCGTTACAAATGAGGCATCATCCATTCAGTATGCAAATATTTGAATATTATATCAAAAGTGATAGACCCAACAGAAGATGTCAGATGCTTTATTTTATGTAAATTAGATCAAATAATTGTTTATAATAGTCAGGCTCTTAGTTTTTCATTAAAGAGTGTTGAGTATAACTCTTTGTTTATGTAAATGAAGGTGATTTTTGGCCTTTTTAAATGCTGAAATCATATATGAAATTAAAAATAATATATTTTCTTTTACTATTATTTTGGATGTTTTTTTGAATTGTGAAAAAGTTAACTAAAATGCAAATGTCATATAAAATCAAATATAATATTTCTGAATTTCTTTTTCTGTTATTTTGGATGTTTTTGAAAGGTTTGAAGTAGCAAAATATTGTGGATAAAGTTATAATTGTTAACCAAATACTGTTAATTGTTAACTAAACTGAAATTGTGTAATATTTCTATATTTCTATATTTCTATATTCTATATGTGACCCTGGACGACAAAACCAGTCTTAAGTGTAAATTTTTCGAAATTGAGATTTATGCATCATCTGAAAGATGAATAAATAATCTTTCCATTGACGTATGCTTTGTTAGGATCGGACAATATTTGGCCGAGATATTACTATTTGAAAATCTGGAATCTGAGGGTGCAAAAAAATCTAAATATTGAGAAAATTGCTTTTAAAGTTGTCCAAATGAAGTTCTTAGCAATGCATATTACTAATCAAAAATGAAGTTTTGATATATTTACAGTAAGAAATTTACAAAATATCTTCATGGAACATGATCTTTACTTAATATCCTAATGATTTTAGGCATAAAAGAAAAATAGATAATTTTGACCCATACAATGTATTTTTGGCTATTGCTACAAATATACCCCAGAGACATAAGACTTAAGGTCCAGGGTCACATATTTGTTTAACTTTAGCTGTATAAATATTCTATATTTTCTAAATATTACAATATTTCTATTTCGTAAATAACATAACATTATAGAACTTCTTGATGTTTTTGAAGTTGCAAAATAATAGTGAAAAAGTTCCGAACTGATTGAAAGCTGCAGGACTGGAGTGTGTTGTGAGTTTGGGACTGATGGTGTGTGTTTCTGTGCTGATCAGATGTCATCGAAGCGCTGTCCAACCCCATCAGATACGTCAACCTGATGGAGCAGAGATCCAAACAGCTGGCGGCGCTCACTCTAGAGGAGGGAGAAGAGGAGAAAGACACCAAAGAGGTAGAGACGTCTCCAGATCTCCACACATATGACCATCAGATAGCAGATCAGATTACTTCACTAATTACTCCATCTGAACTCTAATCACATCACTCATTACTAATGAATCCCTTTGCTAATGAATGAAGTCTTTATAATAAGTCTTTATTTGACCCTCTAAATCTAGCACTCTCTATTCTAATTTATTTATTTATTTATTTTTGTTTTATATTAAAAAAAAGCACTTGACCCTCTAAGACTTGCACTCTCTATGTGTGTGTGTGTGTGTGTGTTTATATGTATGTATGTATATATATATATATATATATATATATATATACAGGTGCTGGTCATATAATTAGAATATCATCAAAAAGTTGATTTATTTCACTAATTCCATTCAAAAAGTGAAACTTGTATATTATATTCATTCATTACACACAGACTGATATATTTCAAATGTTTATTTCTTTTAATTTTGATGATTAGAGCTTACAGCTCATGAAAGTCAAAAATCAGTATCTCAAAATATTAGAATATTACTTAAGACCAATACAAAGAAAGGATTTTTAGAAATCTTGGCCAACTGAAAAGCATGAAAATGAAAAGTATGAGCATGTACAGCACTCAGTACTTAGTTGGGGCTCCTTTTGTCTGAATTACTGCAGCAATGCGGCGTGGCATGGAGTCGATCAGTCTGTGGCACTGCTCAGGTGTTATGAGAGCCCAGTTTGCTCTGATAGTGGCCTTCAGCTCATCTGCATTGTTGGGTCTGGTGTCTGTCATCTTCCTCTTGACAGTACCCCATAGATTCTCTCTGGGGTTCAGGTCTGGTGAGTTTGCTGGCCAGTCAAGCACAGTACCACCATGGTCATTGAACCAGCTTTTGGTACCTTTGGCAGTGTGGGGAGGTGCCAAGTCCTGCTGGAAAATGAAATCAGCATCTCCATAAAGCTTGTCAACAGAAGGAAGCATGAAGTGCTCTAAAAATTTCCTGGTAGATGACTGCGTTGACTGTGGACTTCAGAAAACACAGTGGACCAACACCAGCAGATGACATGGCAGCCCAAATCATCACTGACTGTGGAAACTTCACACTGGACTTCAAGCAACATGGATTCTGTGCCTCTCCACTCTTCCTCCAGACTCTAGGACCTTGATTTCCAAATGAAATGTAAAATTTACTTTCATCTGAAAAGAGGACTTTGGACCACTGAGCAACAGTCCAGTTCTTTTTCTCCTAAGACCAGGTAAGATGCTTCTGACGTTGTCTCTGGTTCAGAAGTGGCTTGGTAGCCCTTTTCCTGAAGACGTCTGAGCGTGGTGACTCTTGATGCACTGACTCCAGCTTCATTTCTCTCCTTGTGAAGCTCTCCCAAGTGTTTGAATCAGCTTTGCTTGACTGTATTCTCAAGCTTGGGGTCATCCCTGTTGCTTGTGCACCTTGTCCTACCCAAATTCTTCCTTCCAGTCAACTTTGCATTTAATATGCTTTGATACAGCACTCTGTAAACAGCCATAACTTTCAGTAATGACCCTCTGTGACTTACTCTCTTTGTGGAGGGTGTCAATGTTCATCTTCTGGATCATTGCCAAGTCAGCAGTCTTCCCCATTATTGTGGTTTCAAAGAACAAGAGATACCCAGAATTTATACTGTAGGGATGGTCATTTATTCAAAATCAAATGTAAATATTCTAATATTTTGAGATACTGATTTTTTGACTTTCATGAGCTGTAAGCTCTAATCATCAAAATTAAAAGAAATAAACATTTGAAATATATCAGTCTGTGTGTAATGAATGAATATAATATACAAGTTTCACTTTTTGAATGGAATTAGTGAAATAAATCAACTTTTTGATGATATTCTAATTATATGACCAGCACCTGTATATATATATAAAAACCCTTGCTACATGTACTGCATTAGGTTAATCGAGACTTGTCATAGCACTTGCTTATTATTGCTCTTTTGTTGGTTTTGATTGCTTCTATTATCCTCATTTGTAAGTCGCATCTGCTAAATGACTAAATGTAAATGTATTGAATTTATAGGTTTTTTTTTTTTTTTCATTTTGTGGAGCATCTGTGAAACTAATCACGTTTGAATGATGAAGTGTGTTGTTCTCCAGGCGGATCCTGGTGTTGAAAACCCTTCGGAGGTTAAAAGCGAACCCAAACCCGTCCCGGTTGAGAACGGTCTGACTCACACGCCCAGCGCTGCTCCCAAACCCGCGTCCCAGATCAGCACACAGCCGCAGTCCACAGGTCAGAGCTTCACACAGCTTACACAACATCTTCTCCGCTGATACTGAGATATAAACCCGTACCATCCGAATCTACTGTCCACAAAACTGATGAGTATTACTGGACATCTGATGAGATTTTATCCCATTATGATTCAGGCCCAACCAAACCAGCGGCAAAGACTGAAGATCTGATTCAGAGCGTCCTCACTGGTCAGTAACCAACTGTTAAACAGACCGAATGCCTTTTTATCTCCTGCTTAAGAGATGTAGTCCAAACTTTCAAAGAGTTTTGATGCAGTAACATCAAAATTTGAAATAACTTGCCATGGTTTGTTTATTCTATCATTTTATTTTAGATTATTAATTGAATTACATTGTATTATTATTATTTTTTACTTTTTTATATGAATTAATTTTGTAATAATACACATAGACAAATAATAGAATAAACAAACCATGACAACAAAGTTATTTCAAATAAAATAAAAATTAATTAAAGTACAAAAGAACTATAAGGACTATAATGAATTTTTTAAAAAGAGGCTGTGTGTGTGTGTGTGTGTGTGTGTATATATATATATATATATATATATATATATATATATATATAATGAATTTGTGTTTCTATGCACATATACAGAAAAAAAGAGAATACAACACCATTGCAGGTTATATAAAAATAACATTTCTACATTATGTTATGTTAATATATTAAGTTTGTGTGTCTATACTGTATATAATAAATGTATGTTTCTGGAGACATACATAAGCGAATCGAATAAAGAAACCATGACAGGTTATTTGAAATAAGATCAAAATATATTAAAATACTAAATATACAGAAACAAATAAAAATGTTTATGATGTCTGTATCTTGAGAGAAGCTGTATTTTGCTTATTTTATGTGAGAAAAAAAAAAAAAAAACACACAAACAGCCACAGGTGAAGTTGTGTTTCATTAGGTAGCCGTTGAGTTTCAATCATTTTGAATGCACTATAAATTACTGAAACATTGCTGATGTACAGCTTCAGAAAATCCATCGACATGAGCTTCAGAAAAGGTTCATAAAATATGGAGGTGGTGATATTATAAAAACTAATTTTACAGTCCATGAAACCTCTGTTTCAGAGATGGAGGCGCAAACCGTGGAGGAGCTCAAACAGCAGAAGGGCTTCGTCCGAGAGCAGAGACGACACTATAAAGAGATGAAGGACCTGGTGAAGAAACACCACAAGAAGACCACCGAGATGATCAAGGAGCACACGGCCAAATACAACGAGTTCCAGCACGACTACCTGCGCAAACGAGCCGTCCTGCTGAAGTCTGCCAAACGAGACGGTAAGAAGAGGTAGGTAGACGTCCGCTGATCCGATCACTGTTGGGACTGAGAGGAGGAACGTCAGGAGAACCAGCGTCTCACGCACTGTTACTGTTACTTTCCTTTATTGTCCACAAGTGGAAATCTGTCTTTGGATTCACAACACATTATAACAAGACCGATATACTAAAAGCACTTAAAAAAAACCTAGCGCTGTCAAACGATTAATCGCGATTAATCGCTTCCAAAATAAAAGTTTTTTGTTTACATATGTGTGTGTGCTGTGTATATTTATTATGTATATATAAATACACACACTTACAGTATATATTTAGAAAATATTTACATGTATATATTTATATTCATATAATTTATATCATATATAAATATATTATAGTGCTGTCAAACGATTAATCGCAATTAATTGCATCCAAAATAAAAGTTTTTCTTTACATAATATATGTGTGTATACTGTGTATATTTATTATGTATATATAAATGCAAACGCATGCATGTATATATTTAAGAAAAATGTTGTTTTTATATTATATATAATATAAAATATAAGAATATAAATGTATACACATGTTAATATTTTTAAAATATATATTGTATGTGTGTGTATTTATATATATATATAATAAATATACACAGTACACACACACACACATATATTATGTAAACAAAAACTTTTATTTTGGATGCAATTAATCGCGATTAATAGTTTGACAGCAATAATATTTAATAAATAAACATAACATATTTTTCTGAAATATATACATGCATGTGTGTGTATTTATATTAATATAAACTTTTTTACATATTATAATTTATGTTATAATAAAAACTTTTATTTTGGATGCGATTAATCACGATTAATCGTTTGACAGCACTCAAAAAAACAATACAATAGACTCAACATTTCCCTTAGCATGCACATATACATACAGATTCCCACATGTACATATATCTGCATATATATTTTACATATTAAACATTTTTAATTGCTCGAGGTTGAAACTGGCAGTGCAAGGGGTGTAGTGAATCCTTTATAATAACTCAAGCTTTTTGTTTAACTTTAGCTGTATAAATATCGTTTTATTGTTTTATGTGTGTCTCGTCAGGTGTTTGTCGTCCAGTCCTGAACACGGACCCTCGTTCTTCGAGCAGGAACTGGCCAATCTGGATCAGGACAGCGGACAGAAACTGTCCGAACTCAAAGAACAGCAGCAGCAGCAGCTTCTCAATCTGCGTCAGGAGCAGTATTACAGCGAGAAATATCTGAAGAAAGAGCACATCAAACAGGTCAGATTACAGACGCACATCAAGAAAAACATATTACTGCAAAAAAATAAAATAAAATAAAATTTCGCAAATTACACTTTAGAATTGGTACTAAATACTGTACTATATATATATATATATATATATATATATATATATATATATATATATATATATATTTTTTTTTTTTTTTTTTATATAGTATATGTAGTTAATATTTTTTATTAATATTTTATTAATTCATGTTTCTGTAATATACAGAAAATAATCAAACCATGGCGATGATTTTAAAATCTAATTTAAATATTAAAATTTGAAAATGTTAAACAATACAGAAGTGTAATGAATAAAAATAATTCAGAAAGTGTTTCTTATTGAAAAAAAATGATTACTTTATTAATTTGCTCATGAGTTTTTAGAGCTGGTACTAAATAAATACATAGTAACAATAAACAATAAATACTAACATGTAATTTTAATATTAATACAATCATTTATATATATATATATATATATATATATATATATATATATATATATATATAGAGAGAGAGAGAGAGAGAGAGAGAGTATCAATTGATAATAATATTAATTAATAATACAAATAATATTAATATTTGGATATTCATATATTAATTGTGTATCTGTGTGCAGTGTGTGAAAAAATATCTAAATAATAATGATAATAATATAATATGATTAATTATAAACATGTATATAATAATATTAATAACATTAATAATACAAAATAATATTAATATATAAAATGTATACTGTATATATGTTTGTAGTGAGTGGGGGGGAATATACACACACACACACACACACACACACACACACACACACACACATATATATATATATATATATATATTTATATTAATAATAATAATAATAATAATAATAATAATAATAATGTAATATACAGTATGTGATATATCATTAATTAATAAATTGTATATATATATATATATATATATATATATATATATATATATATATAATATTATTCATAACTTGATTGATGTTATATTACACGCATACAGCAATGCAATGAACTGGTTATTGCAAATAAAATTTAAATATTAAAATATAAAAATTTCAAACAATACAGAAACATAATAAAAATAAAAATAATATGTGCAAAATAAAGTTTGCAATATTTAAGGTGTGTGTAGAGAGAAGCTGTATTTGACTTATTTTATGTGATAAATCAGATCTAAATTATTCAAGCATTCCTGATGTCCAGCTTTAGAAAACCTTTTCATCGTTCTTTTTAATGAATCAGTCAGAAAGAGAGATGAATTGATCTGCAAGTGAAATGCTGTGTCTGTAGGTGATCGAGAAGCTGACGACCATCGCTGAGGAGAGTCAGAGCAACCAAATGAAGAAAATCAAGGAGCTGTGCGAGAAGTGAGTCTGTTATGAATATCACCAGCTTCTTTAATAATTCATAAGGTCATGTCGAGTCACCCTCGCTGTCCCGTCTGTGTTTACAGAGAAAAGAAAGAGCTGAAAAAGAAAATGGACAAGAAGAGACAAGAAAAGATCAATGAAGCCAAATCGAAGGAGAAACACCTGACAGAAGAGTAAGACTTCATCTGTGTACCAAATTATGTTTTGGTTTTAGATGAGCATATTTGGCCTCTAAATCATTTTAAAATACTTATGCTAAATACAAAAAAAGAACTACATTTGTTAATAATATTAATTGGTAATACAAATATAATATAAATATAAAGATTTATAAAGAATTTTGCATGTGTGTGTGTGTCTGTGTGTATGTAAAAAAAAAAAAAAAAAAAAAAAAAATATATATATATATATATATATATATATATATATATATATATATATATATATATATTTTTTTTTTTTTTTCCGCATTATTTTATATTGTAATATATTTATATTTTATTTGAAATGACCTGTCATGGTTTTATAATGATCTATTCTATTATGTTCTGTAAATATGTACATAAATATACATTTATTATATATTATATTTATTTTCTCTATACTATATGCTTAATATATATTATATATGATTAATATATTATATGTAACAACAAATTATGTAATATATTTTAAATAATAATCATCTAAATATTATTAAAATATTTTCTGTATATGTGTATGGATATTACAAAAACATTAATAAATGACAGAAACTTTATATTATATGATATATATTGATATAAAATAATTATCTTTAGAGAAGGAAAAAAATATTATTTTCAAGTTATTTTTTATTAATGTTCTGGGAAGCAATTAAAGGAACGGAATAGAGAGGTTTTTATTATTCGATATAAAACTGTCCTCTAGATGGCAATAAAAGAGTGTTTAAGGCCTCACATGACACCGTGAGAGTCTCTGTCTGGTTTCAGGGAGAAGCTGGAGATCAACAGGTCGTACGTGAACGAGGTGGTGCAGCACATCAAGAGGGTAAAACACTTTCTCATTTCTCATCATCAAAACCAGAGCAAATATGACTCTTCACACTTCTCACCGCTTGTGTTTTCTGTCTCTAGCTGGAAGACGCTCAGATTAAAAGACACGAGAAGCTGGTAGAAACCCATAAGAGCATCCTGCAGCAGATATTAGACGAGAAACCCAAGGTCAGAGTTTACTGTGTTTTACTGCAATAGCTAATAAAAAAGTGGCAAAATGATCAGATCTCAGTCTGTCGCCTCAGCTGGAGTTTAATGTCACACAGATGATTATTATCACTGTTATTGTTACGGGAGCAGAAGTCGTCTAGTGAAAGCGAGTGCTGATGCTTTCTTGGAAGTCTGAACGATGAGATTTGGAGTTTGTTGCATCCTGACACTGTAGATCAATACATATTTCACAACCGTCATCATCGATTTTCCGCAGCTGTCATTCACCAGCATGCTTTGTGATTTTAACCCCGTAAAGCCTGGCATTGGAAATAATAGTCAGAAAAATATATATGATACTTTGTTGAGTATCATATTTAAAAAATAAGGTTTTTCTGGCTCATATAGTCTGATATAATGAGAATATGGAGGAAAAAACAGCTCAGTTTTATTCAGAGACTGTTTATATTTGTATGATGAAATTCTGATGCTTGTAATGCAAATCAGTGAGATCTTTATAACAGTATAGCAGATACGTAACAATATATAAATAAGAGTGGTCACTCTATATCTGCAATAATATGTCTCAGTAAAATGAGATTGAGATGCAATGCAATGCAATCCAATGCTGATTGAGAGATGAAGAAATAAACGCTCCTCAGAAGATGTGAGATGAAGATCATTCCTCCGCTGAGGAACACTCCTCAAAAGATCCTGAGGATCAGATTTGAGACGCACCGATTTTTCTAAAAAAAATGATTGATGGAGAATCAAATAAAGCTGAGCTGCTTCAGTCCAGTAAGTGTTCATAATGAAAATTATAGAGTTAATGACAATTCAGTCATCAGTGAAAGACCTGTTAAAGACCTTCTGCAGGTTTATAACAACACGAGGGAACGATGATAGACTTTTCATTCAGGGCTGACCCTTTAAATATTAAATACTTAACGCTTGAAATATTTCATAAGCTGCTCAGGAGTATTTCAATTTGAATCTGCTGTGAGATCATCTGGCACATTTTTAGTGAGGATCCTACTGCAGAAACAGAGAGAACGTGCTTTTCAATGGCACAGTACAGATCTGACTCAACCAGATGTGAAAACTCTCTCAATTGCTGCGTTTTGATTGGCCTGTGAGCTGTCACTCATCAGAACTGGCCAATCATATTGCATGAAGTCAAGACTCCCTTCCTATAAGCCCTGAGCTTGTAAATGATGTGCTTTTGTGTTTTTATGCATACAGCTCTCCAAATTGAGTGTTTTGTGTGGATAAGAGGCATGACATGGTGAAATCTCTGCACTGATTCCTGAGCGCTGCCGCAGCATTAGTGGATATCGATCCGTATCTGTCAATACTGACCCGTGTCACATTAGCGTTCATGCCATCGACTCTGAGGGTCTCCTGCGGTCAGACAGACACACATTCACACACTGAACAGCACCACGTTTGCACTTTATGATAGAAATGCTGCATGAGCATTAGTGCACTTTCACACTGATGATGTTTACAGGGGTCTTATTATTAGCAGTAGTGTTTTCTTCTTTCAATCTCATTTTTTTCCCTTGAAGTCCTCTAACAATGTTAGTCTATTTTTATTTATTTGTTTATTTTTTTTGCACCAAATGTATTTTTAATGTATCATTACATTTCTTTTAAAAGTATGCTACTTTTAGATTTATTATGAAATTATACCTATATTTATCAAATTTATTTTTTCCACCCTGATTCATACAATTAAACAGGCTATTATTTGCTTTTTTCATTGACATTTCCAACTTATATTATTATTTATGTTTCTTTATTTTTTTCTTTCTAGAAGTCTCTTAATAATGTTAGTGAATTTATTTAGAAAATTATGATAAATGTATTTATGATGTATTTAGGTTTATTATTAAATTACATTTAAATTTATCAAATTTATTCATTTATTTTTTGGGACCATTTTCCACCCTCTCTCTCAAACTCAATTATTACAATTAGATAACAGATTTTTATTTGTTATTTGTTTTTTTTTAGCACTTTTATTATTATTTTTTTCTTGAAGTCCTCTCATAATGTTAGTCAATTTTTTGTGCATCAAATTTTTTAAATCTATAATACATTTAAATGTATTATTTCTTTATATTTTAATTTATCATTTTTTTCAGGACCGTTTCCCACTCTCTCTCTCTCTCTCTCTCTCTCTGATTCATACAGTTCAGCAAACTACTATTTGCATTTTTTAAAAAGACTTTTCCACATTTATTATTTATGTTTAATTTTTCTTTCCTTAGAAGTCTTCTAACAATGTTAGTCAAGTTTTTTTTTGCAGAATGATTTTCCTCCCTCTCTAAGATTGTTTGCTTTTTTCAGACTTTTCTACATTTTATCTTTTATGAATGTGTTATTGTTAGTTAACCTCCTTATTACTTTACTGTGACAGGACGGATAAAGTTTCTAAACATATAATAGGTTTCACTGATGTGTAAATGTGGCCGTTAAAGTGATATCTGTTGGATGAGAGTTTGAAATAAAGCTTGCAGTTGTTTCAATAAATGCTCATTGTGAACGTAGAAGAAGTTTTGTTGTCATGGTACACACAAGTACTGATGCCAGCCGAAAAAGAAGGATTTTGATTTTGACTTAATAACATGCACTGATGACAGTAACTTGAATATTCTGGCCTGTGTCCGCAGCTCCAGAACGACCTGGATCAGGAATACCAGGACAAATTCCGGCGGCTTCCACTGGAGATCCAGGAGTTTGTGCAGGAAAGCACCAAGAGAAAGACTGAGGACGGAGAGCAGGAGGTTCTTCCCTCTTCCTCCTCCACGCTGGAGAAACTCGCACAGTCTGAAGACGACACAGAGGAGGAGAAGAAAGACTGATGTCGGAAACCTTCAGGATCTCTTCCCACTTCACTTTTGCGTTCCTTCATTTCCAAACTAGACATTTTTAAGGCTTGCGTTGACTCCAGCAGACGAAGGAGAGTTTGCGTCGCATCAGAAACATGGCTTCATGTCACGCTGGGAGTTACGCGTTTGTTTTAAGTTTTTGTTTTCTACTTGACTGGATACACACTAAGATTTAAATCTGAATTATTTCTAGTGTTCTGTCGATGTGCTTCTCATTATAATGAGTAAACAGTGTTTTAATGGAAGAGAACGCAGGTCATGAAACTGCACAGAGATACTGTAGCCATCAATTATCTTTAATGGATGAATCTCACAAAAACACCCTGGTCAAGTCAACCCAAAACAACAATCTGGGGCTTATTAATTATAAAATATATTTTGCTTAGGGAAAAAAAAAACATGTGTATATATATATATATATATATATATATATATATATATGTATATATGTCTGTTTTAGGGCCATTAAGATTTTTAAATTGTAAACCTTAAAATTAATTAATTTATTTAGAGGAAAATATAAATTCTTTATATATATATATATATATATATATATATATATATATATATATATATATATATATATATATATACTTTTCCACATTTATTATTTATTTATGTTTCATTTTTATTTATATGAAGTCCTCTAATAATATTTGCTGTTTTTTTATTTTATTTATTTATTTATTTTTATTTATTTTTTTTTACATATTTTACCTCAAAATTATATCCCCTAAAATAGGTCATTTGTTAAGCAAAATATTAATTCTTGTATGTTAGACAAGACATCTCACAACATTATTTATTTCACATTTTATTTATTATGTGTTTTTTGTTTTTTTAATTACTTGAAATCCTCTCTTTTTTCTTTCATTCTTTTTCTATTTTTTTTTTTTCTTATTTGCAATCAGGGTCATATTTCACCACAATATATATTTTTTTATATTTACATTTCTCAAATGAATTTTTTCAGGACCATTTTTCATCCTCTCTCTGATGCTTACAGTTAACCAGTTCATTTTTTTTTAATAGACTTTTCATTTGATGTCCTCTAATAATGTTAGCCAAGTTTCATGCGTCAATATTTCACCTCAAAATTATTTACATTTTTTTATTATTGTAAAATTATTTTTAAATGACATTTTTAAATTGTAATTAACCATGTTTCACCCCTAATATATATATATATATATATATATATATATTTTATGATGTATTTAAATTTGTGCTTTTTTCTTTTGATTCTTGGGTTGATTTCTCGACAGGCTTTGTGAGATTCACTCTTCCGGGCGTCAGAGTTTGTGAACGGTTCCTGGTTTATTTGCACTGAAACGGATGATGATTCTTTGATTCATCTTCTTGCTGCTGTTGGTTTGGTTGGATGGTGCCGTGTAAACGACTGTCCTGATGTACATTAGAAACAGACTGGTCTGGAGGTGCTCGAGCCCTGTCCCACACTGACCTGGAGCAGTTTCAGGGATGCATGCTTACAGTCAGCCGGCCGTTTGTGCTTCTACACATTTGTAAATGTCAGCAATATAGCTTGTGTCGTAATGTGATGAACTATTATCAATTTGTGAAGATGTGTTTCAAGTTTATAAGCTTTATTTTCAAACCCATAAGAGACACCTTAAGGTAATTAAAAAAAAAAAATGTACACAGTGTTTTATTTGCTGTATTGAGGGACCATTTCAATTCCTCCCGGTTTCTGTTAAGGAGGTTTTATGAAACTTGTTTAATTCTTTCTTTTGTTAGAAAACTCAGAATTTTCCAATTAGCATCAATAGGTCACTTTAATGACTGAGTGAATCTCATGAAAACGTGTCCAGCTCACATTTCACCCCAAAATCAGACATTGTGACAGACACAGACACAGACACAGACACAGACACAGTGACAGGCATTGCACTTTACTGTAATACAGTGTTTTATCAGAATAAACTAAAAGGCAGTACAACAACATGATGCATATATTATTTATTATTATTTGCATTGCAGTAATGACAATGTGTTATGTTACAAAAAATCATGATGATCTTAAAATATGCTTTATTTTTTTTTATTTATTTATTTGCAATATGCAACTTATTTATTTCTGTTTTGGGGGAAAATATGACCCAGACATGTATTTTGTTTGTTTCTGCCATGGAATAATAAAGATAATTGCAATTTTTTTCTCACAATTCTGAAAACTTTTGCGGAATTCCGAAAGTTTCTGAAAGAATTGTGAGATTTGAACTCGGAATTGCCATATATAAACAGAATTTTTTTTGGGGAAAAAAATGATATATAAAATTAGAATCTGACTTTTTTTCTTGCAACTCTGACCTATTTTCTCTGAATTGTGAGTTTACATTTTGCAATTGTTTTTTATGTTTTTATTTTTATTCACCATGTATTAAAAAATAATTGTGAATTTTTATCTTGCAATTAAATTGTTTTTTTCTTCAGAATCGCATGTTTTTTCCTCAGAATTCTGAGTTTATATCTTGCAGTTCCAAGGTTATATCTCAAAATGTTGAATTTTTATCTCAGAATTATGAGATTTTTCTCAGAATTGTGAGGAAAAAAGTATGAATTTTGAGATAAAAAGTCGCAGTTACCTTTTTTTTTTTATCGTTTATCCCATGGCGGAAATGGACTTTCATATTTGTGAGATTCAACTCAGTTATAAATAAAATTAGTAATGCAGATGAAGGCAAAAAAAAATAAATAAATAAAAAATGAGAAAAAAAAAAAAAAGATATGCACTTTGGATGTCCCGAGGTATTATCATCATTATGCAATCTTTCTACATAAGTCAGAAAGCATGTATTATTTCCTTTTTACAACTTTATTTTGTTCAGTTTTGGATGTGGGGTATGTTTAAGGATTTTTATGCCAAGTGGAATTTAATTGTTAATTCTTTTCTACTTTATGCCATACATCTATACTTAGTGATTTCATTCAGCACTTTGATTAGCTGTTATTTCTACTTGCTACTGCTAGATTTTAATTTAACAATTTTTACTTTTTTAACCTTTTTAATCTACTCCGGTTGGGTTAGTGACGTATTAAAAGTTACACCAAGTAAGAAATGAAATTAAGTTTGACATTGATTTGGTGTATATTTGCAAGGTTTTGATATTTATGCTCAATATCTGATCTTTGTCAACTACTAAAAAGTGCCAAAATAGGTTTCTTTTCAACGCATGTGACAGATTGGTCCAGAAAAACCATCATAACCCACAAATGTTGAAACCTTGCATAATATCTGTTTAGTCAGTTCACCGACTAAACTATTGGTTTTATAATTTGCTGGATCGTTGAGAAGCAGCTGCAGAGAGTTGATCATTTGCTCTTAATTTCCCCATAATTACTAGTTTACATGTAAAACGAATCCTGTATATTCACTTCTAGAAGTATTGTATTGAATTTTTACAACACGATTCTGTGCCATCGTTTCCTTTCGACCAAAATCTTTTTGCAATGTAAGATTACTTGAATTCCTTTTCTGACTCCGATTATTTTCGATCGTTTTGAAGTGAAGTCCTGTGCCTTTGAATGTTGAATCTCTGTTAGATGTGGAATGTAAAAAGTGTTGATGAATAGAGCTCATTTTTGTATAAACCGTAAGCGCACTTTTAAGATATTTATACTACTACAGAATTAGATAGATATGACGTGTCAGAATATGTATGCTACTGAATGCCACTTTATGATTTTTGACTTTTATTTGTTTCTGTTGACAGAAAAGATCCCGATTCGACATTTAAAGACATTTGATTTGGTCCACTTCTGTTAATAGTATCACAAATATCAAGATCTTTGGAAGACAAATATTGTTGAATGTAAGTTGTGCTCGTGATGTGCATTGGTTTTAATAAAATTGTTCTTGTGAAATTTGGGCTTTGACCAATATTAATCATTTGCTCCTTTTCCCATAACTTTTACAATGTGAAATTAAAAGTATATGAGCTTTTGAATGTATTTTACAGTAGATACTGTTTGTGATGCATAGCTTAATATAACCCTTGACAGATAATACATAATAAATCAAGAATATTAAACTTGTATGACATTTCCAACTTCTAAATTCAATTATTTAAATGTTCTATTGAGATTTACTTCATAAGGTTACTATTATTTTCCCTTTGAAGGATTTTTAATATATTCTTCAAACCAAACACATCAGACAGATATAAGCTATTATTGATGAAAATGCATTTGTTATATGACAAAGTAGGTAAGCATAAAAATAGGTATATTTATCCATTGCTTCTGTTTGAGTTCAGTTGACCTAAAAAATAAAATAAAAAAAAATCACACACTTATAAAGGCCTACAGCAAAACAAATAACAATTATACCTCAGATGGATGATTGTGATGTGCATAGTACCAGAGCATTTATTTAACATTTACAGTCTCTGATACAGTAAATGTTATGGAGGACAAGTGAAAAATCAAGCAGAAATCTTGTTTAAACTCATTTTTCATATGATTAGGATGTTCAGCAGTGTGAAAAAGTAACCCATGTAAACAATATTTACAGTTATGCGTTTAGCATTAGCACTTAGCATTCAGTATGTTTTGCTCGTGCAGATCATGATGGCTAATTTTTATTTTATATATATATATTTTAGTTATTATAAAGTGATAACATTGATTTTTTAGGAATATAAAGAGAAAATCATTATAATGTAATGTTTTTTTCGGTCAATTTTCTTGCTGTAATGCTGACCAAGGCCTGCGGGTGTCGCTGTTTAATCGTCTGTAATGTTTTAACGGTCCCACCATCATCAGGCATTACAGAGAAAGTCAATCTGACTGGAGCAGCAGATCTGCACGGTGAGTCAACACAGAAGCTCAACTTTTACCAAATAAAATGAAGTAAACTTTGACAACAAGCCGAGGCATTATTAGTTAATACCCGCTTGATTTCTTTCTCGTGTGTTTATATTAATGCGGATTATTAAGACTAAATCAACTCAACAACAACAACATCCGTCTATCAATCACAAACTGATTCAGTCACTGCATGAGTGTTTTGGATTTGCACTCTTTTGACTTTTTTATGGTAAATTGTTCCATTCAGAACATAATAAGTAAAAATGAACGTATCAGTGATTGGTTTCGGCATTTATTGCTAGGGACAGTCGCTGGATATTGATAGGGAAGGACATGAAATGAAAATCATAACAAGCGATGTCCGACTTTCTCCTTAAACATGAAGAGGTCACACAACAGCTTAATTAATCCAAATTTCACAAAAAAAGCTTATGGACGTAATTATGAGTCAGAAACTTTAATGAGTTGCTGTTTTTGTCACTCTTCTGAAGATGTCATTCACTTGTTTTGGCACATTTTGGTCAATGTTATCTAATCTCATTTTGTAAGTGATTAAGAAATCAGTTGAAAGCATCCAGTCATCTCACACCATTGAAGTGAAAGTTGAATTTATCAGTATATATTGTAATACATATTTGATAAATTATTGTTGTATTTGATTGTATTAGTCTGTATGGAGTGATAATCAATGTAAAAAGAGCAAATGGTTAAATGGAAAGCATGTTCCCATTCCACATACTGTAGGAGAAACCGGGGCTAGTTGTCACACTTTTTACTTCAGTGAGTATTCCTCATAAATGCCTTTTTTCCTCCCCTGTCTTTATATGCACACAACTTTTGATGAGAATATTATTGTAGTTATCAATTTTCATAAATGCACAGCATTGGAAATGTGTGTGACGACTTGCCCCACCGTCACACGTATATAAAAAATGCTCTTGTCTAGATAACAGCCTTGCAGTTCATAAGTAACGCTAGTCTGAATTTGTGAGTGTGGTTTTGTTTATTAATTCATTTGCTTTTCAGTCATTTAATGAGCTCAGAAACTCAGAAAAGTATAAAATCCTGCATTTCAAGGGCATAAAGATATGAATATGAGTGAAGGTACTCATGTCATTTTGTCCATGTGTTTTACATAATATGCAGTATGGTTTTTAAATAATACACTGCAAAGAAATGGTGTAGAAACAGTTTTCACTCAGAAATTGCTTGCAAATTTCACAAATAATTTCGAAGAAATGGCAAATAATAATGAATTGAACATGAAATTTTGAAGAAGAAAGCCTCTTGTAAAACATATTCTAATACTCTGTTTTTAACTTAAAAAAAAATCATATTTTACAGTGTATATTCGTCATTTTTCTTGTGTTTGAGTTTTTTTTTTTTGTGCTGTTTGAACATTGCATTTAGGTAATGAGCCACAGTAAACATGTTTTACATATTAATTTTCTGCTGTATGCATTTCCATGAATATCTTTCATGAAATGACTTTTTTTGTTGTTTTTGCAGACTTGTGTGGCTATAGGTTATTTAGCAGATTTCAAGCAGACACTTGGATGTGTTTGTGTTTAACGTGTGATTCATTAACCGAGAAGCAGCGTGAGTGAATGTCAGAGGTGTTTTCAGAGAGTACTGTTGATTTTGCATGTCATGGATCATTTGTTAGGCTGTTTTTAGATTGTGGAACATCTACAGATAAAATATTTAATCTCCTTAAAGGTGAAGTGTGTCATTGCAAAATGAAATCGATTTGCTGCAACAAGCAATAATAATAGTAATGCTGAAATACTGTAAAAACTAAATGCATGGCCTGTGAGGGTGCAGGCATGTTTTGGGCTGGACGTTTGGGATTTAGGCCTTCTGATTTCGATGGACCTCCCATACAGGACTGAGACGATTAAAACACTGAGCCTGATCTCAGATTCACACACTCATTCTCTCGCTCTGAATGCTTGTGTTTTATTTTCCGTCCTGTAGGTCAAATGGCGAAACCATACGAGTTCAACTGGCAGCGGCCTGTTCCTCATTTCATGCAGGAAGGAGCATATTTTGACAGATTTGATGAGGTATGAATATTTCTCTGATTCATTGACTTTGGTGTTTACGGAAAAACATGTGTTTATGTGTACTATGGTAAATCATAAACACACATAGTACATAGTACAATGTAATTTAAAAAGTACAGTTTTAATACAATATGTACACTAATTATATAATTTTATGTTTTTATAAATTAAGTATTTTCATATTGCATATCTAAGTGAATATAATATTATCTGGTATCACCATACATACATATATATATATATATACATACATATACATAGTATATTTTAATTTATACTATATTGTATGTAATTTATTTTGTATTTATAATATTTTAGATTTTCATATTGCATATCTAAGTGAATATAATATTATCTGGTATCACCATACATATATATATATATATATACATACATATACATAGTATATTTTAATTTATATTATATTGTATGTAATTTATTTTGTATTTATAATATTTTAGATAGTTTTTAGGAGAATATCATAATTTGTGTAGAATTTATATGATTTCATTTATGTATAATAAATTATATATATAAAGTTAAATAAATGTTTTTATAAATTAAGTATTTTCATATTGTATATCTAAGTGAATATAATATTATCTGGTATCACCATACATATATATATACATAGTATATTTTAATTTATATTATATTGTATGTAATTTATTTTGTATTTATAATATTTTAGATAGTTTTTAGGAGAATATCATAATTTGTGTAGAATTTATATGATTTCATTTATGTATAATAAATTATATATATAAAGTTAAATAAATGTTTTTATAAATTAAGTATTTTCATATTGTATATCTAAGTGAATATAATATTATCTGGTATCACCATACATATATATATACATAGTATATTTTAATTTATATTATATTGTATGTAATTTATTTTGTATTTATAATATTTTAGATAGTTTTTAGGAGAATGTCATAATTTGTGTAGAATTTATATGATTTCATTTATGTATAATAAATTATATATATATAAAGTTAAATAAAGTTTTATTCTCATAGGAAATGCTATTTGAAATAAAAAAGTAATCATCATGGTCTATTTATATATATATTTTTTTAAATACATTTTCTTTATATTATATTATTTGTATTTTAAATTATATTTTTAGGAAAATTAAATGCAGAAAAAAAAGTTTTATTCTCACACTTTAATGGGAAATTTGTTTTATTTTAAATAAAAAAGTAATCATCATGTTAGTATATGTTGTACTGGCTTTATTTTGTGCTGATTGAAATAAAAAAGTCATGTTAAATAGCTTTTTATTTTATTTATAATAATAATAATAATAAAAAAAATAAAAATTGTCAATTTTAAAACAAACAGTCCAAAAACTACTAAATTTAATGTTCTGGGTGCATTTCAGTAATGAAATGCATAATATATAAAGCGTAGTATATGGGGTAAAAGGTGCATAATTACACTGCACTGTAGTTTTTTGTTGTTGTTTTTTCCTGGGACCTGGGTGTATTTTTATGAGATTCATTCGATCTAGACTAAATAAAACAAAATTTATAGCTTAGCTGCTGTACATATACTATGGTTTATGATATGTTTGAAGTAGCGTGGCCTGGATGCCGGCTGCTTTAATCGCAGAGGATACTGTGAACATCTGTGTTCTCAAGGACACTCGTCCCATGGGAGCGTTCGCTCAGCCTGGAGAAGTTTATCTTGGAATAAAAGTTTTCTGGAAGGATGTATTCTCATGAACGACGTGTCAGAGACTGGATCTGAGCTGTTAAAGCGGCATACAGATTTCCCATGAGGCTCTGAGAGCACTCGGAGGTCCCTCTCTCTGTCGATATGAAATGAAATTCAGCTTTATTTGTTTGTTATCATTATATCTTTGGCATTAACTCTTGAATGCTTAAATGGATGTGGAAGGAATGCTGATTGTGTTGACTTCACGAAGGTGGTTTATTTTACTTTGTTTATTTTTTCCCAAGATGCAACAGGGAGCGTTAATTCAGCAGAAGATAAATATAAAATTTATTTCTGCTTTCCTAATTGACAGAAATGCAGAGTTTCTCATAGCCGCTCTGTCAGTGACCCTTAATAGTGTAATGAAACCCTTTATAGAACAAGTGCTGTAAATGTTAGAGTTACACGTGATGTGCATCACGGTCTAATAAAGTTGAGATGTGCTAACAAACATGTTTTCAGATGATGCTCAGTGTTTATTTCTGTTTGCAGGATCCGTTTGTCTTTGAGTCTAATTGTTTTTTCAAAGTGGATGCTTTTGGATTCTTCCTGACGTGGAAAAGTGATGGAAAGGTATGAGACTGTGAGAATGAAAAGCATCTCAATTCAGATTCTATGCATTAAAGTGTGTACTTTACTGGCGATGTGAAAGAAATGTATTTTATGAAAAATAAGTCAAAAATCGCATTGTTAGAGAGAGAGAGAGAGAGAGAGAGAGAGAGAACATTAGTTGCACTGGTGTATAAATCACGTTTTATTATTACATTCAAAAATAATGTTGTTTTTATTTTTATAGTTTCTGTAGTTATATTAATTTTAGGTATTTTTTTACATTTTTATTTATTATTATTTTATTTTGTTATCAATTTTGTTATTTGTCACCATATTTGTTGCCTTGAGAATTTTTTTTGTTTCATTTAATTTTTTTTTATTATTATTATTATTAAATTTTATTTTATTTCAGTTAAAGTTTATTTAATTTCAAGGAACACAAGTTTTTATGGTTTTAGTTAACCACAATGAAGTACCAGTACATAAAACAACATGTTTGCAAACATAAACACTATAAATCTCATTTTATTATTACATTTAGAAATATTGTAAAATACCCGCCATTTTTTATATCACTTAGATATGGTTTTTAATGTTTTGAATTGGTTTTCATTTTTATATATTCTGTATTCCTTTTAATTTTAGCTAAAGTTTTAATAATTTTGTGTTTTAACATTTTTGTTGTCTTTTTATTTTTGTTGTAGTTATTTTAGCACTTAAGTTACTAAATAAAAATGAAAGAAATTATGCCTTGGCAAATAGCTGAAATAAAATAAGATTTTTATGAT
The DNA here is from genome assembly GCA_036784905.1 of Acrossocheilus fasciatus. Classification (NCBI taxonomy): domain Eukaryota; kingdom Metazoa; phylum Chordata; class Actinopteri; order Cypriniformes; family Cyprinidae; genus Acrossocheilus; species Acrossocheilus fasciatus. Next base: position 2,744,935 of record CM071954.1, on the reverse strand, counting down.
TTATTTTGAATAATAATTTGTTTTATTTATTACATTGCATTCATTGTATTAAAATTCCTATATTTTTGAAGCTCATACATTTTTCTCTTCTTCTGTAGTGTGAGGGATTGTGGTAAAATCTTGCTCATGTAATTGTGATTTGTCTCATATCTTTTTATTAGGAGGGTCAAGTATTAGAGTTTTCCCTGATCAACAGCATACGAGACACCAGTGTGCCAAAGGTGAAACTGCTAAATTCAATTCAATATCAAACTATTTACTTTCTTAATTCATTTTCCTTGTTTTATTGTAAATTATTAATCACTGCACATTATTCTAAAGAAAAAAATGTCAGCATCTTAATAACAGCCCTGAAATTGATTTAATTTGACATGAATAAAATTAAGTGCCACTCTGATTTTTTGCATTAAATATTTCATTTGTTTTTGAAAGTTTTTCATTTATTTATTTTTCGACAAGACTGACAGCACTTTTATAAATGTATATTTTGATGAGGTTGTGTTGTGATTTGAGAGCTAATGGTGATTTGTTCATTTTGTGTTCATGAACTTTCTGTAGGACCCAAAGATCCTCTCGGTGTTGGAGGCCACGGGAAAATGTGAGAGTAACCTGGAGGACAGAATCGTCTGCATATGCAGCGGCACAGACCTCGTTAACCTGAGCTTCATGTACATGGTCATGCAAAACAGCAGCACTGCCAAGGTAACGTCTGCGCTCTCTAGCTGTGATGAATAGCTACATTATGAGCAGAAATAAAAGATTATGGATTGAGTAATTGTTTTGGATTGATCTGTTAAACATGTTCAAATGTCTTCAGCCACATTTGGGCCCTGATTTTTACATTTAATTACAAACAGCATGTTTTTCCTAGACTATAACATTATACCACTATCTGATATAAAAAATAATGTGTAATATATTTATTAGAAATCCTTGCAAATCTAGCATTAACTAAGTGACTTTGATATACAAGATGGTTGCAAACTGTCTAAATACATACAGTACGTACATACATATGTTTGTATTAAATATGTAAAATATATTTCTAAAATATTTTATATAAAAATGTATAAAAATAAAATAAAAATCTCTTTTGGATTTTTTTCTAGTTTTCAACAGATTTTATTAGATGTAATATTACATTTTTATGTATATATATTACAAAAATCTGTAATGTATTTATATGCACACAAAATATAACCAAATATCAATCTAACATTTCATATATAATATGAATATCTCAACAAATTAGAATACTTCATAAGTGAATTGTAGTGAATAGTTGGCCTTCTGGAAAGTATGTTCATTTACTGTATATGTACTCAATACTTGGTAGGGGCTCCTTTTGCTTTAATTACTGCCTCAATTCGGCCTGGCATGGAGGTGATCAGTTTGTGGCACTGCTGAGGTGGTCTGGAAGCCCAGGTTTCTTTGACAGAGGCCTTCAGCTCAACTGCATTTTTTGGTCTCTTGTCTCTCATTTTCCTCTTGACAATACCCCATAGATTCTCTCTGGGGTTCAGGTCTGGTGAGTTTGCTGGCCAGTCAAGCACACCAACACCATGGTCATTTAACCAACTTTTGGTGCTTTTGGCAGTGTGGACAGGTGCCAAATCCTGCTGGAAAATGAAATCAGCATCTTTGAAAAGCTGGTCAGCAGAAGGAAGCATGAAGTGCTCCAAAATTTCTTGGTAAACGGGTGCAGTGACTTTGGTTTTCAAAAAACACAATGGACCAACACCAGCAGATGACATTGCATCCCAAATCATCACAGACTGTGGAAACTTCACACTGGACTTCAAGCAACTTGGGCTATGAGCTTCTCCACCCTTCCTCCAGACTCTAGGACCTTGGTTTCCAAATGAAATACAAAACTTGCTCTCATCTGAAAAGAGGACTTTGGACTACTGGGCAACAGTCCAGTTCTTCTTCTGCCTAGCCCAGGTAAGACGCCTCTGACGTTGGCTGTGGTTCAGGAATGCCTTAACAAGAGGAATACGACAACTGTAGCCAAATTCCTTGACACGTCTGTGTGTGGTGGCTCTTGATGCCTTGACCCCAGCCTCAGTCCATTCCTTGTGAAGTTCACCCAAATTCTTGAATTTTGCTTGAATTTTGCTTGACAATCCTCATAAGGCTGTGGTTCTCTCGGTTGGTTGTGCATCTTTTTCTTCCACACTTTTTCCTTCCACTCAACTTTCTGTTAACATGCTTGGATACAGCACTCTGTGAACAGCCAGCTTCTTTGGCAATGAATGTTTGTGGCTTACCCTCCTTGTGAAGGGTGTCAATGATTGTCTTCTGGACAAATGTCAGATCAGCAGTCTTCCCCATGATTGTGTAGCTAGTGAACCAAACTGAGAGACCATTTTGAAGGCTCAGGAAACCTTTGCAGGTGTTTTGAGTTGATTAGCTGATTGGCACGTCACCATATTCTAATTTGTTGAGAGTGAATTGGTGGGTTTTTGTTAAATGTGAGCCAAAATCATCACAATTAAAAGAAGACTACTTCAGTCTGTGTGCATTGAATTTATTTAATACACGAGTTTCACAATTTGAGTTGAATTACTGAAATAAATGAACTTTTCCACGACATTCTAATTTATTGAGATGCACCTGTATAATAAAAATCTGTTATATATACATATACATATACAAATATATAATGGTTGAATCTTCTGTCAGGTCAGATTTTTATTTTTTAGATGTTATTTGTAAATGTTCTACGTTTTTTAATAAAACATAAACATATAAATATGTAAATAAAATAAAAATCTGTCAGATTATATATAGAAAAACTGACCGCAGATTCATCCTTTCCCTGAAGGATTTCAACTGAAGGAAGGTCATCAAACTCACATCTAATTCCAGCTCCTGACATCCGCCTGTCACTGTGCCGTCACCGCTGTCGTGTCTTAAAGCACTGCTGATGTTATCGGCTCATCTCGAGGGTCCGTCGTGACCCCTGGGATGCGTGCACTTGTGTTGAACTAGCAAGCAGCTGCTGCTTCGGGACCCTGTGTTGGTCTCGCCCCCGTGTTTTGTCTGAAACATGTGCTTGATTCATTATTAGATTTCCGGGAAGAAAGAGTGTTTGCATTAGGAGAGCATTAGATGTGGCATCCTTTATGTCCTGGAATCTTCTGTAAAAATAGTGCACTCATAAAACGCTAAGAGAGGAAAACATGTTTACAGAATGGCAATATGTTTACAGCACATCGTCCACTCGTTCAATCTTGCCGCCCTTCAGTCTCAATCATTTCATGGGTTCATTTCCAGTGCTTCATTTTAAAGGGTTGGAGGAAGAGTTCAACCAAAAATGAACATTTGCTGTAATTGTACTCACCCGCAGGCCATGCAGATGATTTTGTTTCTTCATGGGAACAGATTTGGAAAAATTTAGCATTCAATCACTTGCTCAGCAGTGGGTCCTCTGCAGTGAATGGGTGCCGTCAGATTAAGAGTCCAAAAATAATTCACAAGTAATCCACACCACTCCAGTCCATCAGTTATTAACATCTTATGAAACTAAAAGCTGTGTATTTGTACGTTTTTAACTTCAAACTGTTGCTTCCATAATCCATAATAACGCTTCCTGATGGAATGCTACATTTCTCCAAATCTGATGAAGAAACAAACTCGTCTACATCTTGGAAGGCCTGAGGTTGAGTATATTTTCTGCAAATTTTCATTTTTGGATAAACTTTTCAATAAAGCATGTGAATGAGTGTGCAACTCCAAGGTTATAGGTTCGATTCCCAGGAAATGCATGAACTAAGAAGTACTATTGATTTGTCTGTCTGAGAAAAATCTATCAGCATATTAGCTGACTAGAATTGTACATTTTTTTTGGTTTCATCAGTAATGTTGGCCACAAAGAGACTCACTGACATTTGAAGTTTTATCCTCATATTTGCTTGTGTGTTTTTGCAGCAATGGACAGACGGCTTGCGGTCATTGATTCAGAACTCTCGAGCAAATAACGTGTGTCCGATGTCCTGCCTGAGAAAACAGTGAGCGCCACCAGCGAATACAATACAGCTGTAAATCACTGGAGCCATTTCAGCCCGCTAATGTGCTGTGTGTCGAGTCACTGACTCACTTTTAAGATTTCATAAGAAATGATTCGGCCAGCAGCATTACTTACACAAGCTAATCACCTAGAAAAACACGTTTTCTTTAAATTAATATTCGAAACAAGTTACTAAGCTCAATCAGCAACGTTGATGATGTGTTGTCAGTTACCACAGATGAATACTTTTCTATCATCCCTCAGTTTGTAAAAACAAGCAAAATTCTTGTTTACAGTAATGCACATCTAATGAAAGTCTATGAGGCAAAACATTACAAATGATTTCAATGCACTTACATTAAATCCTCAGGAAAGCTGTAAAAGTGTGTTTTTTTTTTTTTTTGAAGGTGGAAGAACTTGTTTATTAACCTTAAGCTAGAATGTTTAATAATGCAAGGTATTTTTGCTTACATATTCAGTGTTTCTCCTTTGCTTGTGTTTGGATTTATTTTCTGCAGTTGGATGCGGTTATCATTTTTGACCAATGTGAACGGAAAAATACCTGTCAGGAGGTACTTTCAGCATTCTCATTAACGAACCCTAGTTTTGATATTTGATAGATGTCATTACTAGATCACATTCTGATATATTTTATGGCAGTTATTATTCATATAGTGAGCAAATAGTATTTGGCCACTTGTGTTTAAGTTGCTTAAAATGTTTGTATGTCATTGCATTAGATAAAGAAAGTGTATCACTTATACAGTGCCAGTCAAAAGTTTGGAATTAAGATATTTAATGCTCAACTAGACTGCATTTGTTTGATCAAAAATACAGTAAAACCATGATAAAAATCAGTATATTAGAATGATTTCTGAAGGATCATGTGACACTGAAGACTGGAGTAATGATGCTGAAAATTCAGCTTTGATCACAGCAATCAATTATATTTTACTATATATTCACATAGAAAACAGACATTTTTTAAATTGTAATGATATTTCACAGTACTCATATTTTAGTGTATTTTTGATCAAATAAATGCAGCCTTGGTGAGCAGAAGAGACTTGTTTCAAAGATTAAAATATTAGAATTATTCCAAACCTTGGGCCAGCAGTGTATGTCAATGCATTTATAAGATTATATAAAGAAATACAAGCGTACTTTTCCAGCAAACATGTTTGATATAAAGTAGTCTTTGAATTGGTAAAACAATAGATCTAATGAAGAGAAATGATGCTGCAGTGTTTGAGGTGCACAGATACAGACACTTGATCTAATGAAGGACGTTCACTTGTTTAAAAGTGTGATGTCCATTTTTATAACCAGTGAATGTGTCTGATTTTCTGCAGTATCACACGAACCTTTGCCTCGGGCAAAACGGAGAAGGGCATTTTCCAGGCGCTGAAGGATCTCGGTTTACCCAGTGGAAAGGTAATTTTTAACAGCACTTAACTTTCTCTCAGATATCATCAAATACATGGAGATCTAGGATGGTGATATTAATAATGATATAATTGTAATGCTATGCCACACATCGGCATATAGTTGCGAACCACATGCCTGAACTAAGTGAACTAAATACTACTGTTTACTGCATGCTGCATATAAAACAAAACAAAACAAAACAAAAAACAAAACAAAACAAAAAAAAATATATAATAATAATATATTATTATATAATAATAATATATTACACAGAGAAATATTATTTAAAATGCACATTTTATTTTATATATAAATAAAATAAAAATCAGATTATTTGTATATATAAATAAAATATGTAGAATATACAAATATCTTTAAATTGATCATTGTAAATGTATATACATAATAAATTCTGTTATTTATACTTGTTTAAAATATATATTATTTATATAAAAAGTTTTAAAAAATATTTTAATGTCTATATTTTAGATATGGTTTGTTTTCATGTCATTAACAGAACGATGAAATCGAGCATGAGATCTTCACATTTGACAAGTTCTACAGTCTTACGCAGAAGATTTGTCCCAGAACTGATATTGAAGCACTGTTCAAGAAACTGTAAGAATGCAACCTGAACTTTTATTATTTGCTTTTAAGCGAATTAAGCAACACATATTAAGCTTTACTATCTTAAATGTGTGAATTCAGCAAGATATTCTTTAATGATTACTGTTTTAGTAATTGTATAAATAGTTTGTTAATGGTGGATTTTATCTATTATAAAGTCAAATGAACCCTGTTTTTATTAATACATGTTCTTGGTTTTAATATGAAAGATTCGTCAGTGCACGTTATTCCTAAAAATATTTGTATTAAATGATAGTTTGAATATATTAAAATATCGTTATAATCTTTCATTGAAATGTAATAATAACGTCCATCTTCATAAATAGACTGTTATCTTTGGAAATAGGCCACGTTATGTAATTAAAATGGCTTTTGAATGCTGTTTCATGCTGACTTTAAGAAATAGATTTGCAAACACCTTCCCATCAATGAACTGTAGTAGTTTACAGTTATGTTTGGCCCACTGCATGAATGAATATTGTTTTAGAAGAGTTTTTCCCCGGAGTTGCACAACACTAAACTAAACAGTGTTATATTTAATCATGCATTGCCCGAGGAGCTTGAAAATTAAACCGTTAATCTAACTAGACTCAGTGAGAAACATGCAGTAAAATGAGCTGTGTAAATTACATTCAGCATGAAACATGAATAATATCACTGATGAATCATTCATATTAACACCAAAAACATGAATTAAAGGAACAGTTTACCCAAAAATTAAAATCTGCTGAAAATGTACTCATCCTCAGGCCATCCAAGATGTAGATGAGTTTGTTTCTTCATCAGATTTGGAGAAATGTAGCATTGCATCAGTGTCTCACCAATGGATGCACTGCAGTGAATGGGTGCCGTCAGAATGAGAGTCCAAACAGCTGATAAATACATCACAATAATCCACACCACTCCAGTCCATCAGTTAATATCTTGAGAAGACAAAAGCTGCATGTTTGTAAGAAACAAATCCATCAAGACGTTTTTAACTTCAAACCGTTGCTTCCAGCTAAAATATGAGTCCATAATCCATATTACCACTTCTTCCAGTGAAAAAGTCCATCTCCTGTTGTCTCTCACATCAAAATCCAGCCACATATTTGTTTAGAGCTGTTTTGGCTTGTAAACGCTGCTTGATCTGTGCAGATTTCTCTCCTGATTCAGACCAGAACACTTTTTCACTGGAGGAAGCGTTATTATGGATTATGGACAATGGTTTTACATTAAAAACATCTTAATGATGGATTTGTTTCAGCTTTTGTCTTCTCCAGATGTTAAATGATGGACTGGAGTGGTGTGGATTATTGTGATGTTTTTATCAGCTGTTTGGACTTATTGGCACCCATTCACTGCAGAGCAACAAACTCATCTACATCTCGGGTGGTCTGAGGATGAATACATCTTCATTTTTAGGTGAACTATTCCTTTAAGAAAGTAAATAGCAAATTCAGAAACATGGGGTTTTCTTGTGTCGCCTTTCATGTGCTGCTTTTCTTTTCAGCAGGGGAGACAAAAGTGATTATTTAAGCGTAGACCAGTTAGTCCACTTTTTGAATGAAGTAAGCAATTATTTCCTTTAATAACTTTCGACATCCTGCATGTGAGCTGATTATTTGCACATTTCTTACTCCTGGACAGCGTGTTTATTTAGCAGAAGTGTCTGTAATATTCCTTCACGTCTGCATGCGATGAAAATGTTATGACAAAATACCTCAGTTTTTTTTTTTTTTTTAGATCAAGTGTTATGAAGACTTTTGTGTCTGTTAAGTGTCTTTTCTTCTTTGAAGTCTTCAGTCTTCACTGTCTATTGTTTTAATTAACATTTCCTTCTCTTCTCTTCTTCTTCTTCTTCTTCAAAGAAGCAGCTTAATGTAAAGCAAGCCGTTCCTTTTGTTTAACTTTCTGCGTGTGTTTATTAAACAAAGATGCTTTTAACAAATTACTCAGATTCCTTGACCTAGTTAACATAACCTGCAGGTTTTGTTCTCTTGCGTAGAATCAGAGAGATCCGCGTCTGAATGAAATACTCTTCCCATTCTTCGACTCTAAATGTGCTTTCCAAATCATCCAGCGATATGAACCTGATGACAAACTGAAGAGGAAAGGTGTGTGACACGTTACTGTGTTTATATGTGACTATTTATTCTTCAAATGGTGTCTAATGTCTTTGTTTTGTCTTTTATTACTCTTATTTATTACCCATTATTACCCCCCTCTCAATACTTGATTGTGATTGGTCAGTGCCAGGATTTTGCAGTCAACTAAATTTCTGTATAAAAAAAATATATAAAATACATACATTTTAATTTTTTTTTTGCATATAAAAAAATATGTGTATGTGTGTATATGTATATGTGTGTATATATATATATTGACCGTTGTGCCACGTTTTCCTACAGCATCTTTTCACATGGTAAAATAACTTAGTCTCAAGTCAAAAAATAATCTTCATTTATTTAATTATTTATTTATATGACAAGCAGTTGTTTAATTATATGCAGACCAACCTGTTGGGTTTATTTTATTCTCTTATGTTGTCTAGTTTTACAAGACAGTAAAACTAAACATGACTGTTTTGATTTAAATGCTTATTCATAGTTTGTTCGCATTGTTCATGCCTTAGTCACATAATGTACATCTCATAATGTAAATACAGTTTTGTAATCTTGGAATGCCACCTAGTGTAGAAGTACAGTAACTATTTCAACTGGCAGATTTAGATGAATTAAAGGACTGTCTTGAACATCTCATTAATAAATGTGTGAGTAATGAATGGATGGGCGGCTTTGTGCAGGTCTGATGTCATGTGACGGGTTCTGCCGGTATCTGATGTCTGATGAAAACGCTCCTGTGTTTCTGGACCGGCTGGAGGTTTATCAGGAGATGGATCATCCGCTGTCTCACTACTTCATCAACTCGTCTCACAACACCTACCTGACCGGCAGACAGTTTGGAGGGAAGTCGTCAGTGGAGATGTACAGACAGGTGCTTCTGACCGGCTGCAGGTACGAGCAGATGCAGAATATCAGCCTGATAGCTAGGGATGCAACGATACCAGTTTTCAGAACCAATCCGATCCCAAAAATTCAGAGTATCTGCCGATTCCGATCCGATCCGATGCCAGCCGTTTTTTTTTTTTTAAATCAGTGTACAATTTCTGTACTTCTCTGTGTTGACCTGATTGTCACTCTTTTGTGTGTTAAACACAATCTACTAAATATAGACAACTTCATTTTAATGAAAAATAACAAATGGAAAATATAAAATCATAATCTATGACAAAAATACTATTATAAACTAGGTTAGTGGATAATTCAGCAGCAAAAGTTAAATCATGGGCACTCAATAATTTTATAAAATCTAATCATTTAGTGAAACAACATTATTTAGCGGGAACAAATTAAAGTGAATAAGTATAGGACTAAATCTGGTAAAATGTTACACATTGCTCTTTGTATTGTTGTAAAATACATTCATGAAAAACAAGTAAAATATATTTATAAATATATACTATAAAATTAAAAGACATTTATTTTAAATGAATAACACAGTATGGAAGGCAGCAACATATAATATATAGAACAGAACAAGAAAGACTATTAATAATGTTTCATTGCGCAAAAGTATTATAATATGAAAAGCTCAGCGCTCTGCATAGAGAAGTTCAAAGCACAAAGCGAATGGATATTAATGCATAGTGTATTAAATCTCAGTTATTGAGCGCTGTTGAAGAGAGTTTCATCGTCTTGACTGTCGTAACCGAATGTGCCACGCAGTTTGAACACTGAGGATGACAGACAGCCGCAGCGGAGAGAAGAGTTTACGTCAAATTGAATTTATGGACTTAAAGGGATAGTTCACCCAAAAATGAAAATTATGTCATCATTTGCTCACCCTCAAGTAGTTCCAAACCTGTATGAATTTCTTTGTTCTGCTGAACACAAAGGAAGATATTCTGAAGAAAGTTTGTAACCAGGCTGTTTTGGGGTACCATTGACTTCCATAGTATTTTTATTTCCTACTATGGAAGTCAATGGTGCCCCAGAACTGCTCTGTTTCCCACATTCTTCAGAATATCAGAACAAAGACATTCATACAGGTTTGGAACTACTTGAGGGTGAGTAAATGACGACAGAATTTTCATTTTTGGGTGAACTATCCCTTTAAATATTTTTCTGTACCTCACATTGAACTATGCAACAGCTTCAGAACACTTGAAATATATAGCACGAAAACTGTATGGTGCTTTATAATGTTTCTGTGCCTTTTGTGGGGCTTAACAATAACAGAATAGTATACGCACAGTATCAGATTTTGATCGGTCTCGTCTGACCGATACCTGATCCGGCAGAGAATGCCAGTATTGGAGTCGATATCGATACTGAGTATCGGATCGATGCATTCCTTCTGATAGCATTCAAATAACTACAAATGTAAAAAAAAAAAAAAAAAGTCATCTGTTACATTGCTAGTAACAATTTTAATTAATTTATAGCCTATTCATTTATGGTGGGGGGGGGGTTATCTGCATTACTTAACGTTTATTAATAACTTTCTTTTAAAAACAAACATATTATTGTGAGATTATGTAAGGAATAATTGACAACGAGCCGTTGAATTATTAGAAAAATAATGCACATTTTTCTACTAATTCAACGGACCGAAGTCAATTATTCTGCTTATACTATGGTTGCCACACCTCAAGACATCGATCAGATGATATATTTCAAGGCATTAGTCCAGTATTTCTACTTAAATCGCTATTGTGAGTAGGATTATTTCTTCCGCATCTCATCCAACGCCTCCGTTACTAATTCCAAAATGTCATTTTAAACCTAGTAACAAAGGCTTGAGCCGTTGATAGCAGACTAATGAAATACTCCCCAGCTAGGTAACTAGTTATAATATAGCTGGGGACTACTTTCAGGCGCTGCATAATATCACTGCGCCTGCCGTGGCCATGTTACGGCAGCAAAGTTCCTTGATTATTACGCAGGAATGAGAGTAATTCCTAATCATATCAGCCTAGAAAATCGCAACTTTTCATTTTCCGCCGATCTTAGTACACGATATAACTACAGAAGAGTCAAGTTTTAAATAGGAAAACGATCGAAACTCTTTGATCGTTTTTGAACGCGATGCTACTGGTCTAATCGGATTCAATGATCTATGCTAAGCTATGCTAAAAGTGCTATCGCCAGACCCGGAGATCGGCTGAATGGATTCAAAAACGGTAAAACTCAACTTATTAACTCTGGGGGGAGTTGGAGAATGAGCCTATTTCCAAAAAAAGTGGAGTGTTCCTTTTAATCAGCAAAAAAATATGTGAATGCCTTATCAGTTGCCGCTATTGTAAAGTGTTACAAATATTATAAAATATTGCCATCTGCCAAAAATTCAAACTCTAGAGATTACTGTGCTGCCAATGCACTTGAAATAATGAAATCTTGAAAAAAGAAATGAAAAAAAGCTTTGCAATTTTGCACCTTACTGTGGGTTGTTGTTGTTGTGTAATGTATAAAGAGTGTTTTTTTTTTTTTTTTTTTCAGCATCTGTCATTTTGAGTTTGTTTTGTTGAAAGTGTCAGGAAATGGTGTATGGTTTTACTTGCAGGTGTGTTGAGTTGGACTGCTGGGATGGAAAAGGCGAAGATCAGGAACCCATAATTACCCACGGCAAGGCCATGTGCACAGACGTCCTCTTCAAGGTGAACACAAACACAGAAACCTTCAGTGTGTGCAATCAGAATCAATATTTTTCTCTTGTTTTTTTCAGTAAATGCTGCTAAAGAATCTTCTGCGATTTTTCTCTGGAGCTTTAACTAGTCAATTAAATGTATTTGTATTAATACTTGAGCCTGAAAATCATTTACAGTATGTTATATGCAGGATGTCATTCAGGGAATTAAAGAAACGGCCTTCCTAACATCAGTGTATCCAGTGATTCTGTCCTTCGAAAACCACTGCACGTACGTATGTGCTTAGTTATCCTTGTTAATATCTCACAAACTAGATGAATAAATCATTATAATAATTTAAAGGATTAGTTCACCCAAAAATTAAAGTTTACTTAAAATGTACTCATCCTCAGGCAATCCAAGATGTAGATTAGTTTGTTTCTTCATCAGATTTGGAGAAATGCAGCATTGCATCAGTTGCTCACTTATGGATGCTCTGCAGTGAATGGGTGCCGTCAGAATGAGAGTCCAAACAGCTGATAAAAACATCACAATAATCCACACCACTCCAGTCCATCAGTTAACATCTGGAGAAGACAAAAGCTGAAACAAATCCATTATTGTGATGTTTTTATCAGCTGTTTGGACTCTCATTCTGACGGCACCCATTCACTGCAAAGCATCCATTGGTGAGCAAGTGATGCAATGCTACATTGCCCCAAATCTGATGAAGAAACAAACTCAACTACATCTTGGATGGCCTGATTGTGAACACATTTTCAGCTAATTTTCATGTTTGTGTGATCTAATCCTGTAATAATTATGAAAGAAATGAGCAATATGATTTCACCTGTGTTGTGTTTCTCTCAGGAAACATCAGCAGTATAAACTGGCGCGCTACTGTGAGGACATTTTTGGAGATTTTCTCCTGAAACAGCCGTTAGATGATTTCCCGGTGTGTTTAATTACACTTTAAACCTGTATTATATTGTGTGTTTATTCAGAACCCCATAACACAATTATTAGCTGAAGTTTTTCTTTCTTTCTGTCTCAGATGGAGGCCGGATCTCCGCTGCCGTCTCCAAATGACCTCAAAGGAAAAATCCTCATCAAGAACAGAAGATTAAAACCTGAAGTTGAAAAAAGTAGTGAAATAAACCCCTTTCAAATCTTTACCACAGTCATTTCTACCAGATGCAAATAAAATAATTAATTAATTAATATCACATCCTCATGTTCTGTTCTGGTCTGATATGTATGATATTCTGGTCACACGTGCCATTTATAAATGAAGTAACTGTGGTATTTTGGAATTAACTATGGTAAATATTTTTGTTTGGGAAGTAGTTTCATTGTTAGTATGTCAAGATACGTAATTCTCAAGGTCCTGAAGCTCATAGAAAGTGATGTATATTAAACAGAACAGCTGGAGCACTTCAGGAAGCACATGGAGGCCGGAGAGCCGAGCATTTCCACGAACATGTCTGAAGATGAGAATGAGGAGGAGACGTCCACCGGTGAGCAAGAGTCGTTTAGATGCAAAGCACATTTGTTAATTATTTGCTTGGTTGCAATACATTTTTGCACCGTATTTAAAACTAGAGGTCTAATCTGTTTCCTTGCATACTAAGAACAAAAGATGGCTTTATCCAAAGCGTCGTACATTGCATTCAGGCTATTCATTTTTCAATTAATGCATTCCCATAATCTGTTTACATTAATGCTTTATGCATGAAACTATTAAAATGCTTCCAGTTACAGGCTGTAAAAGCACCATATTCTATACATCTACTCATTTTCCAGTCTCTCACAAACCTGTGTTTTTGTCATTAACCGAAACTATTAAAAAAAACAAACATTTTATCTTAATTGAAATAAAGCGGAAATAAAACACATTACATTAAAAACTCATTTAAAAAAACTTTCTTTAAAATTAAAAAAATTACCTAACTGAATTAAAATAAGTTTGAGTACTAAAATTACTCAAACCAAAACTGAAATAAAGATAGAAATAGAAATATTAAAGATATAAAGATAGAAATATTAATAAAAACGGTCAAAAAATGGTCAAACGTAAACTAAACTTAAAATAACAGAAAAAAATAAAATAAAATAAAATACTATACCTGAAATAAAATACAGAAAAAAAAAATACAAAAATACAGCAACATAATTACTAAAATTAAAAATAAATTCACCTAAAATGATAACTAAAAATCTAAAAATAAAAGCTAATTAATTATATTAATTAATATTGCAATAGTATGTATAATATTAAAATAACAGTCTCAGTTGAACAGGATCATTTGCTGCTGTATGCAAATGATTTCCAAGTTGTTTAGTTAACCTTTGCTTAATGGCCTAGAGGAATCCTGTTTTTAATCCTATATCGTCTTGTGTATTGTTTCTATACTGTATTTTAAAGTATTGCATTAGTTTCACATTGTCTTTTTTTTCCAGTAATGAGATGTATGTTTTAATCTGTAGCAGAGCTGCTGAACGAAGCTCATCCCGAGCGGATTCACGGATGTCTGATCGCTGAGGAAGAGAATCGTGAGGAAGAGACGCTCCGACCCAGAAAGGTCCTTACAGCATGCTTACATAATCTCCATTACAGCCAGAAATCAAAATTCACTTTGTGAACTTAGACTCATGTCACTCCAGACAAATCTGCTGTTTGTTTCTGTGGAAAAAGAAGATTATTAAAGCAGCACTTCTACATGCTGTGACAGTTTATATTATAATAAAAGCACATACTGTACGCTATAGTCTATATTGAAGCATTTATGGTGCTATCAGTGGTATTTTACTATGTTTGATATACTTATTATAGTTTTTATTAATATTATGATCCTAAAAATGGTTTGCACTATAATTACTTACTTTTGTCAGTGTTATAATATCATTTTTATTAATATTTGGATTTTTTTATACATATTTTCCCTTTTTAATTTTGAAGTTTCTGTAATTTTGTTCTTGTTTTTGTCTTTTTTTTTTAGTATAACCTTTTTAATGAGTATTTTATATAACCTTTATTAATATTTCTTTTTAGTTACAAAGACACTTCACAGTGACACAATAAAACACAATAAAAGTATCTTAAAAGTGGCTTCCACTGCATATATTTGCTTTTATGCTGATTTATCCATGTTATTATATCATCACCTTTTAAACCATTATAGTTATTTATTATTTTACATACATTCACTTTTTATAAATAAATAAAATTATTACAATTTTGAACATTTTTATTTTTACATTTTTAATTTTAAAGAGTTAGTCATTTTCTTGCATTCTGTCAATTTTATTAGTTTTGTTATGTTTATATAGTTTTTCAAAATGTTATTTTTAGTCATTTTTTATATTAATCTAAATGAAAATTAGAAGTGTTGTCGACTCTCATTTTATATTTTTTGTATATTTTTTTAATATATATTTTTTAAATATTTCATTTAGGGGTGTCAACGTTAACGCATGCAATTAATAAAAAAAAAAAATTAACGCATTAATATTTTTTTAACTCAAATTAATCGTTTGATAAGGTTTGACCCCAACTTCTTCCTGTCATCGCAGCATGGAAGGTTATCTATCATTGTGTGATGAGGGTACAGCGACCCAGTGTTGCCAGGGTAACGGCACAAGTGGGCTATTTTGAAAATACAGTCGCGGGAAAAATTACAGAGCCATGGGTTGCGGTTTTTTGTGCAACTTTTATAATGTACCACAGCTGCCCAAAGTGTCTATATATAGACAAATTAAAATTAAAATAGATCCTTTTACTAATGTGTATTATACTTGGAATGTATACCTGGCAACTTAAGAACAGAGAGGCGGTTGTAACATCACAAACAATGTGAGGTTCAGCAGAGCATACATGTTAAGGCTTTTACACAGCAGAAATAAACATGAAAACAGCCACTATAGATTATATAAGATAATAAACACACGATTACGATAGGATATTTGTATGTGATTTTCTTGATAGGAATGTGTACATCTGAAATGCTAATTTGTGCAGCGATATAAAAGGCTATTAATAGCATATTTTAACAGCAGTAAACGACCAAATTCCACATGTGATCGTAAAAGGAAGTTATTACAAACACTCGATGGTGGTTTGAAGTGAGTTCTGAGTAAAAGTTTACTAATAATCTCATAAATTGTCTTATGAAGCATGATGCTAATGTTAGCTCTAATGCACCTGCAGAACAGGTCCGTCAAAGTCAAACTTTATTAAGATCCTTCACGCGCAATTTAGATGCAGCAAAAATCAGAAACACAGCAGACCCATACAATACATTCCAAAACATAAATACAATAAATTTAACCTAACAGATTCCTTAAAGACTGTTTAACAGCCGAATTGCACAGGGAACAAACGAGTATTTGTATCGGTTACTTTTCATCTTTGGTAGTCTATAACGGGAACCTGAAGGGAGCATTAAAAACTCTGGATGCAGAAAATGGTGGCTGTCTAGGAGCACAGATTGGGCCCGACTCAAAACATTTCTATTAAACAAAAATGACAAACTTCTTTGTTCTTTGCCTATAATCTTCCCACTAAGAGTAACTATTCTATTTAATGCATTATGTTTCACACTGAGATTTCCAAACCAGCAGCTAATAGAAATGGACAGCACCGGCTCAATATAAGACTTATAGAACAATTCCATCATTGTCCTATCTACATTGAATGATCTTAATTTTCTTAAACAGTATAAGCGGTGCTGTCCCTTTTTACATAATACCTCTGTGTTCACATCAAAACACAATCTGTTATCAATAGTGGTGCCCAGGCATTTATAGCTGTCCACACATTCTACCTTCTCACCCCTAATAATGGTAGCCTGGGAAGAATGTGGTTTTGTTCTAAAGTCGATAATCATATATTGGACACATTAAATTTCAAGCAGGCACCCTCACACCATTTCATAAAGTCATCAACCACTGGACCATGACACGTTTCGTTATTTTCCAGAAGACTCATGATGACTGTATCATCAGCAAACTTTAAGAAAAATCTATTGTTGTGTTTACTTATACAATCATTTGTATATAAAATATACAATTCTTCTTCATAATGCATTTTGTCATAAGACTTCACGTAAGGTCGCAAGAAAATGTTTTGTTGTATTTATTTAGAAATACTTTTGATAATAGTTGAGTAAATGTATACTGGGATTGAAGCGATGTGGCTTGGTAAACGTTTTATTGCAAGTTTAAAGGCTGATAATGGCTGAATAAAAACAAAAGAATAATAAGGATTGTCTCATACCTGGCGGAAGTGTGTTTCCTTAAACTGGTTTGTCATGCATTTCTTTTTCAACACATTTACAGGTAAATCCTAGTATTTAAAATTTGCGATTAATCAGGATTAATCACAGTCACGATTGACACGATTGACAGCACTAATTTCATTTTATTTTTAGGTTACAAAAATATTTTTATGGTTTTAGTTAAAAAAATAAAAACACTTTTTACAGAAGAAATTAAGTCGTGTGCTTTTAAAGCGCACTTTTATCTTTTAAAGAAGTTATCATTTCTATATTTGAAATGCATTTTTAAAACGGGCCCCGCTTTGCTTTATTAAAGTAACTTCTGACAGTTTTTTTCTTCTTCAAAGAGCAGAGGAGAAATGGAGACAATGATGAGTTTTTGTTATTTGGTGAGGAGTGTCATGAATTAACTCAGACTTCACTCGAAGCCTTTTATCATGATAATGGGCTGAAGAAGCTTTTATATTTCTGCCAGATTTACCCATTACTGTCTTTTTCCTTCTGATGACGGGAATCTCGCAGACACTCGCTGTCATCGCCGTGCATAAAGAAACGCTGTAGTGCTGTAACTGTGTTGAGAACTGGAGCTTGTTAGCAAAGCAAACTCGGGGTTAGAGATTTGAACAAACACTTTTGAGCTGGTGAGATCTGCTTGGGCAATCAGAGCACATTTCCTTAATATTTGTGTTATTGTAATGGTTTCATTGCTATTTTTTTTTCACAGGCTGGTGAAACGAATGTGGCTGACGAACAAGCACTGATTCAGTCGTACACATATGTGGCGGCCACTACTAACATCCACCCGTATCTGTCCAATATCGTCAACTACGCCCAGGCCGTCAAGTTCACCAGCTTTGATGAAGCCGAAGGTATACATTTTGCACTAAAGAGACAATATTTATGCCTGAAACATGCTGAAACAAACGTATGTGAACACTAAATTTTTTTATTTTCATTTTATTATATGCCCTTGTCATTTTCTTCTTTTTTTTAAACAACTATTTTCCATTTTAATTTTAGTTTAATTTTTAGTCATTTTGTTATGTGGTTTTGTCACTGGTCGTTTTTATATTACTATAATTTTAATTTTAGTTTTTTTTGTCATTTTATTATGTGCTTCTGTCCTTTTTATTAGTTTGTTTATTTATTTTTTTGTTGTAATTTTAGTATTTTTTTATGGATTTGTCGTTGTATTATATTCTTCTTTTTTAATATTACTAGTTCCTGTTTTTATTTTAATTTTAGTTTATTTTTTTAATTTTGTTTTGTGCTTTTGTCATTTAATTAGTTTTTTTTTGGTTTAATTCAATTTTTTTGTTAATCTTTGTCATTTTTATTATGTGATTTTTTTTTTAACATTTAATTTTTTTTAATTTACATTTTAATTTTAGTTTTTTGTAATTAAATGTAATTTTGTCTTTTTTTAAACAGTACTATTTTAGATTTTCATTTTCATTTTAGTTTATTTTTTAGTGATCTTATGGGCTTTTTAATTAATTTATTTAATTTTTTTTATTTAATATTTAAAATGTTATAATTTTAGTTGATTTTTCTTTTTGTAAAGTTTTGTTGTTGTTGTTGTTTATTATTATTATTATTATTATTGAAATATTTTATTTCACCTTTAGTTTTTATTCATTTTGGGTTAGTAATTTTAGTGCTATATTTTCTCATTTAATCTCATTTTTTGTTTTTTCTTTTTTTTTATTTCAATATATTTTATTTTATTTTAGCTTTATTTTAGCTTTATTTTTAGCCGTTTAAGTAAACAATAATAACCCTGGTGAACACAGATACTTCTACAAGACCAAATCTGGTTTATATCATAGTCAAATGCATCTCTGTTTCAGGACTGATGTCCACATCTTGTTTGTTTGTCCACAGAAAAAAATATCCATCACAACATGTCTTCCTTCAACGAGTCTGTCGGTTTGGGATATTTAAGGACAAACGCCATTGAATTTGTGAAGTATCCTTTGTTTTGCATGCTGACTCATGTCTCATACACTTTCTGCCCCTTGAAAGCGAAATGTTGAATTTATGGTTCTTATTCTTATAAAGTGGTCCTGGACTATAAGAATGCAACATCGTGCAAAAGTCTTTGGTAACTATTGTAGAAATGCCTGCCTGGGGCTTGTTAATAATGCATTCTGCACTAAAAGTGTCCCATATAACAGCGATAATGTATTTAGCTGACCTTGTGACTGGTTATGCCTTGTAGCATAAAACAATTTCTCATGTGAGCATCTCATGCATGGTCATTTAAAACACATTTCTTTAGATGTAAAGCCATTTAAATTGGAAAAAGTTACTTGATGCACCTTTAATTTTAGTTATATTTGATTAACTTTTTGCTGTTAAAGCTGTAGTTTACGTCTCTGTTCCCAGGGGGCGTGTGAGTGCAAAAAATAAGACGGATAGTTGGATACAGTTTGCAGTATTTTTTTATTCTTTTTTTTTTTTTTTTGCAAGTACAGTTTAATGCCTTCTATTCTCTGCTGTATACAAAATATATGAATAAACTCTAGAGGTAATATCATAGTTTTTTTTTATTTTTTTAATTAGTGAATTAATTTTTTTTATTTATTACATTTACTTGATTACATTTATTTTTATTTATTAGAAAATTAAATATCATCTTTGGAGTAAAATATAAAAAGAAATACATGACAAAGCATTATTTTTTTTATTTTTGAACTTTATTTTTTTTATTTATTGAATGTATTGAATTTTCATAATTATTTTTTATTAGTAAATATAAAAATATATTCATATATTTACTATTATTTCACTCCATTTTAATTTTTATTTGCAAATTAAATGTCAGACATTTAATACTGAAAACTAATGTTTTATGTTTTATTTTATTTGTGAATTTATTTATTAAATTTATATATTAAATTCATGAGATTTTTATTATTTAATGTTTTATCAATAATTATAAAAATATATGCATATATATTACATTTATTTTATTCTGTTTTGTCAGATATTTAATAATGAAACATATATAATTTTTTGTTTTATTTTTTTAATTGTGGATTTATTTTCTAATTATTAAAGGTATTGTATTTTTATAATTAAATTGTTTATTAGTGAATATAAAATTATATGCATATATTTATTACAGTTATTTTATTTCAATTAGATTTGTATTTACTAGCAAATTAAATGTCAGACATTGTATACTAAAACCTAATGTTTTTTTTAAAATGATTTGTAGTTTTTAGTTTTACTTTTTTATAAATTTATAGAATTTTTAACATTTTTATTTTTTATTGGTGATTTTCTTTATTTGAATATATTTAGATTTTATATTTATTAGCAAATACTGATTTAATACTGAAACCTAATGTTTTAATGTTTTTTTTAATTATTTTTATTTTATTTTTTATTTGTGAATGTATGCTTTATTACATTTATAATAAAGTTTTTATCATTTATTTTTATTAGTAAATAGAAAAATCTATGCACATATTTATTAATTTATTTTATTTTATTTCTTTTTATATACTGAAATCTAATGTTTTAATGGAATTTATTCACATTTTTAGAGTAAATACAGTGGCCCAAAATGTCTTTGAATCAAACTGACTCTCACTGCATTTAAGAGCACAAGAATAAATCTTGTGTGTTCGGTGTTCAAATGCTGCAGGATCTTTTATCCTCACCAACTTACTTTGTTCATAATTTTTGATGAAGAAATGCTGTTTTTGATCTCAGTGTCTTTTAATCAGCTGGTGTTTCAGTGATTTCCGGCAGATGCATGAAGTCATAGTGTGTGTGTGTGTGTGTGTGCCGGTTCCTTCTAACTAAGATGAAATCTTCTGAGGCACATGAGAAGAAAAGCCTGCCTGACTGAGGTCTGGAGTTTCTAATGAGAGATCCGTCACATCTCTGCTCTCTTTCAAAGTGCGTTTGTAGTGTGAAGCACCAGACCTGCAGCGTGAGGATGCCTTCCAGGATAAAGCTGAGTTTAAAGCGTGCAGATCTCCCTGAAACCTTTCCGTTTTAGCTTCCTTGAATGAGATGCGCAGCTACAACAAACGGCAGATGAGTCGCATCTACCCCAAAGGAGGCCGAGTGGACTCCAGTAATTACATGCCACAGATCTTCTGGAACGCCGGCTGCCAGATGGTAGCGCTGAACTTCCAGACCCCAGGTGATGCAGACAACACACACACACACACACACACACACACACACAATCACACACACACACACACACACACACACACACACACACACACACACACACACACACACACACACACACACACACACAATCACTCACTCACACACACACACACAATCACTCACTCACACACACACCCACACACACACCCACACACACACAAACACAATCACACACACACACACACACACACACACACACACACACAATCACTCACTCACACACACATGATGCATCACTGGACTCCATCTGTGCATCAGTCAGTTCAACTTCTTGAGTTTCCTACTGAACATTTTCTAACACACTGTACACGTTTACTAGAGGGATCTCACAAGAACATGTTGCAATTTGCACATTTTCATAATAATTGCATTTTCTATTAAATTCAGTTTCCTCTCAAATTGTTGTTATTGTAATAAAATATATTTGCTGTTAATCTTGTAGCGTTATGCTATGGTGTGATATCACCATGTAACATTTCATATTTTTTAAATTGAATTTTAATTAAATGTAATTATTTTATTTATTAGCAAATTAAATCTCATTGAAAAGAAAAAAAAATCATTAAAACATATAAATGTATTTTTATATACATTGTTACTTTATTTATTAGAAAATTTAAATCTCATTCAAATGGAAAATGTCAAAATTATAGAATTTTATTTATTTATTTTCATAATGATAAATTAATTATCGTAATGCATCTACATATTTTTAATTGATGGTTTTGTATAATACTTTATATCCTCAGTGGTGATTCTCAGTACTGTAATGCAGTCATTTTTTTAAAATTATTATTATTTTTTTATTATAAACTAAAGCATACCTTAATGTCAGTACAAAAAACATACCATGATGTATTAAGTTTCATTTTTATTTTTATTTTTATTTTTTATTATTTTTTTATTTTTTGCATTCATGTCTAAAAACTGGGAGTGGGTTGGTGACCGTGAAAAACCTAGAAATGTCAGGGATTTTTGTGTATTGTGAAAAAAAAAAAAAATATATATATATATATATATATATATATATATATATATATATATATATATATATATACTGCAATTCAAAAGTTTGGGATCAGTAAGATTTTTAATGTTCTTTAGCCTGCCTGCATTTATTTGATCAAAAATGTGGTAAAAACTGTAATATTGTGAAATATTATTGCCATTTAATATAACTTTTTATTTTAATATGTTTTTAAAAGTATTTTAAAATGTAATTAAAAATGCATGGTAATATCATATAATTTTTTTAAAAATCATATATTATCAAATCTCTCTAAAAATATCAAAGTCATAGTCACATTGTCAGAAATTAATTAATTAAAAAAAAAAAAAAAAAATATATATATATATATATATTATATCATTAAAATATATCATTAAATTTATATATATATATATATATATATATATATAATATATATATATATATATATATATATATATATATATATATATATATATATATATATATATATATATATATATTTAATGAAATATAGTTTTATTTATTTTATTTTTTATTATTAGTGAATTTATTTTTAGTTTAATATAATTTCATTTCTTTTATTATTGCATTTATTTTATTACGTTTATTTTACTACATTTTATTTGTCTTTTTAGGTAGAACAGCATTTATTCAAAATTAAAATCTTAAGTAAAAGAAATATCTCTTTTGAACATTAGTGTATATAATAAATATGTTGTTAACTATCTCTGTGAGAGCATTAAAAAGTCACAGTAATGGGAATTGATTGGTCAGTGGTTTGGTTTGGGAGCTGTGTCTTAAATCAAAAAGGACAATAATAGTTATTTTGTGGTAAAGTCTGTTCCTCAGCCGATCTGATTGACCTGTTGCTGTGATTCTGCTCAAACATTGAACAGGAAGAATCATACTTTGAAGAGCTGTGTGTGCTGTGAGTCATGTGGAGACTCTGACAGACTGTGTTTGTCTGTCTGCTGGAGAGAGTTTGAGGTGTCAGTCAGGACGACACGAGTCTGACTGAAAGAGGAACAATCAGAAAACAGACACAGGAGATTCCTGAGCAGTGTGACATCACTAGCTTTAATCATCATAATCCTGTGTGTGCTGTGGCAGTACTGTGGTACTGTACGGAATGATTACCATGGTGTTACTATGGTTCTTTAGCGTACTACTATAATATTACCATGTTACAAAAATGCAGTTTCATTTTTTTTTTTTTATTAGTGAATTTAATTTATTAAATTTATTTTATTACAGCAAATGAAACTAAAATGTCAAAATCATAGAAATTAATTTATTAAAATTTATTTTAAAAGCATGGTAATATGATCAATTTATTTGATTGGATTTTCATCATTTCATTTTTTGTTTATGGATTGATTGTTACATTTATTTTATTACATTTAATTGTTCTATTTATTATTAAATTAAATCTAATTGAAATGAAAAATGTCAAAATCCTAGAAATTCGTTCATTCAAATATTAAAAAAGCATGCGGTATAATAATTTCAGAATTTTATTTATTTATTTTTTATAAGTGGATTTATTTTTAATTAGATTTTATTATGTTGTATTATTTTATTTATTAGCAAATAAAATTTCGGACATTTAATACTGAACCCTAAGTATCAAATTAATAAATTCTAATCAAGTTTCTTTATACTGAAGTTAGTCCTGTGTATTTAGTTTGAAACTGTACTAAGTCTGTTGTTTTCTGTAGATTTGGCGATGCAGCTCAATCAAGGGAAATTTGAATATAATGGCTCATGCGGGTAAGTTTAAATCATCTAATTATGCTATAAATCACAAAAACTCAACTAACTTCAAGTTTTGCCTGAAAATGATGTCTTTTGCTTGCTGTTAATCGTGTTTGAAGTATTAGAGTTTCTGTGCTGGGAAAAAAGTTGTGGGGAATTTAAAATGTTTTACATCAAATTAAAAATAGAGTACATTAGACAAGCTGAATACTGAGCTGAGCTGAGCTGAGCTTCCATTCATTATCACTCAGGGTTTTTGACAGCTATTGCATTAATGAACCATCATCGGCTCAGAAACGAACCAGAAACTCTTGACACAATTATCACTTGACAATACATCATGAGTTTCACTTACAGAGAAACCATCGCTCCATAAAGCCTAAAAGAGCTGATATCAGAGTTTCCTTCATCAAAACATACTTTCAGAACTTCAGCGCTTCTGGAAAACTTCTCTTCAAAACTGCTTCTTCTCTGCAACTAAACTGCAAAAACATCTGAACATCAACATCTGCCCGACCGTCCATATTTCACCTGCAGAAACTTGTTCTGTGTAAAACGTGTTACTGATTTAATATGCAATAAGGTGCATTTCCAAAGAAGTCTTAAAAAAAAAAAATATATAAAAAAATTGTAATGGTCAAACAGAAAGTAGAAAAATCCTACACGTTTTAACCAAGGAATGTTGTTTTCAACGGTTTGTGATTACTGGATGATAAATGTTTTTAAAATATTAATATGAAAAATTAAATAATTAATTTAATTAAAATAAATTATGTATGCAAATACATTAGTTTTAAATAAGTATATGTAAATATAAATATAAATAAATACATTCAAATAGGTGTAAATAAATAATTTGTTTAAAATAACTTGTCTATTTTATGCCCACATAAAATAGATTACACATGATATTTATCACCTGTACACTGCAGATGATTTGAGGAAATCAGGTTATTGATGCTGGTGATGCCGTCAAAGTCGCTCGTTGTCCTGCTGTTTTTTTTTTTTTTGTATGTTTTTTTTGCCGTTTCGACTGGTTTCTTCTTTAAAGCGGCGGCAGCAGTTGTCAGTGTTAATTTGCTCTCATCAAGTGCTGATGTGTGATCCACGCTGTGAGTCGAGCCGTGACACTGTGAAAACTCCAAACATATTAATCAACACATTAATCACGGCAAAGCAGCGCTATATCCATTAGCATTATGTTTAGCGGTGTGAACTGAATATGGGACAGGAGAGACTTCATTAAATGGATCATTGCTTTAAGGTGACTGCTGATAACGCCTCTGGACTCTCACAGGTTTCTGCTGAAGCCTGATTTCATGCGGCGGCCCGATCGCATGTTCGACCCGTTCTCAGAGACGCCGGTGGACGGAGTGATCGCCGCCACCTGCAGCGTCCAGGTGTGTGTTCATTCAGACCCAAACCCGCAGACTTTCACAGGTTCCTGCGGTCAAAAAACAAATCCTGGTTTCCGGGGCTCACAAAATTTCTCAGAAAGTTCTATAGTGAGCATAGTTTTTTTTTTTTTTTTAGTAAAACCTATTTGCAATTTGTTTGTTTTTTTAAATAAATCAGTCAGTGGGTTTAAATGATTCATTACTGAATCTGTCTGAATGTTTGTTTGGTTATTATTTTATTTATTTATTTAAATCAATTTGAATGCATTTCTGTAAGTCTGTTTCTTTAAATTATTTATTTTTATTATTTCTTAAAATTATTTTTTGTAAATGTATTTAAAATATTTATTTACGTCTATTTAAAAGTATTTAAATGTGTATCTTTATATCTATTTTTTTATTTTTAGTATTTGTTTGAATATATTTATGCAAATCTAGTTAAAACTCTATTTAAATGTATTTCTTTAAATTTATTTCTTTAATCTATTCATGTAAATGTATTTCTATCTATTTAAAAGTGTTTCTTTAAATGTATTTCTTTAAATCTTTTTATGTAAATCTATTTAAAAGTATTATTTTAATCTACTTCTTTAAATCTGTTTCTGTAAATCTATTTAAATGCATTTATTTCAAATTACTTGTTTACATGTATTTATTCGAATCTACAGTATATACATTATTTGTTTATATGTATTTATTGATTGCTTTTTGAATCAATCAGTCAACTATCCAATAGTCAGAAACAATTGAAAAAGCTCGTGGAAAAATCCAATACATTAATTGGTTATAATGTGTAGGGAGACCCTTTTCTCTTTTAGTTGCTTTAATGACAGACATTTAAATGAATCTCTGAGCACTGAGGTCTGTTAGCACCACAGTAAGACAATAAAGCGTGTTAATTATGTAAAATGTGACCGTAAGAAGTCACTCTGCTGTTTGAGGAGATGCTCTGAAAGTGAGTCCAGTGTTTGTCTCTCAGGTGATTTCAGGCCAGTTTCTGTCGGATAAGAAGATTGGTACGTACGTGGAGGTGGACATGTACGGCCTGCCCACGGACACCATACGTAAAGAGTTTCGCACGAGGATGGTGATGAACAACGGCCTGAATCCCGTCTACAGCGGAGAAGCGTTCGTCTTCAGGAAGGTGACGTCTTAGTCTTGGTTCGGTCACGTTATGCTGTTTTTACCCTGAAGAACCCATGTTCTTTTTCCTAATGATTCTTAAATTGTAGCTCAGAATAACAGTGACATAATGATTTCACGTCATTATCTAGAAAGTATAAGACATGAAATTGTATAGTGCACTTTAATTATATCTACACTAGCTAAATGGAGTAGTTACTATAGAGATCTGCATTATGAAAGCTGCTGAACGTCTAATTATCCGCACAAGCTTTACAATAAAAGCTCAGTGGTTTTGCAGTGAAGTACAGTACAGTGCAAGTCTGAGCATTTTGGAGAGACTCAAATCATCTTAAAATGACATTTTCAATTATAGGCCAATGACTTGCACATAAAATTTTAAGTCTTCTGAAGTCATAAAATAGTTTTGTGTGAGAAACAGACCTAGTTTAATTGAAGTATTAATAGTAATTTGACCTTGACCCTGAAAATGATATTCGCAGTTTGAACTGCTGCTCAAGTCTTTAGAGAGATCTTTAGCTGTGATCCAAGCCGTTTGTTTTTGTAGAGATTTAGCAAATGACCTAACAAACAGGCCTTCACACTCTGCTTTTGTGATTATTGAAGCTTGCTTATTTATTTATTTTTATCTTAATCTAATTTTATTATTATTTCATTGTTCATTGTGTATTTTTTTTTTTTTTTTTTTTTTTTTTTACATTTTATTATATTTTTTTCTTTTTTTCATTTGTTTCTCCAAGGCTTTGGCAATTGTGTATAGTTTGTGTTGTGTTTTTGTTTGTTTGTTTTTTGTATCATATACATAAATATATCATATTCAGTTATGCCACGTGAGAACCAATACATTTTTTTCTGCATCAGATCCACATTTTTTTTTTTAAATCTGAACATGACTAAGATTTCATGTATTTTTTAAAGAACAGTTCTTGGGGAAAAAAAGTCTATTTTGTGCAAAGAGATTGATTGATTGATTGATTGAGGTGCAAGTTCTGAAAAAATTGTATCAAAAAACAGACTTATTTAATTATTAAACCAAAATTGTGACTGATGTTTAAATGAACAAACGAACGACCAAACAAATGAAATCTGATGAATGAATTATGAAGCCCATGTCTTGTTTCTGAATCAGACAATTTATTCATTTATTTACATTTGGATTCACATATTTTGTAATTAATTGTTGTTTTATAATGAATAAACAAACCTAAATTTAAAAAATGCACACAAAAGTCAAGAGACAAGCTTTGAAAAAACTGCATATTTATGCATAAAAACAATAATAATAAAAAATTTGTATTATTAATACATTTTATATAAAAAGGAGTGTTATTTATTTATTAAAAATTTCAGTTGATGTTGGTAATGAAAGGTTCATATTTTGGTTTTGGGAGTCCCCAACAACAGGTTGACATGCAAGCAAGGTCAAGAAACACTTTCATTGTCTTATAATATGCATTTATTTTTACCTTATTTGCTCAACGACTCCCAAACGATTCGTTCAACGATTAGTTTTTCCAAACCCCTCCTTTACGTGACGCTAATCTGCGGTGATTGGTCGATTTCATTTAAAGCAGTGTTTGTGAGCTTTCAACGCTTAAAAAGCGGCACCTAGTGGCAAAGAATGAATTTGCATATTCATTCAGACCAACGCGAAAATCCAAGTTTTCCCAGGTCTGCGCACGCAACAAGTGGGCGGCAATATGCTAATGTTTCATGTTGACGTCAACGGCTTGGGATTCGTTTTAAAAATGACTCGTTTCAATGATTCAGAGTCGACTCCTTTGTTGAGAGAAAATAATTATATACACGGTGCACTTTCAGATTTAAAACGGCAGGATGTTTTCATTCACTTATAGCTGTAAGAAAGGTAATTTTCAAAAATCCATAATAGGGGATCCACTTTAAAAAAATACATCAATAAATAAGCAAGTCTACGAATTTGAGTTATACTTTATTAGGAAAAGTATACTGAATCCTTTTTGGGTGGAAATGTCACTAATAATCAGTTTTTTAGTTTATTATTTAAGTTGTAAATAAAACAAAGAATATTGCAGTACTTTTTACAAAAAAAAAAAAAAAAGGTCTTCTACTTCAACATTTCACATATAATTCAGTGTTACTTGCCGATTCTTCTGAATTTCCTGCACAATGAAAATTGTTTGTACACCTTATTTTCACTGTAGGTTTCTGTCTCTCTTGTTTTTGTCTTTGAAACTTTAAACACAAGCAGAATAAATAACACAGCAGTGCCTCAATCCCGCAGGTGATCCTCCCAGACCTGGCTGTGCTGCGCGTGGCTGTGTACGACGACAACAATAAGCTGATAGGACAGCGCATTCTCCCGCTGGACGGACTGCAGTCAGGTTACAGGCACATCTCCCTACGAAACGAGTACAACAAACCTCTGTCTCTGGCCACCATCTTCTGCAGCATCATCCTCAAGACATACGTGCCTGACGGCTTCGGAGGTGAGAGCACATCGACATCAGGAGGCCTTTGTGTAAAAACAAGCATCACTGAGTTTGGTCTTAAGTCTCTGTGTTTTCATGCTGTGAGGACTTCTCGTTTCAGCGATTGCAGATGCCCTGTCTGATCCCAAGAAGTTCTTATCGGTCTGTGAGAAAAGAACGGACCAAATGAGAGCCATGGGCATTGAGATGGTGAGCGTCTGTATCATTAATGCACACAACCTTGAGAGCTCTCCATTTACTTTAATCAGTTCTTCATGCACTCGTTGAACTGCATGAATCGACTGCTTTCATTAAACTTTCAGCATTGAAGCGATTCGTTGGAAGAGTGTTGCAGCAGCACAAAGATGTTCCTGTAGCTTCTGAGTTTTGATCTTTTCAGGCTGTCCACTAAAGCTCGGGTTTCTCTGTCTTGTGCGTTTATTCCACACACATGTTTTGGCTGCTTAGTATTACTTGGACAAATGTTCAGACAAAAGTGTTAAAGAGTTTTCTTCAGTTTCTTCAGATATTGCAAAACCCAGTCAGATAGATAGATAGATTTGATAGACAGATTGACTGAGTTGGATGGATGGATGGATGGATGGATGGATTGATAGACAGATTGACTGAGATGGATGGGTGGGTGGAAGTACAGATGGACGAATAGATGGATGGATGGATGGATGGTTGGTTGGATGTTTGGATCAATAGGTAGATGATGGATGGATGGATGAATAGATAGATAATAGATAATGGATGGATGGATGGATGGATGGTTGGTTGATTGATGCATGGCTGGATGGATACATGGTTGGTTGGATGAATAGATGAATAGATAGATGATGGTAGGGTGGATGATGGATAAATGGATGGATGGACAGCAGATGGATGGTATATGGTTGGTTGGTTGGTTGGATGAATGAATAGATAGATGATGGATGGTTGGTTGGTTGGATAAACTGATGGATGGCTTGACGGATGGATGGAGGGATAAATGGATGGATGGATGAATGGATAGATAGATGATGGATGGATGGATGGCTGGATGAATAGATAGATGATGGTTGGTTGGTTGGATGAATAGATAGATAGATGATGGATGGATAGATGGACAGATGAATAGATAGATGATGGCTGGCTGGATGGATGGATGAATAGACGGGTAGATGAAGGATGGATGGATAGATGATAGGAGTTATAAAAGTTGGAATAATTTACGGTACTGAATCTTGCACAATAAAAGCGTATGAAGGTCTAATTTAATTTGCAATTTAATTACATGCACAAATATATAGACAAAAGAGTTTTCTTCAGTGCAAAGCCCAGACATATGTTCTCTCTCTCTGCTGTGATGGTGTGGTTTTCAGTCAGATATCGCCGATGTGCCGAATGACGGCTGGATGGGAAACAGGAAGCGGAAGGGGAATCCGGCAGCAATGCTGCAGCAGAAAGACTCCGAGAGACTGAGAGCAGCGCCGGGACAGAACCCACTCATCAGTTGCAAAGAGGGTAAATATATGAGAAAAACAGAGTCGAGATCAGCATGAACATAAACCCAGGCTGCAAATGAGGTATAAAAATACACAAATGAGTCAGTGAGAGTATAGAGTCATAAAATGAGTGTGGAGTGGCTCAGATCATTAATGAGAAATGTTTGAGTTCATCCTGAGATCTCTGCTGTTTTTGTCTCTTCTGAGGAAGGTTCATTCACTTGTTTGGCAATGTCAGATTTTTTTAATGTTCATCTGATCTCATTTTATAAGTGACTTTTCTTTCTGTTTTAAAGATGTTTTCTTTGGGTTGTTTGAATACTCAAACGAGAATAAAGGAAAATATTCAACAATTTGCTTCCTGTTAAATTTCACATACATAAACAAAAATCTGACTCTAAATCTCTCTTTTCGTTATTCAAAGTTGATCTAGATTAGTATATGAAAACTATCCAAAGTCTGATCGTTCTAAAGCAGTCAAAACTGTATCTCTATATTTCTGAACCAAATAATTTGGTGAGTTCAATCAGAAATCATTTGAAAGCATCCAGTCATCACATACCATTGAAGTGAATGTTCAGTTTATCATTATGTATTGTAATAAATATTTGAGAAATTATTGTTGTATCTGATTGTATTAGTCTATATGGAGTGATAGTCAATGTAAAAAGAGTGAATGGGAGAAGCAGATGAACACAAAACAGCAGAACAACATAAAGATAAAGAGGATCAACTTTATCATTCAGCTGAACTGTGCTCGTATGTTTTAAACACGTTGGCTCCTTATATGTTCACTTCTCAGCTAATATCAATGATATGACCTATTTCAGATGTCGCCGAAATTACAACAACAGTGTTTACACACACATATATATTGAATTGTTTGATCAAAATTATTGCTAGGGACAATTTAGTCCCTGGATTTTGGTAGGGACATGTCATAGCGACTCTACTAAATTCTACACCCTTGATGTTGATTAAGAATTGTGTGTAAAAATAATTAATTTTATAATTTTTATGAAATGATTAAATCATTATTTTAAAATCTTAATAATTATTATTAGAATAAATGAATTAATGAATTAAAAAAATGCATTTTTAAATTAACTACAAACTGGCGTGTTCAGCGTGTAGACTGTGATGATTATGTTTTGTGTCTTTTACTATTGTTGCTTGTCAGATTGTTATATGACACCAGTGGGATCATGGGTAAAAAGCTCAGGCAGACTAAAGACTTTGACACTGACATCAAAAAGCAATCCAAGCCTGTCCTACGGCGAAAAAGACATCTTTCACAAGCCCTGAAATTCCCAAAGGCGAAATCGTGGCAAAAATCATATATTATGCATCTGTCTCTTTCTAAGACTGTTAAACACAAAGCACACATATGAATCAGCAAGCTTGTTGATTTATTCACATTTTAAGTAACACATTTTGCATTGTGAATCTGTAGATGCATCAGTGCTCGCCCCTCAGCTGACCATCGATGACCTAAAGCAAACAAAGGTAACAAATTAACCAGGATAAATCATCTGATTTGCATATGAAATATGACATGTTTTTCTAACCTCTCCCCAGACCTACTTGAAGCTCGTCAAGAAGCAGCAGAAGGACGTGAGCGCTTTGAAGAAAAAGCAGGCGAAGGTGACCGAAGGCTTTTGTTTGCTTGACTTCATTGAATTGATTATGAACACTCTGTGTGTGTGTCGCAGACACTGAAGCCTGTAGGGCAGGAAAACTGACGGCACGGATACAAAGACAGAGGAGAAAACAATCCTGCTTCCTATTTCAGGCCCACGTCGCACTGCAGAGCTCCCACTGCGCTCAAGTGGACAGGACTGTTGCTCAACATGATAAAGAGAAACAAGCGCTGGAGAAGCAGCTCGAGAAAAGCATCAGGAGAGTGAGGTGAATGTGATATTAGGTTTTCATTACACTCACATGTGCTTTTCTCTTCATGCTGTTTGTAGTCGTGTAGGTGACGGATAAATTCTCTGTGAGCTTTTTTAGGCCCCTATGATACAGGCTTCAGTATCGAGGATCGGTTCCATTTTAGAACCGCTTCCAAATTTCCAAGAACCGGGTGTTCGATAAGACACATGCATTTTGATTCCGCTTAGTGAATCCTGTGTTTGCATTTAATGTGATATAGGGATATACGATATTATCGGACCGATATCAGAATCGGCCGATAATGGCTTTAAATGTACATATCGGCATCGGCCCGATATGAAAAATTATGCCGATAAGAGGAATACATGTGCTAGGGTGTGCTAGCGATTAGATCACGTCAGCAGTGTGGCTCATTCTTGAAGCAAAGTTTTGCCTGAATGGTGATTAGATTCATTTAAACTGAGAATGCAAGTACAGAAGGACGTGTTTGGTGTATGATAGAGTAAACAGTAATAGCACGTGCAGGGGCTCCCCTGGTCCTAATGGCCATTTGGTAAGGAGTTTTAATTCCGTAGGGGGCGTAAGGTTACTACTGCATCTTTCTGATATATTCCACCATTGATATATATAGTTTATTTATTTACATTTACATTTAGTCATTTAGCAGACGCTTTTATCCAAAGCGACTTACAAATGAGGACAATAGAAGCAATCAAAATCAACAAAAGAGCAATGATATGCAAGTGCTATAATTAGTGTCAGTTAGCTTAACACAGTACACGTAGCAAGGTTTTTTTTTTATTTTTTTTTATATATATTATATAATAAATAAAAAGAAAACAGATAGAATAGAAAAAGAATAGAGCAAGCTAGTGTTAGAGGCCTTATAGTTATATTTATAGTTATTTTCTAGTGCTGTCAATCGATTAAAAAAAAATTAACTAATTAATCGCACATTTTTCTTAAATTAATCACGATTAATCCCACCTAACATTAAAGTTTTTAAATATACTTTTATATTGCAATAATTTCACATTCATTTATACATCAGGAGTTATTATATTTAAATTACAGTTTCATTATTTTTATGCAATTTTGCATATTCCTAAGTAAAACCAAATGAATGAATAAATAAATAAGGAGGCATTATATTTCAATAAAAGATTAGTGACATTATTTTTATTTGTAATTTATTTTGCCCAATATAAGCCAGAATGTGTTTTAAAAAGTAAATGAAGGTCAAGTTTGATTTCAGGTTACTTTGTAGTTCCACTTTCCTCTGTGCTTTGCTTGTATTTTGAGGCATAACTATTGAAATTTAATGTCCAAACAGAACCATCTTGTGCGATTTCATCCATATAATTTGTGCTTTTTTTAAGGCCAGGCACAATCTAGATCCATTTATCTGTTTTTCTCTGATTGTATGGGTGAACACAATGCACTGGAGTTTCCACCATTTACAGTTTTTTTTTTTTTATAACTCTTCTTATCTAATTCATCCCAAATTTGGGTGAGATTTTTTTTTAGACCTTGCTGAAAAAGTTATTTTTGTTATTATCTCCAAAATGATTGCATATTTCGATGTTAAACATATGCAGTAGGGCCACAATAAAGACTGCACTTTGGTTAAAAAAAACAAAAATAATTACTTGAGATTTAACTTCTGTTTGTCATCTCTAATCTTTACACAGACCATTTTTTCATTACTTGTACAATCAATTGCCCCATATTATCCATCATCAGACCAACTTTCACAGGCATATTTTGATTTTCATAGCTCTGATTTTAACACAACAATAAATTGTTGAGAACGCCAAAGCAGAACTGAGGGTGTGTTTTGGGAATGCTTTGGTGTATATAGTAATGAAACATCCTGCAAAGTTTTAAATCTGAAAGTGCACCGTGTATAAAGTTATTGTCTCTCAAATGAAAGAGTCGACTCCGAATCATTGAAACGAGTTGTTTTTAAAATGAATCCCAAGCCGTTTCATGTTGATGTCAACATGAGACATTAGCATGTTGTCCACCCACTTGTTGGTCTTTTCCTGTTGGTCTGAATGAAAATGCATATTCATTCTTTGCCACTAGGTGCCACTTTTGGAGCAGCAAAAATAGCGCTTTCCCCGGTAACGCTGCACACAAAGCAGCACTGCGCTCATAAACACTGCTTTTAAAAAGTAAATGAAGGTCAAATTTGATTTCAGGTTCACTTTAAATGATTCAATCAGTCTCTCAATTAATGAAAGGCTGTAACTGACATACTATATGACATTAATTATACTAAAATTGAAGATTGTTCTTTAAAATATGCATTTATATTAATTTAGAGCATTGGCAAGGTCAACTAAACCCATTACGTCTGAATCACTGTAGATCCACATGCTATGAGCCTTGTGAAAACTCTCATTCTCTGTTCACCCTCAGTGACAGTTACAGCCTTGAAATGAGCAGAGACATCGAAAGGCAGATCAAGACTTTAACAAGCAATCACAAATCAAAGGTACTGAGGTTTTCACTCACTTCTAGCAACTTTTGTTTTACTCATGGAGGATCTGAGTATTGAAAGAGACGCACTGTATTTTGTCGCTGTATGCAGGTGAAGGACATGGTGGCCGGTCACGCGCTCGAATGGGCAGAAATGATCAAATGGCACTCAGCTGAAGAGCAGACTGTGAGAGAGCAGCATGTGATTCAGCAGTGTGAGACGCTCCGGAAACTCCTGCTGATGGAGCATGAGCAGCAAACACAGCAGCTCTCGCTCCTCCATGAGAGGTGAGAGAAGAAGCGACTGAATGTTGAACTTCGACTGAATTTAGATGAAAGCTCGTATAGCGTCCTAGAAGGTTTGCAGTCGAGAATGTTCCTCTTCGTCGCTGGCCTCAGGACAGTGACCTGTAGCACTGAGAACTTGGACATCTCTCCATGTCTTTAAAACTTTGTACTTTAATGAATCCTGCGGTTTCTGTTGTCTTGGAGAATTTTGTGTCATGCAGCTATGTAACACATACCTAACTTGACAACATGTATTCAATGTAATATAATATAATATAATTAAGTGGCAATTTTAAAGCTGCAATCTGTAAATTTTTTTTGGTTCAAAATTATACGAAATCAATTCATCTCCCTACTTTAGCCCTATTCACAACGGTAAGCATATAATAATGTTTTCTAATTTGAGTGTTACTGGTAGGAATTCATGGGAAATTCGAGCATGGCACTGCGTCATTACGTCACGTCTGTAAACATACAGTTGTCCCAGCTAATAGGCTATATCTGCAGGTGGCGGATCATTTATAGCCTTTTCTCTCAGCAGCTGGAATAATTAAACTTGTTCAATTTTGATGGCAGATTGTAATCCAAAAATGTTTGTGTTTATGAAACACAAGTGACTGAAATTAGATTATATTCCAGTTTTAAATGTGCATCTGATTGCAGATAGCCTACGTGGGTTAACACAAGATTTGTATTTTAAAGAGAACCAGTTCTAAGGAGGAATAATTTGCTTTTTGGGTTAAAAGAATTTCTTTGAATAAAATTCGAATGGTATGACAATTAGAGTTTAGACTATATAGAAATTGAAATCTACATGTAGTCTAATGCTAATACACAAAACATACACATAGTCACGCAATGCTGATGTTAACATTATCAATTTGAGAACAAAGTTTAACAATAATAATAATAATTTGCATGGTTTGATGTGATATGAGCTAACCGATCGTTAGATTTGATCACCGTTGTAGCATGATTTATTGTAATGCTTTTTTCCTCAGTTGGTCAGAACAAAAGTGGCAGACTTATTACTTACTCGGTCAGATGACAATATCCGGTGAAAATTCTTATTTGGGTCATACTTCCCAGATGTAAAATCTGTGATTCCGAAGTACACTGAATATCCACACCGGTGCGATGACTGACAACCACACACAAGTTACTCCTCAAAACATTAGATTCATCAGTGCTGGAGCTCTTAGGAAAATAAAGCTGCAAATAACTGCAATTGCAGGTTTCAAACAGAGATGGCGACAGGCAAAACTTCCGGACTGCAGCTTTAAGCACAAAGCCCTGCGTCTTCAAAAGCCACTTGCAATGTAATTTAACTAGGCATTACATACACTGCTGTAGGATTGTGTCATGTGCATTTACCTGTAAATGAAATCGGTGTCATTATTTTCCTTGCAAACTCACCTCCTTTTAATGTAAATAGTGAGTGCTGGATTGACAGAGGCATCACTGTGTGCCTGATAATTGCAATTAACATCTGTGTACATTTCCTATTGATCATGTCAGCAGTGATTCATCACATGACGGATGTATCCGGGCACATTTCCAGATGTGTAGTGAAGCGCACATTTACAGTCCTAGTGACACAGTCAGATGGCAGTAGTTCTCCACTCAGATCCGGCCTGTTCTCTGGAGAAACGCTCCATGTCAGTCGTGATCAGTTTGTGGCATTGCCTGATTTGCATAATTGCTTTAGTGAATCAGGTCCTGAAACAATGCAATGCTAAACAGCGCTATTCATTCTGACTGAATTCTCCCTTGTGTGTTTTACATGGGTTTTTGAAGCGTGTGTTTGTGTGTGTTTGTGTGTGTTTGTGTGTGTGTGTGTGTGTGTGTGTGTGTGTGTGTGTGTGTGTGTGCGTGCGCGTGCGTGCGTGCGTGTTTGTTGTGTTCTCTGTTCTTATTGTATATTTTACATTAACTCTATCAAGCGTTTATTATTGCATTTACACTTTAAGCAGCACATAAACTGTCTGCTCTTGTTGCGCAGTACAACCAAGATATTACATCTCACTGTATGAGTGATACTATATTAATAAAAATAATATAATTAAAATCAATTACAATTTTTTTACTAATACATGATTAAAATCAAAAGTTGTATTTGTTAATATTTAATGGCCCTGATTTTAGTATAATTGATATCCTATTATAGTTTTGTTCATATTTAAAAAAAAAAAAATGTTCTGTTTTCATTTTAGTTTTTAAAGTTTTAGTCATTTTGTTGTTCGTGTTTTTGACATTTTTATTACATTACTTTTGTATTTTTAAATGTGTCTGTATAATTTGTATTACGTTTTAGTTTATTTACTTTGTTATTTCAGTACTTCAACTTGGAAACTAGCTAAATAAGTTACATTTTTTTATATTATATTTTATTTTAATTTAGTTAATGTTAATAATGTATTATTATTTTTGTTGTTGTTGTTAATAATAATAACCCTGGTATTAGCTCCCTGGAGAAGTATTGACATGCCGTGAAATTTGTTTTTTTCAGTATCTTCAGTTCATAACAAAATGCTTAAAACAGTCAAACTATTTTATATATATTTATATACCATAGAAATGTCTAGAGATGTAACTACTAGAGATACAGTATACACACATATACACACACATACATACATGTGTGTATATATATAACATCTCTAGTAGTTACATCTCTAGACATTTCTACGGTTGCACAGAGAACGCAGAGTATACATATATTTACAGATCTACTTTATTACAAATGATAGAGTAAATCAGTGTTATAAAAACCAAATTGAAGTATTTCCTCCTCTTACAGACAGAATAAAGAGATGCGATCCAACCAAGCGAAGACCTCGATGGAGAGCAGCAAAGCCATCAGTCAAGACAAAAGCATAAAGAACAAGGCTGAGAGGGAACGGTAATAATAAGAGCTCGGTAGCTATTCACTTTAAAGCTCATACAGCCAGCGTTACTTTGTAGTTCCACTTTCCTCTGTGCTTTGCTTGTATTTTGAGGCATAACTATTGAAATTTAATGTCCAAACCAAACCATCTTGTGCAATTTCATCTATATAATTTGTGCTTTTTTAGGGCCAGGCACAATCTAGATCCATTTATCTGTTTTTCTCTGATTGTATGGGTGAACTCAATGCACTGGAGTTACCACCATTTACAATTTTTTTTATAACACCTCTTATATAATTCACCCCAAATTTGGGTGAAATATTTTTTTTAGACCTTGCTGAAAAAGTTATTTTTGTTATCATCTCCAAAATGATTGCATATTTTGATGTTAAACATATGCAGTAGGGCCACAATAAAGACTGCACTTTGGTTAAAAAAAACATACAAAAATAATTACTTGAGATTTAACTTCTGTTTGTCATCTCTAATCTTTATACAGACCATTTTTTCATTACTTGTACAATCAATTACCCCACATTATGCATCATTAGACCAACCTTCACAGGCATATTTTGCTCTGTTAAAAACTCTGATTTTAACACAACAATAAATTGAGAACGCCAAAGCAGAACTGAGAGTGTGTTTTGGGAATGCTTTGGTATATAGTAATGAAACTTAGGAATTATCATTGTCATCATCCCCTTATGATGTGCGCAAAATCTAGTGCCACCTACTGGTCAAAACCTCATGAAAATTATTTTTACCTTGGATTTTGTGTATTAAAGTGCCCCTATTATGGATTTTTGAAAATGACCTTTCATGCAGTGTGTAACACAGCTCTAAACGAATGAAAACATCCTGCAAAGTTTTAAATCTGAAAGTGCACCGTGTATAAAATGAATCCATACTATCATACTATCATGTTCATACTATCCATCCTAAATGGTATGAGAGATTACAATAAGTGTGTCCCAAAGCATGTTGAGAAGAGTATCCAAAAGTCCCCGGATGGTCTACTATTTCAGGTCGATTTTTGAAGTGTGGATTTGTGCACACTCTAATGGCTAAAATTGCCCACAATCCATTGCGCTTTGGCGAAGGATTCAGTCCAGAACTACAAACACGAATAAAATACATTGAAAAAAACTACAAATGTGGCAGATGCACGGCATCGATGGTTAGGTAGAGATGTTTGAGTTGCTAATAATCAACATTTAACCTCCTGGTAAAAAATATTAATCTGCAACAGCAATATGAACTTTTATAAACATCCATTTGGTCGTTAACTTTTAAATTCATCATTATGCAGAAAATATGAGCAGAGTTCTCCGCATGAAAGACCCGCGACTGGTAGATCAACAAGCTGCTACTTTTCTCTCCAATCTGGTAGGAAGGTAAATGAAATGAAATGTGGAGGATGTTAACAGGCCAGTTTACAGTGACAGGGTGCATGTAACAGATGCGACAGAACGGTCCGTTAAACACGCAGTTGTGTGACGTGATAGTATGTCCCAAAGCTTGCGTACTCTTCTACTACACACTTAAAACTGTACTTTTTCTTCACCAAAAGAGTACATACTTTAAGGGCGTAGTATAAGTAGGCACATTGGGACACAGCAATACAGTGTTGAGGGCACCAAAGCAGAACTAAGGGTGTGTTTTGGAAGCGCTTTGGTATATTGTAATAAAATTGAGGAATTATCACTGTCATCATCCACTTATGATGTGCACAAAATTTCAAGCCAGCGCCACCTACTAGTCAAAACCTCACAAAAAAGATGATTATTTTGAATTTTATTCAAGCTTCTTTTGTCTCTGTATTAATGGGTGTTTGTAGAAAACTGATTTGCTAGGTTAACCAGATGCTTTTCTATTTTGAACCTCTTCATGGACCATTTTTTCATTAATTCTCCTATGAATTGCCTCATATAATCCATCATCCAGCGAACTTTGCATTTCCATTTTTATTTTATTTTTTTTCATAACTTCTTGATTTAATAAACCAGTGCATTATTGAGAACGTCCACAGAGGAACTGGGGGTGTGTTTTGGGAAAGCTTTGGTATATTGTCATGAAACTTAAGAATTATCATTGTCTTCATCCACTTATGATGTGCGCACAGTTTCAAGCCAGTGCCACCTACTGGTCAAAACCTCACACACATGATTATTACTTACTGATTACTGATTTTCTAGGTTAACCAAATGCATTTCCACTATTTTGAACCTCTTCATGGACCTTTAAAAAAAAAAAATCATTTCACCTATAAATTGCTTTATATCATTCATCATCCGACAAACCCTCACAAAAATAATTTGATTTTACCACACCAATAAATTAGCAACGCCAAAGATGAAGTAAGGGTGTGTTTTGTGAACGCTTTGGTAACCTAGCAAATTTCATTGTCATCATCCCCTTACGATGTGCACAATATTTTAAGTCAGCGTCACCTACTGGTCAAAAGTTATAAGCAATAATCTGACTCTACAAATACTCTAACGGCATGTGTTTCTGCAGGAGAGTTCGAGAGCTTAACAGCACAAACACAAGGAAGTTTCTTACAGAAAGAAAGAGGGTAATGATTCTAATCCTGTTTGTTTTTTTCAAATGCATGTTTCTAATTATGTAAATTAACATGGGCGTTGATTGACAGCTCGCCATGAAACAGTCCGAGGAGAGCGAGCAACTCCAGGCGACTCAGCGGGAACAAGTGGAGAGGCTGGAGAAACACAATGAGGAGGTATTTCACCTCCACTACCTTAATGTTTGGGTCCTTTCTGCTGTGATCTCTGTAACCTCAACATGATGAATGCAATCAAGGATGTGTTTCTATAAAAAGGTATAGATGATGTTCAGAAATATGCTCTGGCCAGACATAAGATGTTCATGGAGAGCTGAAGTTAGTCAGTGCTCATTTAGATTAACATTGTTAACATGAGGATGTCTACTTGAAGTGATTTTTCATATTTTAATCTACTGAAATTTTTTTGAGGACACCGCAGGGTTATTAACTAAAACTAAGACCATAAAAAGCCATTGAAGTAATTATGAAATACTATAGCATAAAATAATAATATAGAAGTTTTTAAACACCAAAATATTGTGTAAAATTGTCTTTTTGTAACCAGCCTAAATTATTATAGTTAACT
This sequence comes from Acrossocheilus fasciatus, assembly GCA_036784905.1. Classification (NCBI taxonomy): domain Eukaryota; kingdom Metazoa; phylum Chordata; class Actinopteri; order Cypriniformes; family Cyprinidae; genus Acrossocheilus; species Acrossocheilus fasciatus. Next base: position 2,703,799 of record CM071954.1, on the reverse strand, counting down.
AAAACTAAAACCAAATAGTTAAATAAATAAAAGGTTAACTGAAATTAAATATAACAAACAGACTTATTTCAGCTACATTTCTCATTTTCATTAAGGTTAACTTGAAGTACTAAAATAACTAAAACTAAATAAATAAAAACGAAACCTGTATTTAAAAAAAAATACAAATGACAAAAACACAACAAAATTAATAAAACTTTAACTAAAATTAAAGTGACAACAGAAAATATCAAATTAAAATTGAATTCAAAATACTTACAAAAACTGTAATAGCATATCAACATCGGGACACAGGAAAACCATATAAATTGATTATAATTTAAAACAGTATGACATTTTTGGAAGGAAATAAATACAAAGATCAAGAATATTTCTGAGTGAATCACATTCTAATAAATTACTAATACAGTTCTGTTTTTAAAATATTTGTAAAGATATATGATGGTGTGGCATGAAAATATAGTGCACAGCAGAAATGACCCGTTTGATGATGCATGAACCTGTCATGTGGATTTGATCATCACTCAGCATGGATTTTATTTTGCTCTTTTATTCAGCTGTTGAACTCGTGCTATGCAAAATCACAATGCCAAGGTAGGACTTTCTTCTCACAAATCAATTTTACAACGCCTCCCCTTTCCCATGATTCTTTCATTCCTCCCTGTATGGAAGTCCAGTCCATCATGGCTGTGAATTATTGCTCCTCCTTCACACCTTCACAGACTACTGATCAGACAGACGCGAGCCGAGGAAGCCGAGTCCTTCCTCATGGGTTCTCTGTTTATTTTGCCCATCAGGAAGCTTGCAATCACCTGGAGATGTCAATGCGTGTACATACTATAAACAACTGTGTAAAAAATGGATTGAATACTGATTTTTTTGCTTCTTGTAGAACTAAAACTTTTCTCCTCAGTTACTCACTGCCATGTCATTCCTAACCCATTTGACTTTCTTTCTTTCTTTTTTCTGTGAGAGTTATTTAAGAGTGTTCACTCGGTTCTGTCAAGCTCCAAAAAATGGCAAAATAATCTAAAATACTTCTCTCTTTGGGATTCACGGAAGAAAGCCCCAAAGGTTTGGCACAACAGGCAGGCAGGCATTTTCTTTGTCGTCTGATATTGTGGCCGTAATTTCCAGAATGTATTTTTATAAATAGGACGACATTTACCATATTATGTATGACACCAAATATACAATAGTCACATATGGGGAAAAATGACAGAAAGCTTGTACTCGTGTCTTATTAAATTCTGACACAACTTTTAAACAAGACTTTTTTGTTGTTAAAATAAGAACAAGTAAGCAAATTTCAAACAACAGTGCAAATGAAATAGTTTTTTTTTTTAAGGTAGGTTTCGTATTCAGGTATAAAACACTACAGAAATGGAATAATCAACTGTAAAATAAAACACAGTATGGATGCTTTTTCTGCCAAGGAATAAAAATGAAGTTCATTTTTAATTTCACAATTAAATTCTGAGAAAAAAATTTGATGTAAAAAAATGTAATTGCAATTTTTATATATATATATATATATATATATATATATATATATAAATTCATAATTTAGACTTTCTCTCAATTCTGAGTTTGCTTTGTACAAAAGAATACAGGTAATTACAGTTTTTTTATCTCATAATTCTGACTTCTCAGAATTGTGAGCTTATAGCTCTCAGTTCAGTTTTGATTTTTTTTTAAGATACAATTTTGACCTTTTTTAATTAATTTATTTTTTATTATTGTCAGAAATGGGCTTCCACAACACTGCACTGTATAAATTATATATACTGAGCTACTAAAGTTGCTCGGTCAGGAGCAGTGAGTGATTTTCTCTTTTTGTCTTCTGTCACTTTAAGACCTAACTCACAGATCCAATACACTGATAAACGTCTGATTTTCTAACAGTAACCAGTTGCCAAGATGGTGAAATTTTGACATGCATGCCTTTTTAATTGAGTGTTGAACTTTGTTGCACTGCACTTTTCTGCTTAAATGGCGAATTATGCAGGATTGCAAAAAAAAAAAAAAAAAACATTTTGTCTTGTGTTCCATATGGAAGCCTGTTTTTACCTTGTAATTTAAAAAATAAAAATAAAGTAAATGTGACTCATTTTATAGATGTAGAATTTTTTTTTCAGAATTGAGATATACATTCAGAATTCTGATTTTCTGTTTTTCCTTGTTTTTTTTTTGTAAAAGTTTTTTTTCTTTTTTTTTCTATATCTCACAATTTCTCAGAACTGTGAAGAAAAAAGTCTGAATCATGAGATATAAACTGAGAATTGTAAGATTAAAAAGTTGCAGTTAACTTTTTATTTTTATTTTTTATCCCGTGGCATAAACAAGTTCCACAATCACTTACAGTAATAACGAAAAACTGCAGGGACTGCACAAGAGTGTAAATGATGACAGAAACTGTAATATTTGCAATATGTTTCACATCTGAGCTTATGGCAGATGTTCACAACTCAAAGACTGACGTTGTGAATCCTAACTGTTTTTGTCCGCTGGAGGATTGTTTCATAAATTAGCTGATTTTCCAGCAACTTCATCTGCTACAGCAGAGGAAACGCTGAACGCCACATCACATTACCACTGACGGCTCTCGCGTAGTACAGCGGCTAAAAAACACGACGTGACTGACTTCAAAATGTAGTTTGTGAGCCTGCAATATCCTCCCTGCAAAAAAGTTAGTTCTCATGTTGAGATGTTATTCAATAAATAGGATTTTTGAAATCCAGGGCTTATTTTAATGCAGCTCTCTGGATAGCATTACCTCTGGAGGCCGATGATGTGATTCTGTGCTAATGTGCTTCACTGTCATTACAGGCCAGAGAGACTCCGAGCATGAAGACAGCAGGGAGGACAGAACCGAGCACTGAGCGATCAAACCCACGGCCCGCTGCAGTGAGAACACACTTTCACACACACTAATGCTCTGTATGTGCGCTATATATATATATATATACAACTTGTTTTTAGTGAAATCTACTGGGTATTTATTTCTGTTTTATGAATATTGAAAGTTTTATAAATATTGTATATGTGCGCACAGATATTTTATGATTTGTCAGCAAAGAGAGAAACCTATTCTTATTTTACAATAAGCTACTTTTAAGTCCGCATGAAATTGAACTGTTTAATATTTTTTAAAACATGTATCTGATCTTAGTGTCAATGATTCATCAGTACTTATGATATAAAGAATAAATGTATGTCTTTTTAAAAATATAATAACTTGACAAATGATTTTCTTTTTCCCGTTGTTAAACAATAATTGCTATTCTGGTGTGAAACGCCATCTTTTAACTATCTAATCCATTATTATTATTATTTTATTTTTTTTGGGATATTTGCTTCGATATGGAAAGATATTTTGTAAAATGGATTGTAAATGTCATTTTATGTTGCCTTTGAATATAACAGTAACATATAAACAGCAAAATCTAAATGATGTATTTGAGAGTCTTGAAATAACACTGTTTTAATACTGACATTTTATAAAGAAGACCAAGCAAAAAAGCATGTAAATGTGTTGAAATTATATAAAATCCATTTTAGTAGTCATAGTGTCATTTTGTTTTCATCCAAGTCTTCTGTCTTCCTCCGTTCAGAGCATAAACATTGTGGAAATGCTTGTGATGCTTCTTATTTTTAAATAGCTTTGGATGAAATCCATCTACTCAATGACTATATGTAAATGAAAGGACTGTTCAGGGTTCATTACAGATGAAGCAGAGACACACTGCTGATGACCACAGAAACAAAAACCACTTCTTCACTTCAGAAAGACAGAGAAAACTTGCACAAACAAGGTTAGTGCACAATATTATCTCACACGTCTTGTTTTAAAGGAATAGTTCACCTAAAATAAAATATGCTCAAAATGTGCTCCACTTAAGGCTGTCCAAGATGTAGGTTTCTTTCTTCATCAGATTTGGATGTAGCATGACTTGCTCAGCAATGGATCCTCTGCAGTGAATGGGTGCCGTCAGATTGAGAGTCCAAACAGTTGATAAAAACATCACAATAACCCACAAGTAATTTTTGTCTTCTCAGTTAACGTCTTGAGAAGACAAAAGAAACAAAACCATCAAGAGGTTTTTTTTAACTAAAATCTGAGTCCATAATCCATAATAATGCTTCCTCCAATGAAAAGTAATCTAGTCTGAATCAGGAGAGAAATCTGCACAGATCAAGCACCGTTTACAAGCCAAAACAGCTCTAAACAAATATGCTGGCAACAGACAACAGTATATGGACTTTTTTTTGTCCTTGAGGAATCGTTATTATGGATTATGGGCTCGCATTTTAGTAGGGCTGTAACGTCCCAGTCGATTAGTCGATTAATCGGTCGATACGGTCTGGTTCGACCAAAGTTCTGATTGGTCGATTTTTTTGCCACGCTCATTTCATCAGTTTGGCCGCGCTCATTTCATCAGGTGGAAAGCACTAATTGCTAATGGGGGTGTTTTCAGAGTCTAAGATGCTTTATTTTTCAGTTATGCACTTTATTTGGTTTCTGCTCTTGTTTGTGTAATAAATATTCTTTTTTTAATTAAAGTGGACGCGCCTTTTGTGTTTATTAAGAGTAAAAGCTTTAAGTCTATTCGTGTCTCAGCCGCGAAGCTGAGCTCTTATGTTCAGCCTCGCTCTGTGCGAGCTGCGCAGAGCGGCTGAAATGATAGTGTCTGACAGTTATACTTATAACATATGACAAAAATAATTTTCTAAATTATGTTGCACATTCCTCAAAAGTTCTTGTGATATCACTAGTTAACAACATAGTACTGTTTTCAGAAATCACAGGCTATGATATTGCGCAGGTGCACGTGATGCACCGCTGTCAGAGACGACAGACTCGTGTGTCAGACTCATTTCAGTGCAAAATAATTAGGTCAAAAACGATTTAATATACTGCAAATAGCCGATTAGTTTTTTATGTTTATTTATAATTAATTTAGGCAGACAACAAGGCTACCAAGTACTGAGCACAGTGCGCATCTAATTAATGTAACGTACATTTTTTTTTCTCCACAACGTCATTTTTAGTCTATTTTTAGTCAAGTTTCAGGACTTCAGTCGACCAAGATTTTCTTTGGTTGATTACAGCCCTACATTTTAGCAAAAGAGATCTTCCACAGTTTAGCTCTTGATGACACGTTGAGATTGTTGCTTGTGATTGTTTTGTGATTGTAGCTCCATGTAGCTTCGCTTTTCTGCTGAAACTCTATCCTACTATCACTCTCTGTTGTTTAAAGTGATAAAATACAACTTTATTCCCTTCATATTTCTGATATTATCTATCAAACTAATCTGACTAATTTGAACGTTCGCTTTTAATCTAAAACCACGAGTGCAATGCGTGCGCCGCGCGTTACCATTTGTTAGCCAGTTATAGCATGTCATTCCACTTGCGTTTCTATTATTGTTTTTTTTTTCTCGCTCCGTTTAATCTCTCTCTCACTCCGTTTGAACTCAAGAGTTCATGAAACAACAATGGTAAGTGAATCATTCATCTATTACGGTGAGTAATGGCTTCTCCTTCTCTTGTTATTTGCACTTCATGTCACATGTACAGTTTATCTCTCTCTGTCAGCGACGAGGGATTCACATGTGATAAATGTAGGGAAATAGTTAGGCTGACAGAGAAGATTTTAGAACTAGAGACACGCATCCAAACTTTAACTGAGGACAGTAAGAATGTGAGGGCTGTAGATACGGCTTTGGATGCGACTAGTTCAGCAAGTCCTGTACATTGTTCGGTTCCGGTTGAGCCCGTGCAGCAGGGCAACTGGGTGACTGTGAGGCGGCCTAGTCGCAGGTCAAAACACCGCTCTTCTGTTCCGATCAGAACATCAAACAGGTTCTCCCCACTCACCTACTGAGAAACCTGATGAAAGTGCTCTAGTTATTGGCGATTCTATTATACGGAACGTGAAAATAGAGACACCAGCCACCATAGTCCAATGTTTACCGGGAGCCAGAGCGCCTGACATCTTGGCAAATTTAAAAGTGCTGGCTAATGCTAAACGTAAATTCAGTAAGATTGTTATTCACATCGGTGCTAATGATGTTTGACTTCGCCAGTCGGAGATCACTAAAAATAATGTTAAAGTGGTGTGTGAACTTGCAAGTACGATGTCAGACACTGTAATATGCTCTGGTCCCCTCCCTGCTTACGGGGGTGACGAGATTCATAGCAGACTGTCGTCACTCAGTGGCTGGATGTCTAAGTGGTGTTCGCAGAATAACATAGGTTTCATAGACAATTGGACGAGTTTTTGGGGCAGACCTGACCTGTTAAAAAGAGATGGTGTTCATCCCTCCTGGGGTGGTGCTGCTCTTCTCTCTAGAAATATGGCACATAGTCTTAGAGTTTGTACTTGACTAATTGGGGTCCAGGTCAGGAAGCAGACAGACTGGCTAAAACGACCGTCTGCTAGTCGCCTCACGTCACAGAAGTCAGTTAATTCTCAGCACATAGAGACTCCTTCACCTAGATATCACACTATAGAGACTGTGTCTGTTCCCTGAACTACAAAATACAGAAAATGTCCAAACCAAATTAAGAGTAACAATTTAATTGATGTTCAACAAATAAAAAATGTTTACAATACAGAGAAACAATTGATAAAACTTGGCTTACTGAATATCAGGTCCCTTTCTACGAAAGCACTTTTTCTAAACGATTTGATCAATGATCATAATCTAGATTTGCTCTGTTTGACAGAAACATGGCTATAACCAGATGAATACATTATTTTAAACGAGTCTACACCCCAAGATTATTGCTATAAAAATGAGCCACATCCAAAAGGTAAAGTGGGAGGTGTTGCTACAATTTATAGCAATATTCTCAGTATTTCTCAGAGGGCAGGCTTTAAGTATAACTTGTTTGAAGTTATGGTGCTGCGTATAACATTGTCTAAAGAAACACGTGTTAGTGATAAATGCCCTGTGATGTTAGTACTGGCTGCAGATAAAGTCTTAATTGTTGGCGATTTTAATATCCATGTCGATAATGAAAATGATGCATTAGGATCAGCATTCATAGACATTCTGAACTCTATTAGACAACACATTTCAGGACCTACTCATTGTCGAAATCATACTCTAGATTTAATACTGTTACATGGAATTGATGTTAGTGGCATTGAAATTCTGCAGCAAAGCAATGATATCTCAGATCATTATCTAGTCTTGTGTAAACTCCATATAGCTAAAACTGTAAATTCTACTCCTTGTTACAAGTATGGTAGAACCATCACTTCTACCACAAAAGACTGCTTTGTAAGTAATCTTCCTGATTTGTCTCAATTCCTCATCATATCCAACAGCGCAGAGAAACTTGATGATGTAATAGAAACTATGGACTCTCTCTTTTCGAGTACTTTAGATCCAGTTGCTCCTTTATGCTTAAGGAAGATCAAAGAAAACAGTCTGACTCCGTGGTATAATGAGCACACTCGCACCCTAAAGAGAGCAGCCCGGAAAATGGAGCGCAGCTGGAGGAAAACAAAACTAGAGGTATTTCGTATAGTTTGGTGGGAAAGTACCCTATCCTACAGAAAAGCATTAATAACCACAAGATCTGATTACTTTTTGTTTCTTCTAGAAGAAAACAAACATAACCCCCAGTATTTCCCAAGAGCACAGCAATAATGAATTTATGAACTACTTTACTTCCAAGATCGATTCTATCAGAGATAAAATTGTAATCATGCAGCCGTCAGCTACAGTATCGCATCAGATATATACTATAGATCCCCTGAGGAACAATTCCACTCATTCTCTACTGTAGGAGAGGAAGAATTGTATAAACTTGTTAAATCATCTAAACCAACAACATGCATGTTTGACCCGATTCCAACTTAACTACTAAAAGAGCTGCTTCCAGAAGTCATAGATCCTCTTTTGGCTATTATTAATTCATCATTGTTATTAGGATATGTTCCCAGAACCTTCAAATTGGCTGTTATTAAGCCTCTCATTAAAAAAACACAACTTGACCCCAAAGATTTAGTTAATTACAGATCGATCTCAAATCTCCCTTTTCTGTCAAAGATACTAGAAAAGGTAGTATCTTCACAATTATATTCCTTCCTAGAGAAAAATTATATCTGTGAGGAATTCCAGTCAGGATTTAGATCGTATCATAGTACTGAGACTGCTCTCATTAGAGTTACAAATGACCTGCTTCTATCATCTGATCGGGGTTGTATCTCTTTATTAGTTCTACTGGATCTTAGCGCTGCGTTCAACACTATCGACCACAACATTCTTTTGAATAGACTAGAAAACTTTGTTGGCATTAGTGGAAGTGCCTTAGCATGGTTCAAATCGTACTTATCTGACCGCCATCAGTTCTTAGCAGTGAATGAAGAGGTATCATATCGATCACAACTCACAAGTGCAGTATGGAGCACCTCAAGGTTCAGTACTAGGGCCGTTACTTTTCACGCTTTAAATGTTACCCTTGGTAGATATTATCAGGAGACATGGTGTTAGCTTTCACTGTTATGCTGATGATACTCAGCTCTATATTTCTTTGCAGCATGGTGAAACATACCAAATTGAGAAACTAACGGAATGCATAGTCGACATAAACTGAATGACGGATGGATGTATTGGGTGGATGTTCTGCACACTTGATCAACAAACTACAGTTGGTCCAAAATGCAGCAGCTAGAGTCCTTACTAGAACCAGGAAGTATGACCATATTAGCCCGGTTCTGTCAACACTGCACTGGCTCCCTATCAAACATCGGATAGATTTTAAAATATTGTTAATTACTTATAAAGCCCTGAATGGCTGAATAATATATCACATTATAGTCCTCCACGTCCGCTGCGTTCTCAAAACTCTGGCCGTTTGATAATACCTAGAATATCAAAATTGACTACGGGTGGCAGATCCTTTTCCTATTTAGCGCCCAAACTCTGGAACAATCTACCTAACACTGTTCGGGAGGCAGACACACTCTGTCAGTTTAAATCTAGATTAAAGACACATTTCTTTAACCTGATTTACACATGACACACTAATAAGCTTCTGTTATTCAAATCCGTGAGCCCCAGAGACATATCCCCAGTGAAGACCTCGACTAAAATACAATAAAACTAAAATAAAACAAAATAACTAAAAATATAATAAAATACCTAACTACATAATACTATTATTGTTAGAAATTGCAACAATAGCAAAATAGAAATATAATACATTCATACATTTACAATTTTAATTAAAACAATAATATACAAATATGAAAAATGAATAAATACATTTTAAAATAATAAATAGTATGATATGTATGTGTGTGTGTGTGTGTGTGTGTATATATATATATATATACAACAGAAATATATTAAATGAATTAAACTATAAATTAGAATTATAATAAACAAACAAATATATATTATAAAAATAGACCGAGAAACAATAAATGCATTAACCTATACATTACAATTATAGCAAATGAATAAATCATATAAATGAAATAATGAATAAATCACAAATATAACAAATACATTAAATTATAAATTAAAATGCTCCATCGGGACAAGCCCACAGAATCAGATAAGCCGTTTACACAATCTGACATGGCTGGGGTTGGAATTGAACTGCGGGTTTCGTCTGGCCAGAGGAGAACTGGCCCCCGACTGAGCCTGGTTTCTCCCAAGGTTTTTTTCTCCATTCTGTCACAGAGTGAGTTTTGGTTCCTTGCCGCCGTCGCCTCTGGCTTGCGCAGTTGGGGACACTTAATTTCTAGCAATTATCGTCGCTTTGATTTCACAGATATTATTTAAACTAAACTGAGCTAAACAATGACATCTCTGAATTCAATAATGAAATGCTATTAACTGAAAATTGAGTGTTTAATCTTATCATTATACATTACTGACACTCTATCCTCCAATTTGATACTGTTAAGTGCCACAATCTGTATTATTAAAAGCGCTATATAAATAAAGGTGACTTGACTTGAATTGACAGTTTAAAGTTAAAAACGATGGATTTGGATGTTAACTGATGGACTGGAGTGGTGTGGATTACTTGTGGATTATTCTGATGTTTTTATAAGCTGTAAAACTCTCATTCTGACAGCACCCATTCACTGCAGAGGATCCACTGGTGAGCAAGTGATGCAATGCTATATTTCTCCAAATCTGATGAAGAAACAAACTCATCTACATCTTGGATGGCTTGAGGGTTAGCACATCTTCAGCAAATTTTCATTTTTGGGTGAACTATTCCTTGATGTTTATTTTGTGTGTTTGTTTTATTAAATTGCAGTGTCTTTCCTCATATTCTCCCGTCTGTTTTTGTAAGTACATTACTGCAAACATGATTTTGGTTTATTTCTCAGACCGAGAGATGATTTGAAATGATTATCTGTGGGAATCATCAACAGCATGTCAAGCCAGAACATTATGCTTTAATTGTATTGTGCAAACACTTTCTTGACTCATTTTCACACTAACAGATTTGATTCAAAATCATGAATAATTATGAACCGTATCATCGTCATTTGTTTATATCTTTTGTACTCAACATTCTGAATTCAATTACAGACCGCATTGCAGGAAATGAACAGTCATGAGCATCGCTGGCACGGAGCGACGTGTTTCATTCTCATCCACTCTGACTACAGCAATGACCATCTGATCATGATGGGGACTATTGCTTCTTTAAAAGCGTCTGATTGCGGGTGGTTTCATCATTCACCCGGGTTCAAATGTCTGCCGACCTCTTCACATAAAACACACTGAGCCAAATGATCCGAATGAAACAATGAAACGTCTCTCCACAAAGGAAATAACACTTGTGCTGTGATGAGCAGTGGAAGCATGCAGTGCTGTAAGAGTTTCATCAATCTGACACTCAAACCAGCTTTCTGTCTGCTTCACAATGTTGCCATTAAGTTATAAAGATGTTTATGATGTTATTTTTCATTGATTATGTGAACATTCCATCATTGTGCAAACATTATGAGAATGTTATTTTTTAAATGTACTCTGAACATTCTAAAACAAGTTTTAAAAAACATTTAAAAAAAAAAAAAAAGTTAGCTGAACATCCAACTTGAAACGTTTCTGAAAAACATTCCATGAACAATCTATAAATAATGTTTTTGTGGTAAGGTTTTGAGAACATTATGGTCATTTTGAACGAACATTCTATTAACAGTACTGGAACGTTTGTTCGTAACTTTGAGAGAACCTTGCCAGAACGTTCTGAGAACATTCTCAGTTAGCTGGGAAGAGATCGATCATCTGAATAACATGCATGTACACAGATAACAAAAAAGTTCTTAAAACGTTGTGGAAACATTCATTTGAAATGTTTATATATTGTTAAAATGTCCCGTTTTCTTGTTGCGTTTAGAACATTATTTAAAGGTTACAATAAGCTTAGTACAACATTCTCCTAAACTTATTTGTACTCTAACGTTCTCTGAAGGCATTTGTAATATTCTAAAAATGTTAAAAAGTCCTGTTTAAAGTTCATCGTTCTCCTAACCTTATATTAACTCACAATATAGCATTCTCTGAATGTTTATTTGTAACAGTCTAAAAATTTTAAAATGTCCAGTTTTCCGGCCGGTATTAAAACTTTAATTGTTACAATAATGTTAGGACAATATTCTCTTAACCTTATTTGTACTCAAAAATAACCTTATGTAAGTTTTTATTTGTAATATCTTAAAAACAGTGCAGTTTTCTTATCATTATTAGAGTGTTGTTGTGTTGTACTGTTGTACTGCTGAGAGGTTCAGCAAGTCATGTACATTGTTCGGTTCCGGTTGAGCCCGTGCAGCAGGGCAACTGGGTGACTGTGAGGCGGCCTAGTCGCGGGTCAAAACACCGCTCTTCTGTTCCGATCAGAACATCAAACAGGTTCTCCCCACTCAGTGACGCACCCACTGAGAAACCTGTTGAAAGTGCTCTAGTTATTGGCGATTCTATTGTACGGAACGTGAAAATAGAGACACCAGCCACCATGGTCCAATGTATACCGGGAGCCAGAGCGCCTGACATCCTGGCAAATTTAAAAGTGCTGGCTAATGCTAAACGTAAATTCAGTAAGATTGTTATCCACGTCGGCGCTAATGATGTTCGACTTCGCCAGTCGGAGATCACTAAAAACAATGTTAAAGAGGTGTGTGAACTTGCAAGTATGATGTCAGACACTGTAATATGCGCTGGTCCCCTCCCTGCTTACCGTGGTGATGAGATTCATAGCAGACTGCTGTCACTCAATGGCTGGATGTCTAAGTGGTGCCCGCAGAATAACAGGCTTTATAGACAATTGGAAAAAATTTTGGGGCAGACCTGACCTGTTAAAAAGAGATGGTGTTCATCCCTCCTGGGGTGGTGCCGCTCTTCTCTCTAGAAATATGGCACGTAGTCTTAGAGTTTGTACTTGACTAATTGGGGCCCAGGTCAGGAAGCAGACAGACTGGCTAAAACGACCATCTGCTAGTCGCCTCACGTCACAGAAGTCAGTTAATTCTCAGCACATAGAGACTCCTTCACCTAGATATCACACTATAGAGACTGTGTCTGTTCCCCGAACTAGAAAATACAGAAAACATCCAAACCAAATTAAGAGTAACAATTTAATTGATATTCAACAAATAAATAACAGATATAATACAGATAAACACATGATATAACATTATATTAATAACATCATAAGGATGTTCTAAGAACATTTTGTCTTAATTAGAACAAGTAGATTTTTGTTCTAAGATTTACACACTGTAGCTTTTACAAAATGTTAGTGAAAGCTGTGGGAACGTTCTCTGTTAGCTGGGTGAAGTGACCATGCAACGTTTTGTTTTGCTCAAATTGTCCGTATAGATGATCAAGTTTTTTTCACTCTCAGTCTCAATTAGTGCTGATTGTTTTTGGATGCCAAAACAAATGCAGGCTTCTGCTTGAGCAGTCAACATGCTGTAATATACACTTACTGGCTCATGTGTTTTCAGTCTCTGAATTAGTCGTACAATCGCTGAAGCAGATTATGAGTTAATTGAGTGAAAATGCTATGAGTGTTTATGATATCTTAGTGTTTGAACAGCTGCTTTTATGATTTAAACGCGTGTTTTTCCCTCCCACTGAAATGAGCATGAACACACGCAGCTGAAGGAATTACAGCTGTACTGTGCTGGAAGCGATATTCCTGGTTATTTACAATCTAATGTCAATGTAAAACCTGTGTGTGTTGTAATTTCATCCAACTTTCATGCTTACCGTGCGTTATCAAGTCAAGTCACACTGGTAACACTTTAGAATAGGGAACACTTATTCACTATTAACTACGACTTTTCCCTCAACAAATTCCTGATTTGCTTCTTATTAATAGTCAGTGCGGTAGTTGTTAAGTTTAGGTATTGGTTAGGATTAGGGATGTAGAATAAGGTCATGTAGAATAAGGCATTTATATGTGCTTAATTACTACTAATAAATGGCTAATATTCTAGAAATATGCATGCTAATAAGCAACTAGTTAAGAGACCCTAAAATAAAGTGTTACCGTCACACTTTATTGCCGTTCTGCTACATGTGTGGACATACGTGACCCTGGACCACAAAACCAGTCTTAAGTCGCTGGGGTATATTTGTAGCAATAGCCAAAAATACACTAAAATATGTATGGGTTTTTTCTTTTATGCCAAAAATCATTAGTATATTAAGTAAAGATCATATTCCATGAATATATTTTGTAAATTTACTACTGTAAATATATCAAAACGTCGTTTTTGATTAGTAATATGCATTGTTATTCATTTGGACAACTTTAAAGGCTATTTTCTCAATATTTAGATTTTTTTTGGCACCCTCAGATTCCAGATTTTCAAATAGCTGTATCTCGGCCAAATATTGTCTGGTCCTGACAAACACATCAATGGAAAGCTTATTTATTCAGCTTTCAGATGATGTATAAAACTATAAAATTCAATTTCGAAGACTGGTTTTGTGGTCCAGGGTCACATATATTCAATTCAATTCAAGTTTATTTGTATAGTGCTTTTCACGATACAAATCATTGCAAAGCAGCTTTACAGAAAATTTTAAGTTTATAGTTAGGAGTAGGTTATTAGTGGTGACTATGACAGAAATGTACAGTAAAAATAATTTTCTAGTCCTATTTGGCTAGTTCAAGTTCAAGTTGAGCGTTATTGTCATTCCGCTACATGCGGGGGCATACAGTGGAACGAAATGTCGTGCCTCACAGGACCACAGTGCTACATAAATACAGGCATACAACAATGGAGTAAGACAATATAAACCTATACACAACTATCCTACTGATAGATTTTGACTATAAATATACTATCTATAAAAAGTACCTATACAAACTAAAAAATACAAACTATACGAATGCTTCAGATAAATACTGTACATGTGCAAGGAGAAACATTGGGTTCAAGCAGCTGGCTGGGGAACAATACAGGATGATTTGTAGTGCATGAGCATGTAAACATACATATATTACTGAGTTCTTTTTGTGGGATTTGTGTACACACAGCAGTGATATTACGCAGCGCCTGAAAGTAGTCCCCAGCTAGGTAACTAGTTATAATATAGCTGAGGACTACTTTCAGGCGCTGCGTAATATCACTGCGCCTGCTGCGGCCATGTTACGGCAGCAAAGTTCCTTGATTATTACACCGGAATGAGAGTATAGTTCCTAGCCAAATCGGACTAGAAAATAGCAACTTTTCATTTCGCGCCGGTCTTAGTACACGATATAACTACAGAAGAGTCAAGTTTTAAATAGGAAAACTATTGAAACTCTTTGATCGTTTTTGAACGCGATGCTACTGGTCTAATTGGATTCAATGATCTATGCTAAGCTATGCTAAAAGTGCTCTCGCCAGATCCGGAGATCGGCTGAATGGATTCAAAAACGGTAAAACTCAACTTATTAACTCTGTGGGAGTTGGAGAATAAGCCTATTTCCAAAAAAAGTGGAGTGTTCCTTTAAATAACGTTCTAATCATGATAGAAAAACTGGACTTTTTAACGCTATATCTTAGAATATTAAAAAGAATTAGAGCATTGTAAGAAATGTTTTTGTAATATTTAACATCATGATCACAAGAAAACAGGACATTTTAACGTTTTGGAAACATCAAAACAGCCAAAATGAAATGTTTGGAAAACGTTTTTGGTACCATGGCAGACTAGCCCTATCCTAAAAGATCATTTAGACATCTTTATGTCTTTACCAGAAACACGAGCTCCAAATGCCTGCTTTTAAACTCTCTGAAAGCTGACGGTATTGTCTTTGTTAATCAGTGCCGCGCTCCACATGCATTCAGCTGAACATAACCTGGAATCTTTTTCTAATTGCTTTGCTGCGTTTGCGTGAGCGGTCTGGCATCAGGCCCAGTGCGTTGTTTGTCACGTCTCTTGTTTGCTCGTTGTAATCACGTTACACGTGCCGTCGAGTCTTGCTGGAGCTTCACAGCGAGAGAACGTCCTGTTTTGATTGCGATTCTCACAAACGCTGTTTTCTGTTTCACATCCAGCTCGCTTAGGTTTCATAATGCAGGTTTTAGCCCCCGGTCATGCTGCAATTCTAACGTGTAATAAATAATAGAGGAGACGAGGATTGTTTGGCAGCCTGACCCCTCGCGCTGATGAAGCGCTGATTATTTTCCTAGGAAATCTGGCTGAGGTGGATTTCTTCAGACGGTTCTCTTCAGAATATTCAACAATTTGGGTTAAATATGGTGAATTAAGTGCGCCTGTCGAGCAGCGCCGGAGGTTAAACATCCCTCCGACTGCGGGGAATATTTCATAAGTCTGAAACATAATCGCAGGCCGTAATAAAGAGAGGAGGAGAGCGAGCTGGAGAGACTGTGTGACCCGTCATGTTCAGGCGCTCAGCGTTTAAAGCGTTTTAAAGCACTTCCAAAAGGTAAAAAACATAATTATCCTGCCTTTAATAAGACCCCTTCATCTGGCCATATCAGTGTTATTTTAGTATCATTGAGATGCTGTTACAGTTTTGTTATGGAAGGAGCTGGTAAAAATATCATTTTTAAAATATCAGCTGGTAAATAAAAATAAATTATATATATATATATATTTATTATTTTTATTTTTATTTTTTTACTTATTTATTTGTATTATTTTTTAGAAGCCATTATAATATTTTTCTCAGCTTATTCTATCATTAAAGTATTTTTAATTTTTTACAGCCATTATATCATAATATTTTTTTGACATCTTCCGTCTTGTATTTATAATATTTATTTGATTATTTTAACATCTACTATATTATACTATTTTCTCAAGTTCTTCTATTTTGTATGTAATTTTACCGTTTTTTTTAAATACATATATATATATATATATATATATATATATATATATATATACGTATATATATTTAACAGCCATTATATATTAATATTTTCTCAATTTTTTTCATGCTAAATGTATTTTTTTTGTTTTACAGATATTATTGTTTACTTGTTTTTAACAGCCATTATCATAATATTTTCTCAACATTCATTTATTATTTTATGGCATTGTAATAGTTCATCATTACTTTAGCAATCTATTGTCAAACTCTTGGAATTTTTTTTTCTTTGTTCTATTGCAGAGTTGCTGCCAATGTAGAGCGTTTCATATTGTTTAATAAAGCACATGTGAAATACTGTATCCCACGATGCAATCTGATTGACTTGACCTTTCTGTTGCAGGATCATGAATTACCGGGAAGTAATATCAACCTCTAGATTTAACATCTTTTCTCTAACAAATTTAATTGATAGCCTCAAAATGTGAAGTAGTTTAAAGTTTGACATTTTAAATAGATGAAGTTTGAAGTTTCTCAGACAGATAGATGCAACTGTGTTCTGGCTGGTTCTGAATGGTTGCTGTGGTGATGCTATGCGGTTGCTAGGGTAAAAATGATTTTTGGAACATTTGTTCATTTGCTACATTGTAAGCAGCAGGTCAAGTCGAGCGCATTGCATTTTGGGCACCAGTATTTCATGCTTTGTGCACATTTTAGCAAATGCAGTAAAAGTGCAAGTATTTGATGCATGCATACTAAACACAGTATTCATCCTGCTGAAGCAGTAGCTCTTCTCTCTCTCTCTCTCTCTCTCTCTCTCTCTCTCTCTCTCTCTCTCTCGTTCGTACTCTAGGGATGGATTTGGAGAAAAGCAGCCAGGGCAGTGAGGGGGCCGACGCGTGCCTAAAAATACAGCCGCACGCCACTCACGAGGTGAAACTTCAATTAAGACACGAGCACTTCATCATTATTCCACTCGACTGATGATTACCATCTGACATTTTAACACACGCAAACATGCTGATATATATTCTGCCAGTTTCTCGACGAGAGGAAGAAGGCAATCGTGCAATTATCACTTCAAGCTGTCGATCATTGAACCTTTTCTTTGATAGATTGGCACACTTTTGATGAGAGCGGGTCAGAAACGATACGCCTCCAAACCAAACAACTTCGCCTGAGAGAAGAGGACTGTAAAACACAGAGCGTGTCATAAAACTGTTTTTTAAGGGGATGAAAGGCGGTTCACTCAAAGCTTGTTTTAAGGATAATTTCGCTGCTTCTCCTTTAGGTCAGACTGGCTTTGAACGGCTCTGGATGTCCGTTCTCCTGATATCAGGAGTTTAATGTCTGACACACTGCTGGCCATGGAGGTGAACCGCCGCTGATAAGACGTGTGTGTGTGTGTGTGTGTGTGTGTGTGTGTGTGTGTGTACTGTACACACTCTCTCACTGAAGACGAGCGGAGTGAATCTCAGCTGTAATGGGTCAGATAGACGCTATAGGGAGCTTTGCTTTGTGATATAACGTACATGATTTATAATCGGCATCTGCAGTATGCTGATTATCACGGATGATCATGTTTCTCCATCAGTTTGTAAAAACAAACCACACTTAAGATTAATGTGTTAAAAAGCAGAAAAGCACTTATTTGTGTACTTTCATTTGTGACTAGTGCTATTTCTGTATACTATACTCTTATATTTTTTGTTGATATTTTGAATTAAATTTTATTTTTATATATTTATTTATTTTTACTGTAATTTTAGTTAATTTTATAGTAATTTTGCTGTGCTTTTATCATTGGCATCATTAATAATATTATTATTTTAACGTCTGTGTAGTTTTAATAATTTTTTATAAATTATTTTAGTATTTCAAGTTAAACTAAACAAAAAATGTTTATTAGCTGTCAGGTTGCATAAACTGCTTAGTCTTAAAAGTTAGTCATCTGATTTTATTTTCCCTGCAAGATTTGTCATATCATGGCAGCTATCTATTTATCAGCCATTATATCATGATATGTAGTTAACTGAAACTAAAAAGGCAAAAAACATTACTAAATATATACTAGTGCTATATCAGTATCACTGATATACTATTATACTTTTCATGAATATTTTTTTCCAAATTTTATTTTTTATATTGTTTTCACTTCAAATTTTTGTCTTTAAAAAAAAAAAAAAGTATGTGTGTGTGTATATATATGTATATATATTATTATTATTTTATTTTTTTTAATTTTTTTAGTTATACATAAAATTAAGCTAAACAAAAATGAGAAATATTGGCTTGGCAACTATCTGAAATAAAATAAGTTTAAGTTTTTTAATATTTCATTTGATTTCAGTTATATATGTAATGCTGCTTGTGACACAACCAGGGGTGCTTTTGGTAATTTGGCTGAATGTAAATGTGACAATCAAAGCCAATCAGATCGTATGTGATGTTTAATATGCTGTTTTGTGAAGCAGCTACTTGGAAACTGGATAAGCAATAGATGCCTTACAGTATCTTTACATTATCAAATGTACATATACAGTACTTATATCACATTGCTGAAAAGTAATTAGTTTAAATATTTTAGCTGCTCATTTGGTGAAAATGACATAAAACTTTGCCCAGACAGAGTAATGGAAATTCATGTCTATATTATTCAAAACTGTACAATAGTTTTGCATTTTAAACATTTATTTGCGCTAAATTCTTGCCATGCCTCCAATATAAGTGTATAGTGTAAATATTCCCCATTTGTTTATACAAGCTGAAGGATAAAACTCAATGATCATGCAGTAGTTATTGTGCATGCTGCATTTTAAATTGCAAATAAATGGGAATATTTATTTTATTTAGTGATACTGCTGACTGCATCAAATGTGTTCAAAACATCGTCTGTTTCCTGAGATGTGATGGACGTATAATATAACATATTTCTGTAACACAAAAAGGAGAAAATGTGCTTTTTGATATGAACAAGGAAGCATCAAAAGCAGCTTTTTTGTAGTGCCTCATTACATCCTCTACGCTCACAATCACACAGAATATCAATGCACAGCATGATTAATAAATCAGCACTGTAACATGGAAAAACCTCGTATATTGTTTGTGCTGGAGTCACTTTGACCACCATTGGGTTTCAAACAGCTTGAAGCACTGTTTATTTCTTCTTTAAATTTGGGGACTATTTCTCATTTAGGGTTAGAAATGTGCATGTTTCAACACGTAGATGTGTTTTGGAAAGTTTCAGTGCAATTCACCAAAAATCAACACTTCGAAAACCAGCAAAGAGAATAAGCAGATATTGTAGCTTGTCAGACATTAAAGGTGCCATAGGTGATTGTCTTCAGTAACATTTTTTGTTATTCTGGTTGAAAGTCTCTTCACATCTTGATAGCAATCATTAAGTTAAGTGGTCTAAATGCATTTATCTGTATTTATATATTCTGTGAAAGGTGTAGGACCAAGAAATATTCGTCCTATCAAAACGCTCGGTCCGAGTGTTTTAATTGGCTTTCCTACCTGCCTGTCAACGTATGTATTTGCATACCTCTGCGCACCCTGTTCGCGCAGACATCAGCGGATCTGTCATCAGCGTGTTCACGCACGCTGTGCAGACAAACATCAACAACCCAATCTTCCTTCCTGGTATTGTAGTACTTTTACTAACTGTGCTATAAAGTTTTCTCACCGGTGAATGACACATGATGTAGCCCAGCAGTTCCCAATTCCAGTCCTCGCACCCCAGCTCTCTGTATATTTTGCATGTCTCTCTTAGTTAACACACTCGGTTCAGATAACCAGCTCCTTAGAAGAGAGCTCCGTGCATGAACTGTGATCCGATTGACATGCTCCCTACACAGTGTTCATTGCTCTCTACTCCCTGAGCAGGAAAATCCGTTGAAGTTTATTTCACTTCAGAACATTCACTCACGGATTTGCGCTGCGTAGCATCTTCACACACAGACGAAACTTACTTAACTACTGTTAAGTGTGATATAATATACCTCTGTCAATAAATACTATTTAAATTCACATCTTGCACACTTTAAAGGTGCTGTATGTAGGATTTTGACTCTACTAAAGCATAAAAATACCATAATATGTTTACAGATATTTCAGAAACATGCTAAGTTAACATACTTGTTTATCTGAAAAACAATGCTACACTCAGTTATTCTCCTTTGAAAATGAACATTCAGGCCCGGAATATCTGTGTTTGTTATGGTTTGTGAAACCCGCACACTGCTAGTTTACCCAGTTGTGTTTCGGCACCCCGGGTAGCCAGTTGGAGGAAAACGCAGCATATTTAATTGTATTCATGGTCATGTGCGCTGTATATGTATGTATATGAAAAGTGCAGAGTGGGGAGGGCGCGAGGACTGTAATTGGAAACCGTTGATGTAGCCTATTGTAGTAATGTAATGTTGTCTCTGGTATTCTGCTCTTTGAGTGTATGTGCGTTCAGGGGGCGTGGCTTTGGACGGTGTTTGCAGGGAGGGTGGGACGTTCGCTTTCAGTGCTATCAGGCTAAAGTTAGCATTTTCCGAGATCTCCTACTGCACCTTTAAAGTATGAAATACACAAGAACATTTCTTCACCTATTTGAGTTTCACCATCAAAAACAAACAAACAAAAAACAGTAGTATCATTAGGACACTTACAGTTTTTATTTTAATTTGTTTATATTTTTATATTTAGTTTTTATTTTCATTTAGTTTTTTCCTTTTCATATTTTATTCTAGATTTAGCTATTTTAGTACATCAAGTTAAACTAAATGAAATTGTAAAAAATTTGTCTCGGGAAGTACCTGAAATAAAATAAGTATGAATAAAATTTTATTTCAAGTAACAAATTAAACACTTGCTTTAGTTTTAGTTAGGTATAATAATCCTGGTCAAAAATCTGTGAAATTAATATTTTTGGTTGGGTTTATTATTCGAATAAAAGACACCAGGTACAAATACTATGTACTTAGATACAAGTTATACTTAGCTATAAAATGAAATAATAAAACTAAGAAAAAACGTGTGTGAATAGCTATATACAGTGTCTGTGCAGTTCATTTTAAACATCAAGCATGGGTCAAACACAATAGAAATAAATTGATGAAAATGATTACATCTGTTTTGTCAATAGAGGTTTTCTGCTTACACATCTTTATTTATTATTACTATTTTTAAGGCCTAGTGGATTCTTGGTAAACTGCATCAGTGTGGCTCAGGTCGATCCCCAACTCAAACAAGTGGTCAGATTTGTGGCTCAGTAGAGAAGCTGCAGATGTGTTTGTGTTTCAGCGCGATCCTGTACGGAAGACTGATTTTAACAAGCTCGAGCAGACCTGCAGCAATGAAGATTAATCCAATATTTGCGTTTCTCACAGCGGTACACGAGTGAATATCAGTAACACTGGTGGAGAATGTTAAACAGCCTCAGACTCATCAAACACACACTCAGGAGTCTAATTTTTTGTGGGTTTTATTTCACCTAGTTACACTTCAAAAATGACCGGACTCTGATCAATTGCTTATAAATCTTTCATTATGCTATATTATCACCAAATATTGGATTCAATATTTTTGTCAACTTGTTTTCTTACATTTAGGACTGGTTTTGTGTTTCTTTTTGCATCTGATTAATCATAAGCCTCATTTATCCGAAGGTAGGCACCTCATTTTTTGAGTGAAAAAAGCATTTTTTATGAATACTTTTCACAATATGAGATAAAAAATAATGAAAATTTGCACTGTTTCTCACACTAGTGTGCTTTAATGTTTAATCAGGAAGTTTGCTTTTAAATGCTTTTATTTTTTTACAAAATTGCACAGTCACACTTGTCAAAAATGGCCGGCCATTGAAAGTGAATGGGGAAGAATGAAAGTAAGAGAAACAACTAGTGTTCAGGAGCATGTGCTTGCAAACATAAAGACCTTGGATCTGTGTGTGTGTGTGTGTGTGTGTGTGTGGATGCATGCATACTCACGCTATCTCACACACACACACACACATCTATCTATGCATACAAACTATTGTATAACATCTATTTCATCCTACCCTGAACTGCATGCAATATGCTTTTATGAATCTGATATTATAACTTTCTTTCTCTATCTGTCTCTCTCTCTCTCTCTCTCTCTCTCTCTCACACACACACACACACACGGTAAAACGGCCTTGTCTTTAGCCTGCATTGACTTCAAAAGAATCTTTTCTTTCACCACATATTCTAGACAAAATATTATGACAATAGGTTTTGAGGCTTTCGTGTTCTCATAGTAGACGAAAGTTTACAAATAAACGCTAGAGCATACAAATGCCTCACAGTGCCTTGCTTGTCATTCACACGAGGAAGAGACGACTGAAGGTGAATCTTACAGTGAAGATGCATTGCAAGATATATTGTAAGAGGAAAACATCACTGAACAAGCTGAGAACCTTGCAACAACTGAAGAGGAGCAATCTTCTGATGTTGAGGGACCAGCTAAAGTTGATGTAACGTTCTGGTCGAAGGATGGAAAAAAATATATATATTTTGAAGTCAATGCAGGCCAAAGACAAGGCAGTTGAGAGAGATAGAGAGAGAAAGTTATAATATCAGATTCATAAAAGCATATTGCATGCAGTTCAGGGTAGGATGAAATAGATGTTATACAATAGTTTGTATGCATAGATAGGGGTGTGTGTGTGTGTAGGTGTAGGTGTAGGTGTGTGAGTGTGTGTGGTAGCGTGAGTATACATGCATCCACACACACAACGATCCAAGGTCTTTATGTTTGCAAGCACATGCTCCTGAACACTAGTTGTTTCTCTTACTTTCATTCTTCCCCATTCACTTTCAATGGCCAGCCTTTTTTGACAAGTGTGACTGTGCAATTTTGTACAAAATAAAAGCATTTAAAAGCAAACTTCCTGATTAAACATTACAGCACTCTAGTGTGAGAAACAGTGCAAATTTTCATAATTTTTGTTATCTCATATTGTGAAAATTATTCATCATAAATGCTTTTTTCACTCAAAAATTTAGGTGCCTACAAGTGTGGCAGAGTCCGAACACATCCAGAGGGTAATTAAGTTACTTCGTTACTGTAGGATGCTACATTTTTCAAGTAGCCAATCTAGCTTTGAGTTTTTATTTACTGTAATACATTGCACTACATTTGAAAGCATAATATTGTAAGAGTCATGAAAGAGTTGATTCTAACCCGCTGAATCGGTTCGTGAACTAGACTGATCCGCTTGCAGAGTCAACAACTCACTGATTCAGTGATTCAATTAGAATGATTCACATTAAACCAAGACCCGGATATCGGAGCTTGAGCACTTGCACAACACTGGTAGCGCAAAAAGTAGCCCAAGTTATTTAATTATCTAATTTCAGTATTGTTTATTGTAAATGAAATCATATTTAGGTCATGACTGTCTGTTATTTGTGAACTATGTAAATCTGTTGGAAAGAGCTGTTTAAAGCCGCTGAAATCATGTTGCGTTTGCGTGTCACGTCTATTTTTTACTTGTTGCACACTTTAATTATTTATATTTTAGTACATTAAATTTAATGTTTTGATAGTGTATATGTTTTGTCAATTAAATATTTGCAGCAGTGTTATTTTTGTATTACTGAGATAATTATTATTGAAATAATTTTTTTAAATATTTTTATTTTTATTTTTGTGTTTGTTGTTTTAATCTTAATTTTAGGTAAGGTTTTGGCAATTGCTATGTGTTTTTTAACAAGTTGTTTTTATTTATTTATTTATTTTTTTAACAATATATAGGCTAGCTAAAATAAATGATTCATCAGTACATTTTACTTTTAATACATAAGTACATTAAAAAATCAAGTACTTTTGTACTTTTACTCAAGTAAAATTGTACCCGAGTATTATACTGGAATTAAATAGTGTTATCTGTAGGCCTATGTGATCTGTCCTGACATGATGCTGAGCTCCAGACCGGCCAGACTCAGATCTGTGGGATGTTGTCAGTTTTAATTTGCACATGCTTTTAGCAACAGATCTGTTGAACGGACCCCCGCAGTCCCGCAGTCCCTCAGTCCGCTCACTGAACGCCTGATGAGGAATTCTGCATCCAGAACTATTAAGCACTTGATTTAATAACAGATCGACTGCAGCGCAGACTCTGAGAGTCAAGATCTGAATCAGTCCGCTGGGAAATAAAATCATCTTTAACCCTGTAAAACCTGACATATATAGCAGACAGATTTTTGATTTATTTATATATTTCTTTTTAAATGGAACACATACACATACCCTAATTAAATATTACTCCATTTAAAATGTTTTCAATTTTACTTGAGTAAAGGTCCAGAAGTATTTGATCTTTCATGAAGATGTGAGATGTTTTGGAGGCTTGTGAAGATCATTCCTCCGCTGAGGAACAGTGAAAGTAAAGCTTCTGGAAACAAACGCTCCTCAGAAGATCCTGATGATCAGATTTGAGACGCACTGATTTTTCTAAAAAAAAAAGATTGATGGAGAATCAAGTAAAGCTGAGCTGCTTCAGTCCAGTATGTGTTCATCTGGAAACATTACTAAAGTAATTCTGATGTTTACTTGATAAAAATCAGTCAAAATTTGACAGCAACAAGACACGTGAAGTTAGACAAAAAACTCAGATGACAGAAGGCAAGGAGTAAGTAGTTTGTGTGTGACGGCAGGCTTTATAGGGTTAAACAGTACTGGGTTGATATTATGAACACTTGTGAAGAAGTAGTCAGAGTTGAGTTTGTTGTGGCTGAGCTGTATATTGAGTATGATTAGATATTTTGAGTCTGCGGTCAGTCGTGACGTGAAGCGTGTGGGTGTTTGGGTCAGAGTGTGGAGCGGCCGCAGCTCTTTTCTGTATCATCATGTGTTTGTTTGTTGCGATGAGTCAGCGGCGATCATCAGGCGCTCCGCTCCTCTCACAGAAATTGTTTGGGAGCGTGTGGGAACCCGAGGGCGGATTCACTGCAGAAGCAGCCCTGATATCTGTGTGTGAAGGTCTGCATGCATTGATCTTCTGAGCTGCATATACTGGAAAATTCATTTAGAGTTTGACTCTCTTTACCGTTTTTAAATTCATCTTCTTGGTCTTGATGTGAATGATTCATCAGTGCATGTTGAAAAAAAAAAATCAAATCAAAATGTAACTTGCTCAACTTCTGAAACTACTTTTATTTTCAGGAAAGTGATCAATTGCATCGCCAATCAATATAATTACTCAATATTTTATCATTTTGCATTTAATGTTATTTGTTAACTTATTTTATTTCAGCTAGTTGCCAAGGCAAACGTTCTCATTTTTATTTAGTTAAAAAAAGTTAAACTAAAACTAATAAATAAAAATTAATAAAAACTACATAGACATAATAATAAAAAACAAAGTAAACATGACAAACGCAACAAAATTTAAATATCTAAAATTAGAAATAAAAAAATAACTAACATTAAAGTGAAAATGAAATATATATTAAAGCCTAATACAAAATATTAACAAAACTATAAAAGTATATAATAGATGTTACTATTTGATGTTTAATATGCAGTTATGTGAATTTTGTATCTATTGTATGTTACAGTATGTGAGTTCCATAATTAATAAAAACTATAGACATGCAAAAAAAGGACAAACTAACAAAATTAGAGTGAAAACAGAAAATAAAGTCTAATTCAAAATATTAATAAAAATAATATTTAAAATAATATTTTAACAATAATACTAAAACAAAAATGTATATATTTCATTTTTATATACAGTTATGTGAAGTGAGTACTTATCTAGAAATTGTCAGGGTTGGGTGAAGGGAAGAGAGCGAGGACTCAAATGCAGGAGGAGAAGGGCTTTATTAACAATAAATAAACAAAAACAAACTGGCAAGGCTGGATCAGGCTGGACAAGGCTTGGACTTGACAAGGCAGGGCAGGGCAGGACACCAGGCACAGACACCACATTTGTCATTCAACGAACTCGCACGGGACTGCAAACACAAGGAGATTATAAAGGGAGCAAAAGAGGAGGGTGACGAGATAACACAGGCGGGGCAAATTAACCAATAATCAGGAAACAAGGTGGGAGGGGTCAAGACAAATTGACATGAGAGCACATGGCAGACAGAAAACTAGGATAACAATCATCAGCCATGTGCTAAACAGGACACGAACACGCAGCTAATGAGAATATTCATAAGCCGCGTGTTCACACAAGACATGACAACATAAAAGCACGCAGCCAGCAAAAAACACAAGCTGCGTGCCAAACAGAGCAAGACAAGAAAAAGCATGCGACCGAACCGCGTGCCGAACAAAACAACGCATACAGACAGAGGAACGCACGTCCCGAGCGAACTCGAGACCGCACGCTCCCACATGAAACAGAGCATGTAGACAAGAGAGCGCCACCTGGCGTCCCTAATGAGGACACCAAAAACAAGACAGGAACATGACAACACAAGACTAGCACAAACATGACAACATAAGACAGACAGGGGTCAACACACAGAGACAAGGAAGGGTGGGAGGGAGGGAAGCCAAGCCAGTGCCAGAAAACAAGCCTCAGGAAGTCTTTAGGATGGTCCAGGGTGGGACGGGAGGCTCCAGCAGTTCTGGAGTCCTGGCGGACAGCCAGGGCGGGACTGGAGGGACAGACCAGGCAGGCTCTAGCACATCAGAGGTCCTGGCAGGAGACCAGGGCAGGACAAGAGGGTTGAGCCAGGGAGGCTCCAGCAGTTCTGGAGTCCCGACGGACAGCCAGGGCGAGACTGGAGGGACAGACCAGGCAGGCTCTAGCACATCAGAGGTCCCGATAGGAGGTCAGGGCAGGGCAAGCAGCTTGGCCGACAGCAAGGGTGGCCCCGGCAGGACAGGAAGCAAGGGCGGAGCCATCAGAGCAAGGAGCTTGGGCAGAGCCGGCAGGGCAAGGAGCTCGAGCGGAGCCGGCAGGGCAAGGAGCTTGAGCCTGGGCGGGGCCGGCAGAGCAAGGAGCTTGGGTAGGGCGGCAGAGCAAGGAATCTGGGTGGAGCCGGCAGAGCAAGGAGCATGGGCAGCTCTGGGACGGCTCTGGAACAGCCTCCAGGCCTAGAAGGGTTGAAGAAGCCTTCTTTCTCCTCCTCCTCCGTTTCTGAGAGCGGGACGCTGCAGCCTCATTGGCCGCCTCTGGGGGTGCTGCAGCATCATCAGGCGCTTCTGCGCACATAGCAGACACAATAACCTTCACTGGAGGCGCTGCAGCATCAGCCGACACTGGGGGCGCTGCAGCTTTGTCAGCCGCCACTAGGGGTACTGCAGCCTCTACGGCCACCACATAGGGTGCTGCAGCCTCTACGGCCACCACTGGGGGCACTGCAGCTTCGTCAACCACCACCTGAGGCACACCAGCCTCCCTAGCTGGGGGACGTGCCAGGAACTCCACGAATCTCTCAAATGTCAGACGGTCCAGCCCCCTCATCCTCCACCAGTTGAGGGGCTCATCCAGGGCACTGTTGAAGAGGTCCTTGAGGGCCGCATCATTAAACCCCAACCCCTCTGCTGCGTCGCTGAACTCCAGGGCAAACGTCTTGACGTCCGTCCCCCACTGACGGAGGGAGCTCAGGGCCTTAAATTGGAGGATGCGTTGGTAGAGGGGGCTGGAGAGAGTGGAGGGTGGCGGACGGCGCAAGCCCTTCCTCCGCTGACTCCTCATGTTGGCGAGTTCGTTTCCCTTCACCCAACCCTGACAGAAATGTATTAAGCAATACAGTTAATAAATTAAAAAATAAATAAAAACTATATAGACATACATAAAAAAACTAAAACTAAAATCTGTCGAGATATTTTTAAAAAGTTTTAAATTAATTATATATATATATATATATATCAAATCTAATTCAAAATATTAACAAAAATTAATGATACTATATATATTTGATGCTTAACATGCAATATGAATTGGCTATTGACATTACCAAGTTAAAAAAGTACAGTAACTAGGTTTACTTTATTAATTAATTAAAAAAATCTAATTATAACTTGTTCAACTTCTGAAAAACCTTTCCTTTTTAGAAAAGCCATCAATTTGACCTGTCACTGTTCACCATCAAATCAATGAAGTCAATCATTTTTTATTATTATTTTACATTGAATATCCTGTTTTTGTTGTTTCTATCACATTTCTGTTCTTGGAAACATGTCAGACTGTGTGTATTTGTATCAGAATGCAACAGAATGATGTGAAATCATGCATGTGAAGCGTTCGCATTTCTGTTTGAAGCTTACATGAACTGGACTACATTATAGGTCACACTGAAGTTTTACTGCTCAGATCAGGTAGAAACATCCTTGAAGTTACTGCACATGTAATTGTTCTTGTGCATCACAAATGCATTTTCTGAAGGCGAGCGCTGTGCTGTTTTTCCAGTGATTCTGGTGAATAACAGATCTGCTGTAATGAAGAAACGCTGAGCCTCGTGCTTTGAATTAGTCTGAACAGGAGAGTCGTGTAATTGGTCAACACATCAGAAATCGCCTAAAAGCCTCCGTTTTATTTCATTCCGGCCGTCTCATTTTCCAGAACTGATTGCTTTTGTATTCCATTATCTAAAACAAAACCGGGACAAGATATGGCTGAATGCAAATGTGACGCCTATTTGTGTCAAAGCGGAGCAGTCCGGCCTCGTCAAAGAGTTTAATTCCAGGTTTAAAATGTAAATGTGGCCTACATCTGTTTGAATAGATTTGTGTTCATTTATTAGCACAGAAAAGACTGGAATAAACAGCATTGCTTTATTTGCTTTCAGTTTAAATGATTGGTTCCTCTACAGTTCATATGGTTTGGTTTAAACTGGGAAAGTTCATGCTTAGGGATTAGTAACTGCTAACTAGTATTTAAAGCAACTTTTTTAAAAAGTAAAAATCTCTTAATCATAATGTTTTTAGTTGGTATTGTTTTATTTAAATGTTGTTGTTGTTGTTTTTTTTTTATAAAAATTGTATTTTACTTTTTATTTCAGTTAAAGTTTAAGTCAGGCTTATTATATCATCAGGGTTATTATAGTTAACTAAAACTATTACATTGTTGTTACTGCACATTAACTGAAATATAATGTAATATAGTTTCCATAACACTGTTTCAATTAAAAAAAAAAACTTTTATTTTTCATCACATATGGGACATGCAATGAGTGTGTAATGCCATAAGTATATGAGTTCAGTATATTTACTATAAACATAATCAGGAGATTTAAAACCAAAAATGGTAAATTAACATTTATTGCATTTATATTTCAGTTTTTTAAACCAGATATGTGAACCTGCATTACTCGACATACTGTAAATTATTACACTTTGATCAATAAATGCATTTAACATGGATCCACAAGCAGCAAAACTGCGTTTTGCTTCGGCTATGAGCACATATTCATAACTATTTGCTTTCAGATGGTACAGTACACCGATCATTGCTTTTGTGCAGACAATGAGGCATGTCTGCGTAAAGAATATTAATCCATCACTAATTAGGGCCTGCGGTAGTGTATATTTGGTATAATGAGCCGGTCATGATTCATCAGACCTGCACAGTGTCCTGTAGTTCCTGCACATTGTTTAGCAGCTCTTTATTCTCTAACAGCGCTAAAACACCGTCTCACGTCTGCAGAGTGAAAAAGTCAATTAATCAAACCCAAATACTGTGATAAGATCAGAACTGACTTATGAAATAATAGTCATAAAATCATTTTTAAAATGGAACAGTTGTTTGAAACTTTAGACAAAATCTACAAAAATCCAAAAAGAAAAAGTTTTGCATACTTGACTCTTTGGTCAAATTGTGTTGCTTGAAATTGAAAATACTGTATTGTCATTTTCATGATTCATGTCATTTAATGTGATGAGACAAGGGCATTGTTTCATTGTGCGTTTTCAACATATTAGGCATATGAATAAGACTGAAAAAAACATTATTACCACTGTCCAAAAGTTTGGATTTTTTTTTTTTTTCAAGTCTCTTCTGCTCTGTTTAAGGCTATATTTATTTAATCAAAAGTACAGTAAAACATAAATACTGTAAAATATTTTTTACAATTTAAATTTTTTATTTTTTTACATTTAATGTATGTTAAATGTAATTTATTCCCGTGATGCAAAGGCAAATTATTTTCCTCACAATTCTGACCCTTTTCTTGCAATTCTGGGTTTATATCACACAATTATTATTTTTTTCCACCATGAAATAAAAGTCAATGCAACTTTTTATCTTGCAATTCTGACTTTTTTCATGCAATTCTGTGTTTATGTCTCGCAATTCTGTTTTATTTATTTATTTATTTTTTTTGGTCAAAAAATAGAAACAGTAAATATGACTTTTTATCTCACAATTCTGCATTTAGATCTCACAATTCTGTGTTTTGTTTTGCTTTTTGGTCACAAAATAGAAAAGGTAAATGTGACTTTTTATTGCACAATTCTGCATTTATATATTGCAATTCTGAGGTTTTTTTATCTTGCGATTCTGTGTTTATATCCCACAGTTCTGCATTTTTATATCTCACAAATCTGTTTATATCTCACAATTCTGCATTTATATATCCCAATTCTCCATTTATATCTCACAAATCTGCTTATATATCTCACTCTTCTGCATTTATGTTTCGCAAATCTGATACAATCCTTATAATCTGTTACAAATCTTACAATCCTGCATTTATATCTTACAATTCTGTGTTCATATCTCGCAATTCTGGATTTATATCGCATAAATCCACTTATACAGTGGCATGCAAAGGTTTGGGAACCCCTTGCAGAATCTGTGAAAATGTGAATAATTTTAACAAAGTGAGAGATCATACAAAATGCACGTTATTTTTTTATTTAGTACTGTCCTGAGTAGAGCCGGGCTCACACTGTGTGATTTTTTTAAAAGTCCTTTAGGATTGTACTTGTCAGACTGTACGAATATGATGATCATGTCACACTATGGGATCTCAGTTGTCATTAATGTCAGACTGTACGACAGTCAAGACGAGTTAAAAACGGGTGCGTGCAAGAAATCTTTTCCGGAGTTTTACATTATCAACCCATACACGTCCAGAGACTGCGAACTGCATTGCACGCGGGACCGAAATGTTGGCTGTCATGAAAAGTATACGAACGACGGCAATACCGGCGTGTTTAAGAAGAATAGTGTATGTATTCATACACACCCACATGAAAACAGCGGCGCAACCAGTGTTTATATAAAAAAGAAACATATCAGATGAATTCCGTGAGTGGAGGACTGGAGCGCCAGAGTTTATGGCTGATAGAATAATTCTCTAGCATTAATTCTGCTCATAGCTTGCCTTGAAAAACGGAGACAGTTTGATATTCGTCCTAGGGGTAGTCACACTGCAGGACTGTTAGCTAAATCTTCTGACACTGCCAGAATTTCGTCGGAGGTGAAATTTGATCGCAACGGCCATTAATCGGCTGTCGGTGAACATGTCAAACCAGCGATCAAAGACAACCGATTTTAGCCTAGGATTATAGGAATCTTTTAGGATTTTCAAAATTTGTCCCAGACGACCAAATCGTGGCCAAAATCGCACAGTGTGAGCCGGGCATAAGGCAAGGCAAGGCAAGGCAAGTTTTTTTTTATATAGCAGAATTCATACACAGTGGTAATTCAAAATGCTTTACATAAAAGGACGTGAAATAGTCATTAAAATAATAAAAATCACAACAATAAAAACAAGGAATTGAAAAAAAAAAATAGAATTATATAAAAATTGATTTTAAAATAATTTAAAACAGCACAGTGCTCATTCAACAAATGCACAGCTAAACAGATGAGTTTTGAGTCTGGATTTAAATGTGGCTAATGTTTTAGCACATCTGATCTCTTCTGGAAGCTGGTTCCAACTGCGGGCAGCATAATAACTAAAAGCGGACTCCCCTTGTTTTGTGTGAACCCTTGGTATTTCTAACTGACTCGATCCTGATGATCTGAGGGGTCTGTTAGGTTTATATTCAGTGAGCATATCTGCAATGTATTTAGGTCCTAGGCCATTGAGTAATTTATAAACAAGTAAAAGTACTTTAAAATCAATCCTAAATGTAACTGGAAGCCAGTGTAAGGACCTGAGGACTGGTGTAATATGCTCAGATTTTCTAGTTCTAGTCAGAATCCTGGCAGCAGCGTTCTGGATGAGCTGCAGCTGTCTAATGGTCTTCTTGGGAAGGAGACCATTACAATAATCCACCCTGCTGGAGATAAAGACATGAACAAGTTTCTCCATCTTGACTGGACACAAAACATCTAATTCTTGCAATGTTTTTGAGATGATAGTATGCTGATTTAGTTACTTCTTTGACATGACTACTAAAACTAAGGTCTGTCTCCAGAATCACCCCAAGATTTTGACTTGGTTTTTAGTTGTTTGGCCCTAGAGTCAAGGTATGCATTCATATTGAGAACTTCACCTTTGTTTCCAAATGCAATGACTTCAGTTTTCTCCTTGTTTAACTGAAGAAATTTCTGGCACATCCAGCTGTTAATTTCATCAATGCATTGGCAGAGGGAGTCAATGGGGCTGTAGTCATTTGGAGATAAGGCTTGGTAAATCAGGGTATCATCAGCATAGCTGTGAAAGACAATTTTGTTCTTTTTCATTATTTGACTTAGTGGGAGCATATACAGGCTAAACAAGAGCGGTGCAAGAATTGAGCCTTGTGGGACTCCGCATGTCATGGACGACCACTTAGACTTATGCTCTCCTATGCTCACATAATAACCTCTCCCTTCTAAGTATGACCTGAACCATTCGAGTACCATCCCAGAAAGCCCGACCCAGTTTTCCAGTCTCTCTAGAAGTATGTTATGATCAACAGTGTCAAACGCAGCACTAAGATCTAGTAGTACCAGAACTGATATTTAGCCAGAATCAGAATTGAAGCGAATATCATTTATTATCTTAATAAGCTCTGTCTCTGTGCTATGATGTGCTCGCAAACCAGATTGAAAATTGTCCAGGTATCCATTTAAGTTTAAGTAGTTGTTCAGCTGATTAAAAACTACCTTTTCAACAATCTTACCTATGAAAGGAAAATTTGATATTGGTCTATAGTCTCAACATTGTGTTATCAAGATTGCGCTTTTTCAGAAGGGGCTTAACAACTGCAGTTTTCAGGGAGTTTGGAAAAGTCCCCGAAAGAAGTGAAGCGTTCACCACTTCTAAGAGATCTGCTTCTAAACAGTGAAGCACACTTTTGAAAAAAGATGTGGGAAGTGTGTCAAGATAGCAGGTTGATGATTTAAGGTGCTGTACTATTTCTTCCAAAATTTTGCTATCAATTGCTTCAAAAACAGACATAGTCACTTCTTTTTGAAATTGCGGTCGAATCTGTGTGACCTCTGCATACCTAGAAGATGTGCCAATCTACTTTCTGATATTATTGATCTTCTCAGAAAAGAAAGAAGATAGCTCATTGCATTTGCTGTCGGAGAGTATTTCACTGGGAATCTGACTTGGGGGATTTGTCAGTCTCTCCACAGTAGCAAAAAGAGTGCGAGTGTTGTTTAAAGGGGTGGTTTACTGCTTTTTTCTTTGCTTGATTGTGTTTATGGGGTGCAATATAACATGTCTTCGTGTTTCGTTAGTTAAAAAACGCCTTATTTTTCATATAGTTCACCTTTATTGTAAGCCGCTTTCTGCTGTGTCATTTGAACAACCGGTTGACTTCCTGATTCTCTGAAACCACTCCCTCCGAAACAGGCGATGGGCTCAGATTGGTTAGTTGTGATCGGTGTGTTGTGATTGGCTAAACTGCGTACTGCACGTTGTCCAGAAACGTCACGCCCATTACCTTTACGAGCGACAGCTGCACGTGCTCCGGTCAAATGTAAATAACGGTGTCAATATTGCCGTATCAGTTTGAGCCAGAATCAGACCCAGAAAGCGGTAATGAAGAGAGTCAAGCAGAACCTCTGCAAGCACGGCTCTTACAAACGTTTCTGAATTTCATACACGTTTGTCTTATACACACAAAATAGCATCGAACTAACTGGCTACTAACCAATCAGCGTTGGCTTGTGTTTATGTTCTTGATCAAATCGAAAAATGACGTCATAAAGTATACATGGAAAATACATTTACAAAATTAGTACATAATTACAAATTCAGGTCCAAAATGTTTGTATGCGTTTGTCAAAGACACACGAAATAGCATTTAACTAACTGGCTACTAAAGCCAGCGTTGGCATTTGTTTACGTCCTTGATAAAACTAAAACATTACGTCTGAAATTATACATGCAAATACATTTAAAATTATGAAATCTTACTTACAGGTTGTGGCCCAACAACAACTGCTCCATGATTTAGTAATAGTTTCTGTGTGAATCCGGCATTGAACTCGTGTAGATTCTGGAAGCTGTCTTCCGTAAAATGCGCAGCACAGAGAGCTGAATTAGGATTGTAATCGTCAGGAACATAATCAAACATAAATTTTAACCATTGTTGATGAACTACAGCGTTCCGTAAGAAGCCCGAACACAGAAGACCTGACAGCTGGGTGAAAATAACACCGTTTCGACGGCACGGCTACAACTCTCCACTATGGCCGTTTCTCAAACGGAAGGCTGCATCCTCAGGAGGTCGCATTTGCAGGCTGCATACGTCATCAAGCCTGGTTTATTTCAGTTAATTGAGCATTACATTCCTGAGTCAAAAGCATATTACAACAATTTACACTTAACTAAGAATAATGGTCAAATTTATAACTGTTAATATTCTAAAATAAGATCGCCTCTTCCTCTTCGACAAAGCCGCAGAACATGGCCTTGCCCCCTTTTCTGCATGTTCCGGAGGGAGGGGTTGATGGGTTTATTTCATATGCAACCCGGGAAGTATCTCGTTGTAGTCCCGTATTAGTCGTTTTTGTAGGCATTAAACTTCCTGATTTTTAAAAGACGATATCTCCGCTTACGTTGAACTTTCAGCGCTGCAACTTTGCAGATACTGTTCATGCACCAACAGCAACGTTACACACTATTTAAAATGAAAAAAGTGAAATCGCAGTAAACCACCCCTTTAAGTTACTGTTTATAAGGTTTGAGAAGAAGATCTGTCTGGCTGTGGCTAGTTCCATATTGAAAGCATGAAGCATAAATTTCAAGTTTCATCTTCCGCCACATTCACTCAGATTTTCTGCATTGTCTTTTCATACTCTGAACTGCTGTTGATTTTTGTCTGCCAGTCTTCTTGCTGACCTTTACCGGAGCAATATCATCAATAACAACTTTTGAGTTAAATGAATCCAGGAGAAGATCAACAGAGTCTGCGGAAATGCTTGGTGTTAAAGATAGAGCTTTCATAAATAGCAGTGGCGCCTCCAGAAAATTTTCATAGGGGTGGCCAGATGGGGCCACTTAAAATCTTGGGGTGGCACACCAAAACTATAAACCATAATTTCTGAAATTCTAATTTTAGTCTCTGCTTTTAAACAAACAAAAAAACTATTTTATTCTATCTTCATGTGTTCATGTTTTATGACCATTTGAATACAGGTGGGTACCATCAAAAATACAACATTTTGGACAAAAAACTGAGAAAAATGCATTTTTATCAAAGTAGTGCATTTTCATGGAAAATACATTCAGATGTCATATTCTTTCACCTGTAAATAATTATATGAATAATTTACATTGCATTCAATAAACCGATCAAACAGACACACACACACACACACACACACACACACACACACACACACACACACATGATTATACACACACACACACACACACACACACACACAGGCTACATACATACATATGCATATACTGTACATCCACACACACACACACACACACAAACATATACATACATATGATTATACACACACACACACACACACACAGGCTACATACATACATATACTGTACATGCAGATAGATAGATAGATAGATAGATAGATAGATAGATAGATAGATAGAGCCCCCCCCCCCCCCCCCCCCACACACACACACCCACACCCCTATTCAGATCGACGGATCGGTTATAACTACAGATGTTTCTGTGTCTGTAAATGTATCTCTCTCACTGACTACATCGTCCCGATCAGGTTCAAAATGGTCAAAGCATGTTCTACATAGGCTATGATCTATATATGATCTACATTTTCTCTGACCCTACATTTATGCCGATCGTCTTTTATTCGCACCCTAAAGACCCGGAAGTCCCGTAACTCATTCAGGACATGCGCAGAACACGGATTGCCGTAAAAACTCGTCAATGGCGGGGAAACGTTGTCTCTTAATTGACGAGATATCTCGTCAATGGCGTTGAAAGAGTTAACTTCTTTTGAAATTGTTGACCGACGGGCACGCGCTGAGCTGTTGCTGTCTGAGCGCGCAACAGCGGCATGGACGGAGGGGCGGGGAGAGGGCTGGCTACTGTGTGCGATCGAAGGTCTAGAGCGGCTTACTAAAATTTATACTGGCCAGTGGGGTGGCCAATGGGGTGGCCAGGAGTCGGCCAGGGGTGGCCACGGCCACCCCTGGCCACCCCCTGGCGGCGCCAGTGATAAATAGCACACACCAGTGTTCTCGTTAATGCATCTCTTTCTGACAGAGACAGATCTAGATTCAGTGGTAACCGAGATCAATATATCAAAGAAAATACAGAAGTGATCAGATAGTACTACATCCTTAATAATACTGGATGAAATGTTTAGACCTCTACTGATGAGTAAATCTAGAGTGTGTCCACGATTGTGTGTGGGTCCATGCACTGTTTAAAACAGTTATAATTTATTTTGCAGTTTTGATTTCTGCATTATCTGTGTGAATATTAAAATCCCCTGCAATAGTAAAACAGTCAAACTCTGAGGAAATCATTGATAACAGTTCTGTGAATTCTACAACAAAGGCTGGAGAGTATTTTGGAGGCCTGTAAATAATGATAAACAGAATGCGTGGAGCACCTTTCAGCACAATACCTAGATATTCAAAAGACAAACGCTGACCAAATGACACTTGCTTGCATTGATAAACATCTTTAAATAGAGCAGCTACACCTCCACCTCAGTCCTGCAGACACTCATAAAATTAAAGTTAGGAGGGGCTGTTTCTGCAGCTGTCTTCTAGCCATGCTTCATTTAGAAACATAAAATCCAGGTTGTTTGTGGTTATTAAATCACTGATTAGAAATGATTTATTTTTTAGGGAGCGAATGTTTAAAAATGCTAACTTGATGAAATTACATTTTGTCTGTACAGCAATCTTAGATTGATGGGTCACACTTTATATTAGGTGGCCATAAGTACTTTGTACTTGCATCAAAAAATAAGTACAATGTACTTATTGAGGTGGGATACGGGTAAGGTCAGGGACAGGTTTGGTGGTCTGGGTAGGTTTAAGGGTGGGTTAAGGTGTAAGTGATGGGTCAACAGTGTAATTATTAATGTAATTACAGAAATTAATTACAGATGTACATATAGGTATTTTTAAAAATATAAGTACAATGTAAAAACATGTATATACACAATAAGTGCATTGTACCAAATGATTAATTTAAATGTAAGTATTAGTTAAGGCCACCTAATATAAAGTACCGATTGATGTATTACAGGCCGCAGATTAGATGGGTCAGCCATACGGCTTGAGAAGGCCTTAGACTTTCTATCACGTGATAAAACAGAAATATAGAAGGCTACAGGCACACTGGGTTCCCGCTTGTTCTGTGAACATTTGTGAGTGTTGCTGCTAATATAGCGGGGACCCGACACCTATCACTGAGAGCTGTTATCAGTTGTTTTTGGTTCACCTACAGCCGATGGAGGAGGGTTTGGGCCTGGCGTTGTGGCAGCGGTCGGAGAGCTCTCACAGGAGGAGGAGGGAGAGCTGGGCCTGCAGTCTTTGGTGGTTGGGAGGCCCTCCATTTTTTAGTTGATATCTGGGGGCTTGCAGCTAAAGAGTGGGAGAGTTCGGTCCCAGCATACGCCAGTTCCTCCATTTTCTGTGAGAAGCTTAGCAGTGGAGATGCTGGAGAGAAGGATAGTGTGTCTGGTGAGCGGGGCTCTGGCTCTGGTGTTTCCAGCGGCTGTGATATGTTGTCCTGGCTTCCCTGGCTGTTTTCCAGAAAGTCGTCCTTGGGTGCTGAGTCTTGGAGCTGTTGTAGTACGTCACAGTCTGTCTGTGAAGAGCTGTGTGGGCAGGGCTCAGCCGGGATGTCCATGAGCAGTGGTTGTTTTGGCTGCGTGGTGTTATCAGTGTCCTTGTGGGATGTGTCAACCACATGATGACTCGGAAGCTGATATGAAGTCCTGTGGTCGCTCATATTCTGTCCAGGTGTGTGTGTGCCATCCAGGGTGAGTGGATTGGCATACACCACTGAAGGACACCACAAGGTGCACTCTTGCACCAAGTTTGTTTGGGTGGAAGCCGTCCAGTTTAAACAGTTGTCAATGGCCCCAGAAAAGATTGAAGTTGTCCATGAAGTTGACTCCTTTAATACTGCAGGTTCTTTGTAGCCATGTATTCAGCCCAAGCAGCTGTAAAAACATGTTAGTTCCCTTTGCTGGGAGTGGTCCACTGATGAACGACTGAACTTCAAGTCTTTGAAGAGTTTCAAAGAGTTCACTGAAATCCTTCTTAAGCAGTTCTGACTGTTCTTTCCGAATATCGTTCTTCCCCACATGGATGATGATTCGATTTGCAGTCTTGTGCTTCATCAGAATGTTCTGAAGTTCCTTGTTCACATCAGAGACGGTTACTTGAGGAAAGCTGCATGTAGTTGTAGTCCTGCTGCTGATGTTTCTAATAATAGAGTCACCCACTATCAGAGCCCTGGGCTCGGCTGCGCTCTGAGCTGAATGCCGCTGTCTGCTTGACCTCGAGCGCCTGTTAGTAGCGATGTTAGCTGCTGGCTGATTTGATCCATGTTTAGTCACATTTGGGGATTCCTCACCCACATTCATTAATGCTTCAAATCTATTCTCAATGCACGACGGTCCGTGCATTTCACACCTAGGCCTTCAGTGGAGTCGTACATGAATTAATCCACCTCTTAATACCGTCATAATGATGCCACAGCTATAGAAACCATAAATATTACACAGAAATGCAGTATAACAGGGCACTGCATCACAGACAGGTATCTCATGTAGGGAGAACGAATGCTATTACTAAAGCTAGAAACCCAATTAACACAATTCAACAAGTTTCCACACCTGCACATCATCTCTAGCTGAAGCATTAACCTGACAAAATAACACAAAAACAGTCCAACCGATGTTCTTATAGACATTTATTAACTCAAACATATTTATACCTTACTGATAACATTGGTATAAACGTTGATCTAACAATTTAACAAACTCTGCTTTCCGTCTTCACGAGTCTCCCCGCCACTCTGCCCCTGAAATAATAGTTAGCACAGCTTTACCGGGAGAGTGAGCGAGTAACATTAACATAATTCATATAAGATTATGAAGAAAAGCATATACATGTGTTTTAATGCACCCCTATGACTCTCTTCAGGACGAGTCTCCCCGCCGGTCTGCCTCCAGCGGCCGGAGGAAAAGTCCACTCGGAAACTGAGATATTCTTACAGAAACCTAAACGTGGCTTTATATCTTGAAAATAACTTGTCATAGCCGTATCTGGGGTAGAGGATGCTACGGCAGCAATACGAGATACTCGTGACAGTCTGATGCTCCCTGTTTGTGCCATCGATTAGTCTGTCGATCAGTCTCAGCTTGTTCCTCTACACTTGGTATAAACTGTTGAGATTCACATGACTCACCAGCTGTATGCTGAGCGGGTCCATGATGACCGTCTGCTGTGTGTGTTCCGCCTGTTTTGGAAGTCCAGCAAATCAATAACGCATGGATACGTATTGTATGTTTATTTATACTTTGATTTGAACGGAAACAACGTATCCATGCATTACTGATGACAGAGAATAGCGTACGCACTTTGCGTCCATCGGATGCTCTCCAAAATGGTGCTACACTGACACGGAGAGACAGAGAGGAGACGAATTGTTGAATAAATATTTTTCTTTTCTTTGCGTACAAAAAGTATTCTTGTTGCTTGAACGATTGAACCACTGACTATTTTGGCGATGTTTTTTATACTTTTCTGTGCCTTGACAGTGTAATTTACTTGGCAGTCAATGGGACAGCCACAAACCTCCTGGATTTCATCCAAAATATCTTAAATTGTGTTCCGAGGACGAACGAAGCTTTTATGGGTTTGGAACGACATGGGGTAAGTGATTAATGACAAAATTTTCATTTTGGGGTGGAGTAACCCTTTAATACTGTGTATGGTTACCTGGATGATCTACGACTGTTTTTTTGTTTTGTGATGGTTGTTCATGAGTCCCTAGTTTGTTCTGAACAGTTAAACTGAGCACTGTTCTTCAGAAAAATCCTCCAGGTCCTGCAGATTCTTCAGTTTTCCAGCATCTTTTGCATATGTGAACCCTTTCCAGCAGTGACTGTATGATTTTGAGATCCATATGTTTACACTGAGGACAATTGAGGGACTCAAACACAACTATTAAAAAAGGTTCAAACATTCACTGATGCTCCAGAAGGAAACACGATGCATTAAGAGCCAGGGGGTGAAAACGTTTTGAATTTGAAGATCAAGGTAAATTGTACTTAATTTGTTTTCCGGGAAACATGCAAGTATCTCCTGTTGCTTCCAAATGGCAGTACTAAATGGGGGAAAAAAAAGAAACATTTGGACATCTTCATCCTGTTCAAAAGTTTTCAACCCCCGAATCTTAAAGGGTTAGTTCGCCCATTTAAGACATGAAGTTGTATGCTGCTGTCAACGTCAACAGTGCGCACGTTCAGATCTCGCTCTCCCTCTTCCTGTTCTATCTCCATCTGCTGAACTTCGGCATCGGTGTACTCCGGTTCATAAAGGTATCCCTTTGGCGTTGTGCTAAAATTACTTTCATCATCATCTGTTCCGTCTGACATTGTGCTAAAATTGGTTTCGTCATCAGAAGTTTCGTAGTCAGACATGTTGTCAGCGAGTCGCGCTATCAACAGCTGATCTGAACGTGCGCACTGTTGACGTTGACAGCAGCGCGGATTGATAGAAATGGAAAGAAAATAGTGCCGATTAAAACTGAGGTATGAATTTTGTCAGGTGTGTTTTTTGTGATGTAAATTAATCAAGCTTTGAAACGCAAATACTTTTTTCACGTAAAAACGCACAGTTTTGAGGCCCCGGAAACTAACCGGGAGTACTATCTTGAAAAACTTCCAGCGGCCAGAACTCTGACCAGGGAGGTGACTAAAGGGTGGGTCAGTGTGTATGCACTATAGTGCTGGTAAGGATTGCATACAACTTCATGTCTTAAATGGGCGAACTAACCCTTTAATGTGTCATGTTTCCTTCTGGAGCATCAGTGAATGTGTTTGAGTCCCTCAATTTGTGAAAAGATGGATCTCAAAATCATACAGTCTCTGCTGGAAAAGGTTCAAATATGTAAAAGATGCTTGCAAAACTGAAGAATCTGCAGGACCTGGAGGATTTTTCTGAAGAACAGTGCTCAGTTTAACTGTTCAGAACAAACTAGGGACTCATGAACCATCACAAACAAAATTAAAAAAAATAACACAGTCGTAGATCATCCAGGTAACCACACACAGTATTAAGAACCAAGGGTTCCCAAACTTTTGAATAATTTCAGCTATTTTTTTTTCTTGTGGACTATATGTAAACATATTTTATGTAAAGTATCTTACTCAGGACAGTACTAAATAAAAAATAACATGCATTTTGTATGATCTCTCTTATTTTGGTAACATTATTCTCATTTTCACAGATTCTGCAAGGGGTTCCCAAACTTTCGCATGCCACTGTATATCTCACAATTCTGCATTTATATATCTTGCAATTCTGTTTATATCATGCAATTCTGAGTTATTTTTCCTCAGAACTCAGGAAAAAAGTCAAGATTCCATTAAATCCTTTTAAATTTAATGAGAAGACCATTAAAACTGGGGTCTTCTAAATAAGAATTAAATAAGTGGTCCTCCCCAGTGTTCAAGACATGTTTAAGGCCTTCTCAGGTGTACTAAAGCAACCCGTCTCATGGAGAATGTCAGCCTGATCCTGTTGGTGAAAGGCGTTGTTGTTGTTGTTGTGATGTGGGACTCGTGTGCCGTCGATGCCCTGAGGACCAGCATCGTGTGACATCCATTTACACACTCCATCTCCTCCAGAGGACATTATCTGAGCCGACAGCAGTCGATTTCATAGGCAGCTCCAGCTTCAGGATTGAATAAACACCATAGATGGCTTGAGAACGGGTCGGGAGGCCAAGCTAATGTAAACCTGCACGCTTTCTATATCTGGCACGCTGTGGAAACTCGCGCTCGTACCGTGGGATTCACCTAAAATTCATTAGAAAGATTAATTTCCCTGCAAGTAACAGGTGCTATTACTAACGTTAATTGTTTTGGCAGCGTCGCAGCCTCATAATGGATCAATATTTGTCATTGGGCCGGATTCCAGCGCTGAGATTACAAGCTCCTGCGCTGGGAGAATTACAGGCTCTGAGGAGCCACCAGCACATGGAGAATGATTGTTAATACGCTGCACGAGCGGCTGCTGTCCAACAGCCTGTGGCCCAGTGATGTCTGTGTGAGCAAACCCCAATTACTGAACGAGAACAAACATCTGCCGCAGTGCTGCCAGTCGCCAGAGCCGTCATGGAGACGTTCTGCTGGTCTATAGGCGCTTTTTTACTGTAAAAAAACAATCCTGGTCTCTAGATAGGGTTTGGTATTTTATGCATTATATAGCG
Source organism: Acrossocheilus fasciatus (assembly GCA_036784905.1). Lineage (NCBI taxonomy): Eukaryota > Metazoa > Chordata > Actinopteri > Cypriniformes > Cyprinidae > Acrossocheilus > Acrossocheilus fasciatus. Next base: position 2,660,694 of record CM071954.1, on the reverse strand, counting down.
TTATATCGGCCACTAACTCTCTAGATATCAAGATATATGTAAAAACAAACAAAAAAACACTATTATTGGATCTACACTACCATTCTGAAAGTTGAGGTATGTAAAATTTTTCACATTTTTTGAAAAAGGTCTCTTCTGCTTACCAAGGCTGCATTTATTTGACCAAAAATACTACAAAAACTAAAAAAAAAAATAAAATAAAAAAATAATATTTAAAAAAAAAGCTGTTTTCTATGTGAATGCATGTTAAAATTCATGCCCGTGATCAAAGTTGTTTTTTATCAGCATTTATTTGAAGTATAAATCTTTTGTTATATTATAAATCTTGTCACTACTGTCAATTTAATTTAATGCATCCTTGCTGAATAAACACACACACACACACACACACACACACACACATGTTCGTTTTTGTGAAAAGTGGGGACATTCCATAGGCGTAATGGTTTTTATAGTGTACTTACTGTATGTGCTATTGCCCTACACCTAAACCTACCCCTTACAGGAGACTGTGCATTTCATCTTTCCCAAAAAAAACCTCACTCTGAGTGATTTATAAGCGTTTTGAAAAGTGGGGACATGGGTCAATGTCCTGAGATGTCACCTTCACCTTGTAATACCAATGTCATACCTTTGTCATTATACAAATCTATGTCCTGACTTTTCACAAAAACACGCACACATATACATCACAAAAAATTTGAATATCGTGAAAAAGTTTGAAGTTATTTACATTTGAGCTTCATTAAATGACCATCCCTACAGTATAAATGCAGGGTATCTCTTGTTCTTTGAAACCACAATAATGAGGAAGACTGCTGTCTTGGCAATGGTCCAGAAGACAATCATTGACACCCTCCACAAAGAGGGTAAGTCACAGAAGGTCATTACTGAAAGGGGTGGCTGTTCACAGAGTGCTGTATCAAAGCATATTAAATACAAAGTTTACTGGAAGGAAGAAATTGGGTAGGAAAAGGTGCACAAGCAACAGGGATGACCGCAAGCTTGAGAATACAGTCAAGCAAAGCTGATTCAAACACTTGGAGAGCTTCACAAGGAGTGGACTGAAGCTGGAGTCAGTGCATCAAGAGTCACCACGCTCAGACGTCTTCAGGAAAAGGGATGAAACAGAAACAACGTCAGAAGCATCTTACCTGGTCTCAGGAGAAAAAGAACTGGACTGTTGCTCAGTGGTCCAAAGTCCTCTTTTCAGATAAAAGTAAATGTTGCATTTCATTTGGAAATCAAGGTCTGAAGGAAGACTGGAGAAGCACAGAGCTGAAGACCAGTGTGAAGTTTCCGAAGTCAGTGATGATTTGGGGCCGTGACGTCTGCTGGTGTTGGTCCGTTGTGTTTTATCAAATCCAAAGTCAATGCAGCCATCTACCAGGAGATTTTGGAGCACTTTATGCTTCCATCTGCTGACAAGCTTTATGGAGATGCTGATATCCTTTTCCAGCAGGACTTTAGCACCTGCCCACACTGCCAAAACCACTTCCAAGTGGTTTGCTGACCATGATATTATGGTCTAATATTTCATGTTCTAATATTTCGAGATACTGGATTTTTTACTTTCATGAGCTGTAAGCTCTAATCATCAAAATTAAAACAAAACAAAAAACACTTTTGAAATGTTTTACTTTTCATGTATTGAATCTAGAATATATTTAAGTTTCACTTTTTTAAATGTTACAAAAAAATAAACTTTTTCACAATATTCTAATTTTTTTTAGATGCACCTGTATATATCAAATGATTAATCGCATTCAATATTTTTGTTTTTGTTTGTGCTGACAAGTAAATAAAAGTTTTATGTGTGTGTTCTGTGTATATTTATTCTGTATATATAAATACACACACATACAGTATATATTTAGAAAATATTTAAATGTATTTACATGTCTATATTTATATTTATATATTTTCTATTATAAATAAATATATTTAATATATACATTTACATTTAGTTATTTAGCAGACGCTTTTATCCAAAGCGACTTACAAAAATGAGGACAATGGAAGCAATCACAATCAACAAAAGAGCAGTGATATGCAAGATATAACAAGTCTCAGTTAGCTTAACGCAATAGCCTACACGTAGCAAGGTTTTATTTTTTTATATAATAAATAAAAAGAAAACAGATAGACTAGAAAAATAATAGAGCAAGCTAGTTTTAGAGGCCTTTTTTGCTTTTGTTAATTGTATAATAAAAAAACAAATATAGAATACAAAAAGATTAGAAAAGCTAGTGTTAGTATTTTTTAAAGTAATTATAAACATAACATATTTTTCTGAAATATAAACATGAATGTGTGTGCATTTATATATACATAATAAATATACAAAGCACACATATACATTATGTAAACAAAAACTTTTATTTTGTATGCAATTAATCGCAATTAATCATTTGACAGCATATATATATATATATATATATATATATACTGTAAATGATTTTTGTCATTTGAACAGTATTTTACTGTAATATGTACAGTAAGGTACTGTAAAATGTGTATACAGTATTTTACTATAAACTGCAAAGGATTATGGGAAATATACAGTCACTACTGTATTTCTCACTCCATTTACAGTAAACTACTGTAAAGTTACAGTAGTGAACTTGCCTGTTTTCTTCACTGTTTGGTGGACGTGGCCATAAAAAGGACATATGAGAAATGTTGTTCCATTAACTCGATAAAAAGGTTAGTATATTATTTCTGTTTTATGCAAAACTGAGATATTTGAAGATGTTTTCACTTGTTAACAGTTAACTAACATTATTCATCGTGTCGTTTTTCATATCTGGAGTTGGAGCCTTTTTTTCTGACTGACGGCCAGATTAATGATGCCGTAACGGTGATAACATCGACTGGTGAGTAAGTTAAGGTCACCTATACTAGTCGGAACAAACCTTAGTTAAATTGAGAAACGTTTGTACATTCTGCTGCCCTTTAATGCAGGTTAACTAATCTGGCGAGTCATTAGTTAACCTTAACAGCGAACTATCCTGAAATACTGAGGTAAATTGTTCGTTAGGCAACACCACTGTTTCAGTGGAGATTTTAAACAGTATTTTCAAGTACTTCTTTTGTTTGTTATTTTCAAGTTTGTAGTCTGGATGTCGTATGCAACGTCGGAGGTGTATTTTGGATCCTCTTCTTGTGAATTCCATTGTATCGATGATAACATCAACTGGTAAGCTTTCTGACCCTGCATAGACAGCAGAATTGTTGTAAAGTCGTTGTTTTTTTTCTTTACATATAAAAAGTATTCTTGTAGCTTCATATCAGTGCGATTGAATCGCTGTATCTCATGGACTATTTTACTGATGTCCTTGCTACGTTTCTGGGCCTTGGAACATTTCAGTTGTGTTGTTGTCTATGCAGGGCCAGAAAGTTCTCGGATTTCATTAAAAATATCTAAATTTGTGTTCCAAAGATGAACGAAGGTCTTCCGGGTTTGGAACAACATGAGGGTGAGTAATTAATGACAGAATTTCATTTTTGGGTGAACTAACCCCTTTAAACAGCAAAATGAAGCTGCTTCAGATATCTTAAACTTACTGTAGCCTATAAAATCATAATACCGATCTCACCATCTGTCAAAATTAGGCCTATTATTTGAGCAGGACACACATACACATTTAGAACGAATATATGAACAGATTGGTTAGCATTTAGCATGGTCTGTGGCAAACTTTACTTGGTGTCAGGGCAACAAAATTCAATAAACAAGAAGTTAATATTAAGTGATTTAAATCGTACTAGAGACAGTATTTTCTTTTTGAATTTCATAATATTATTTATGAAATTTGTAAGTACAAATTATAATTAATTATACTTGTCTCTTAAAGAAAAAGAAAATTAAGCCACTTAGCCAATGAAACCCCAGATATCCACTCACTCTAAGCACTGCCCCTGGGATCAAACCCATTAGTTTGGTATTCTAGCACTTTGCTCTACTGATTGAGAATACATTGTAAAAATTGGAGCTTTAATAATTTGAATGTGATGGATTATCAATGTGCCTTCCTTGTAGGTGCGTTCAGATGTAGTATGTAACATTTTTATTAACGTCAAAGTGCATACAGCACCAGGTTTGACAGTTGAGGCAAATTCTGTAAACACTGCTTTGAAAAAAATGCTTTTTATTTTTCTTGTGCTTGCAGATTCACACAATCAACCTTTGTGGCACCAAATGCACTGAAAGTCACAGATCAGATGGAATTCTGGAAAGTGGGTGCAAAGAAAAAACACCAGCCTGAATCCCCTCCTGCTGTTTCTCATCGGAGTGCTTTTCAGCTTTGACTGGCAAAATTACTTAAATTTAACACAACACAAAATAATTTTTACTGTATTGTTTTATTGTATTTACTTTATTTTTTGTAAGGCCTGTTGTGCTTTTCAGTATGTGTGTGTTTTGCTCAGGGGACTGTGGTGATGCCCTTTTCTCAGTTAGTGGATTCTAGAGGTCAAGATTTGTAATTTGTACTTTTAAAAAGTTTTTTTTTTAAATGTTCAACAATTAAAGAATATTATCAGAACTAATTATCATGAGTTATTGTGATTTTTTTTAAAGGGGTTGGGGTGGTAAAACTTATGGATTACAGTGCTGTAAGGCAATTGGATTGTTTTTTTTACAGGTATAAAATGTTTAAACTAAATGAAAATAAACTCTACAGTATTGATACTGTAAATGACAATACGGTAATGATACTGCAAATGAAAATACAGTAAGGACATTATGGTACTGTAAATGAAAATACAGTAATCATACTGTAACCATTTTACTTTGTAAAATTTATAGAAATCTCTTTACACTGTATATATGTACAGCAGTGGTCAGAATTATTGGCACTCTTGGTAAATATGATCAAAGAAGGCTGTGGAAATTAATCTGCATTGTTAATCCTTTCTTTTATTTAAAAAAAAAAAAATCACAAAAATCTAACCTTTCATTGGATAATAAGAATTTAAAATGGGGGAAATATCATTATGAAATAAATGTTTTTCTGTAATACACATTGGCCACAATTAACGGCACCCTTTTATTCAATACTTTTTGAAACCTCCATTTTCCAGTTTATCAGCTCTAAATGTTCTCCTATAATGCCTGATGAGGTTAGAGAACACCTGACAAGAGATCAGAGACCATTCCTTCATCCAGAATCACTCCAGACCCTTTAGATTCACAGCTCCATGTTGCTGCTTCTTCTCTTCAGGTCACTCATGTTCTACAGGGTTCAGGTCAGAGGACTGGAATGGCCAGCAGAAGCTTGGTTTTGTGCTCAGTGACCCATTTTTGTGTTGTTTTTGAGGTTTGTGTTTGGATTATTGTACGGTTGAAAGATCCAAACATGGCACTTTATAAGATTTCTAACAGAGTCAGTCACTTATTGATTTTTTTATCTGTTGGTATTTGATAGAATCCATGATGCCATGCGTCTAAACAAGATGTCCAGGACCTCCAGCAGAAATATAGGCCCACAACATCAAAAATACAGCAGTATATTTCATTGTACACATGGGGTACTTTTTATCCCTGTGTTCACCAAACCCATCTTGAGTGTTTGCTGCTAAAAAGCTCATTTTTTTTAGTTTCATCTGATCATAGAAGCCAGTCCCATTTGAAGTTCCAGTCGTGTCTGATAACTGAATATGCTGGAGTTTTGGATGAGCGAGGAGAATTTCTCTTGAAACCCTCCCAAACAACACGTGGTGATGTAGGTGCTGTTTGACTATTTTTTTTAAGGTTTTCTGACCCCGAGACTCAACTATTTTCTGCAATTCTCCAGCTGTGGTCCTTGGAGAGTCTTTAGCCGCTCAAACTCTCCTTCTCACCGTGCATTAGGACGATATAGACACACGTCCTCTTCCAGGCTTCTTAAGATTTTATGTTGATTGTAAATTCTTAATTATTGCCCTGATGGTGGAAATGGGAATTTTCACTGCTCTAGCTCTTTTCTTAAAGCCACTTCACTAATTTGTGAAGCTCAATTATCTTTTGCTGCACATCAGAAATATATTCTTTGGTTTTTCTCATTGTGATGGATGAATAAGGGAATTTGGGCTTTATTTTCCCTCCTATTTATATTTCTGTGAAACAGGAAGCCATGGCTGGATAATTTCATGTTCATAATCACCCTTGAGTGCACAAAATTGAATGGGAATATACTTGAGATATTTTACTCATAAGAATTTCTAGGGGTGCCAATAATTGTGTCCAATGTGTATTTGAGAAACACATTTATTTCATAATGATCCCCCCCCCCCCATTTTAAATTCTTATTATCCAATGAAAGGTTAGATTTTTGTGAATTTTTTAAATAAAATATCAAAAGGATTAACAATGCAGATTAATTTTCACAGCCTTCTTTGATCATAATTACCAAGGGTGTTGATAATTCTGACCACTACTGTATATATGTATGTATGTATAACTCTCCTCAAACTTTTGAACAGTATTTTGTATTTTAAAGTAGATATGAAGAAAAGTCCATGATTAGAACATAACATATGTAATTCAAAACATCAAACAACTAATCCATCACTAATTAGGGCCTGCGGTAGTGTATTATATTTGGTATAATGAGCCGGTCATGATTCATCAGACCTGTACAGCGTCCTGTAGTTCCTACACATTGTTCCTACACATCAGCAGCTCTTTATTCTCTAACAAAATATATATTTCACACACACATATTTAAAAACATTATATATATATATATATATATATATATATATATATATATATATATATATATATATATAATGTTTGAAATTCTTGGATTGAAATATTTGTAATATTTTAAACGCTTTTTAAAAAATATATATATATATATATACACACATACATACAGCAAATATAATGTGACCAAATATATTTAAGCAAATTTTAGGTTAGCAAAAACAACATTTCTCATTAAGCTTCAAGCAGTTGTTTGTGTCTGTGTGTGTTTGACGAGTTTGGATGACGCAAACACTAACCATAAAAACAGAACACTTTACACCATCAATTTGCCACACTGGGGATAAAATCGCTTCTCCACATCTCACCTGGGACCAGATAAGGTTTGAGCGCCGCAGTTTAAACACAAGCCATTTCACTCATTCACCTACTGAGTGAATTTGCATGTGTTTTTTCCCTCATAGAGACTGTGTAATTCTTCAAATTAGAGCCTCTTTGCTATTCATGAATTTCCACAGCAGAGTGTAGCTGCGTTTAGAAGACAAGCACACATGCTTTACATGCTTTGCTTCATTTAAAACTGCAAAACTATTTCTAATTGCTGGATAATTATTATGCATGTCGTGTTTGTGAGTTAAAATTAACTGAGAGGCTACATCGAATATTTTTAGTTTTAAAAATTCATTTTACACCTCAGGACTATTTAAAGCAAACATGTGAAGGAAAAGAAAGTTCATTGAAATGATGAAAAATAAGTTACGTGACCTAAAATATACACTTTTCTTTGCAAATACACAACTGTTCAAAGGTTTGGGGTCAGGAAGATTTTTCTTCTGAGGAAATGAATCATTTTATTCAGCAAGGACACATTAAATTAATCAAAAGTGACAGTGAAGACATTCATAATGTTACAAAAGATAATAAATGCTGTTCTTTTGAGCTTGCTATTTATTAAAGAATCATGAAAATTAAAGCATGTCACGGTTTCCACAAAAAATATGAACTGTTTTCAACATTGATAATAATCAGAAATGTTTATTGAGCAGCAAATCAGCATATTAGATCATGTGACACTGAAGACTGGAGTAATGATGCTGAAAATTCAGATTTGATCACAGAAATAAATGACATTTTAATTGCAATAATATTTCACTGTATTTTTAATCAAATAAATGAGCAGACAAAACAAAAAATGTGTTAAAACCCATCTCTAATACACAAACACAAGCATCATGTCACATATGTACCAGCAGGTCGCTCCCTCCACGCCTCCAGATCCATTGATGGGACGTTCCCGCAGGAGAGAAAGTCCTCTGGGTAAGATGCCAGTCTGAAGGCGTCGAGAGGAACCTCCGTCATGCCGCTGTTGTCACAGATCACACGAGACAGAGAGTGTGTTTGTAGCTCCTGTCTTTGTTTTGGGGAAAACACACCGGGATGTTCCCACCAGAATCTGAAACGCACCAGAAATATCAACAGCTTGACTGATGTGATGTCTTATTCTTATCAGTCTGACATAAACTCAGACTAAACAAAAAAAGATCTCAGAAGTCAAATCTTGTTTTTATTCAATATTTTTGCCTTGTTTTCCAGTGCAAATATCTAAACATTCAAAGCAAAATGATAAAATATTGAGTCTTGTTTTCTGAAAAATTAAGTTTGAAATTGATTCATGAATCTTTCTGACCGATTCACTCAAAAGAATCAGTTCATGAGAGTCGCACTAATTGTACTACAACTGCAACTCTTATGAACTGGTTCTTTTGAGGCAATCGGTTAAAAAAGACATAGTAATTTGCAGTTTTAATGCATCTTAAAGTTTAATATTTTTCTCTGATCTGAATGAGGCTTATTTAAACCAATTACTCATTAGTTTGAAAGTTAGTGTTTTTGACTGAATCATTAAAAAAAATCAGTTCATGAAAGTTGCTCTAACTGGACTACAACTGTGACTCTTATGAACTGGCTTTTTTTGAGGAAATCAGTCAAAATGTCAGAAATTTTACACACACACAAAAACACTTTTTAATGTTTAAAATTTTCATAAAAGAACCATTCATGATAAAGCTCTGATCCGAATGAGCCTTAAGCAAACCAATAACTCATAAGTCTGAATTTGATTCATGAGGTTCGTTTTTTACTTTTTGACCGATTCACTCAATAGAATCGGTTCACGAGAGTCGCACTAATTGTACTGCAACTCTTACAAACTGGTTCTTTTGAGAAAATCAGTCAAAAAGACTTAATTATTGTAATTTTACTAAGCAAAAATACTTTTTTGTAACTTATTGTTTAATATTTTTGATTAAATAACCATTTATGATAAAACTCTGGTCAAAAAGAGTTGTGAATCAATTTCAAACTCAATTCGCTCAAAAGAATCAGTTCACGAGAGTCGCTCTAATTGTACTACCACTGCAACTCTTACAAACTGGTTCTTTTGAGAAAAAAAAAAAAAAAAAAAAAACTAACTTAATTTTTATTTTATTTTTTATTAAAGAACCATAACTCTGATCCGAATGAACCCTAAGCAAACCAATAACTCTTTTGTTTGAAACTGACTTGAGAGTCTTTTTGACTGATTCATTCAAAACATCCAGTTCATGAGAGTCGCACTTAAAATCTTGTCATTTTGCATCTCAAGGAAATGGTTCTTGATTTAAGAATGTTCAGACATTTGGAAAACGAAACAAAATACTGAGTAAGAAAGTCATTTTTTTGCAGTGTACGGATCAGGAAGGACATGACAGTTTTAGCCGAAGCTAAAGCTTGTTTTCCAGGTGTAACAGTGATGTGTGCAGGACTGTGTGACTGTATCTGAGCAGCGTTTCTGCTGTCACTGCAGCGCACCTGTCACCTTCTCTTAGCGTCTTCATCTGTTTCCCGATCAAGCATGCGAACAGCGGGCCGGTTCTGGAGCCGGACGCCGGACGCTCCAGCAGGCCTCCCAGCCACACGTCTATGTTGTCCGGATGGCCGTACACATCCATTATTGTCTCCACCAAATCACCACTGCCGACCACCTCGATGAGATCCGATCGGGTTTCAACTCTGTCAAACCCACAGAAAGCCCTCCAGTCATTGTAACCTGGAACAGACAAGCCAGTCAGAGTCAGGTTTTAAGATCACCTGTTTTTTTTTTTGTTTTTTTTTTGAGGAAATCAGACCAGTGTAGTATCATTGAAATACTATTAGAATTTTTATTAATATTTTTACTCAGATTTTATATTTTCTGTTTTATTTTTCATTTTAATTAAAGTTTTAGTAATTTTTAATTTTTTTTTAAACATATCTATATAGTTTTTATTCATTTTATTTCATTGTTTTAGTTTGTTATTTTAGTACGTCAAGTTAAACTAAATGAAAATAAGAAATGTTGCATTGAAAAGTAGCTGCAATATATTACATTTAAAATGTTAAATATTATATTTTAAATTTATTTCATTTCAGTTAAAGTGTATTTTATTTCAAGTAATGTCAGTAAACAGTAGTATACAGTTATTAAATAAAAATGTTGAGGAAATCAGACCTGTGTTATTTTAGTATCACTTTTTTGAATGAATTTTAATTTTTATATTTTATTTAGTTTAATTTTAGTTAATGTTTTCGTAATTTTGTTCTTAATTTTTAATATCAAGTTATTAAATGAAAATGAAAAATGTTGCTTTGGAAACTAGCTGAAATAAAAGTTTATTTATTTATTTATTTTTATTTTATTTCATGTCAGTTAAAAGTTAGTTGATTTCAAGTCATATATATTTTTTTCATTTTTTTTTCTCTCTTTTTTTTTTTTTTACAGTTTAACAATAATAACCCTAATGTACCTGGTAGGCCGTGATCTCGTCCACGCTGCAGGTTCAGAGCAGCCAGATCCAGAGAGTCTGGGATGTTGAGAACCACCAGTCTTTGGGTCAGTTCTTCAGTCATGAGATGCTCCTGGTTCTGCAGGGCAGCCGGTCGACCCAGAAGCCCCCGCAGGACCGGATCCAGCCCACCTGAGGAGCACAAAACATGCTCTCACACATCAACAAGCCCACAAACACAGTCTAACTCAAAGCTACTAACTTCATTTCCCAAGTAAACAGGAACACCAATGTTTTCTATCAGTCAGAATGTATGTAAAATGTCCTCTGGATGGGCAACTGATCTGAACTTCAAACTATAAATCATTCAGTTACCAGCCAAATGAGAAAGATTATTCAGTGCTTCATTAATGAGTCTGCCAGTAGCTGCAGTAATAATTTAATATTGACATGTTCAATATTTCTGTCCCTTGCCTGGACATGTCAGCATCAATCAGCTGTATAATGGAGTCAGCCTGCCCTCAAAGGCTTTCTTATCAACACGGGATGCATTTCAGTATTTTGCATAAGAACAACATCTGGCTGAAGAAACGTCTACTCACAAGAGCTTTCATCAAAAATTAAGTTGTGTTAATTGGTCAAGTCAAATTTATTTATATCACAATAAAAATAGTTTCAGAGCAGCTGTACAGAAAATAGTGATGTTCATTTTTAAAACATCTTAGTATCTTCACTACATAGTATCTCGCTATATATATATATATATATATATATATATATATATATATATATATATATACATATACACACACACACACACACACACACACACACACACACACACAGACAGGTGCATCTCAATAAATTAGAATGTCGTGGAAAAGTTCATTTATTTCAGTAATTCAACTCAAATTGTGAAACTCGTGTATTAAATAAGTTCAATGTACACAGACTGAAGTAGTTTAAGTCTTTGGTTCTTTTAATTGTGATGATTTTGGCTCACAATTAACAAAAACCCACCAATTCACTCTCAACAAATTAGAATATGGTGACGTGCCAATCAGCTAATCAACTCAAAACACCTGCAAAGGTTTCCTGAGCCTTCAAGATGGTCTCAGTTTGGTTCACTAGGCTACACAATCATGGAGAAGACTGCTGATCTGACAGTTGTCCAGAAGACAATCATTGATGCACAACCAACCGAGAGAACTGCAGGCTTATGAGGATTGTCAAGCAAAATTGATTCAAGAATTTGAGTGAACTTCACAAGGAATGGACTGAGGCTGGGGTCGAGGCATCAAGAGCCACCACACAGTTCTTCTTCTAAGGAGAAGAAGAACTGGTCCAAAGTCCTCTTTTCAGATGAGAGCAAGTTTTGTATTTCATTTGGAAACCAAGGTCCTAGAGTCTGGAGGAAGGGTGGAGAAGCTCATCAAGTCCAGTGTTAAGTTTCCACAGTCTGTGATGATTTGGGATGCAATGTCATCTGCTGGTGTTGGTCCATTGTGTTTTTTGAAAACCAAAGTCACTGCACCCGTTTGCCAAGAAATTTGGGAGCACTTCATGCTTCCTTCTGCTGACCAGCTTTTTAAAGATGCTGATTTCATTTTCCAGCAGGATTTGGCACCTGCCCACACTGCCAGAAGCACCAAAAGTTGGTTAAATGAGCATGGTGTTGGTGTGCTTGACTGGCCAGCAAACTCACCAGACCTGAACCCCAGAGAATCTATGGGGTATTGTCAAGAGGAAAATGAGAAACAAGAGACCAAAAAATGCAGTTGAGCTGAAGGCCACTGTCAAAGAAACCTGGGCTTCCACACCACCTCAGCAGTGCCACAAACTGATCACCTCCATGCCACGCCGAACTGAGGCAGTAATTAAAGCAAAAGGAGCCCCTACCAAGTATTGAGTACATATACAGTAAATGAACATACTTTCCAGAAGGCCAACAATTCACTAAAAATGTTTTTTTTTTTTTGGGTCTTATGAAGTATTCTAATGTGTTGTGAGTGAATTGGTGGGTTTTTGTTAAATGTGAGCCAAAATCATCACAATTAAAAGAACCAAAGACTTAAACTACTTCAGTCTGTGTGCATTGAATTTATTTAATACACGAGTTTCACAATTTGAGTTGAATTACTGAAATAAATGAACTTTACCACGACATTCTAATTTATTGAGATGCACCTGTGTGTGTGTGTGTGTGTGTGTATATATATATATATATATATATATATATATATATATGTGTGTGTGTGTGTGTTATTATTTTACTTTTATTGATATGCTATTGTATCAATTAATATTTTCAATTAACTTTTATTTTTAGCTTTTTAATTTACATTTTTTTACTTAAATTTTACTGGTAATTTTGTCATTTTTATTAGTTTAAGTGTTCATATTTAGCTTCATTTATTTTCATATATATATATATATATATATATATATATATATATATATATACTTTTAATAAGTTTCTACTTAGTCTCTTCACCTCGTTAAAATATCTAAATATTCTTCAAACAAGGTGAATTTACTTGAGAAGCAACACTGCGTTATGTCTTACCGCACTGGCAGATTTTATATTTTAATACTGTAAATAAAAATAAGTTAAAAACAAGTTAACAAAGCTGCCAGTGCATTAAGACAAAATACACTCATAATAACTACTTTATATTAGATACAATCTATATTTAATATTTTTTATAATATGTATAATACATATTTAGTTTGTATATATAATACTTTTATACTTTAAAAGCAAGAAAATCAGTGAAGAGTAGGATCTTTTGCAGTGTAAACGGACAGTTCTTGATGAGGATAAACTGGAGAGAGGATCAAACTATAGAGTGATGATCCAAAAAGTCTGGTTAACTAGATTGGCATGGTTTGATGTTCACCTTCTCTAACGAGTCTCCAGGGGCTGAAGAAGGCCTGCTGGAGGTTCAGGGAGGAGAAGCGCTGGTGTTCCTGGAAGCTCTCGTTGAGTCTCCTGAGCCGTGGTGAGATGGTCACGTGACCGAAGCGAAACGCAGCCGTGGCGAACACGTTTGACACCGACGGGTTCACAGAGTCGTCATAGCCCACGTACGGCCCGATATACTCGTCAAACGCTTCCCGTCCCATGATCTTGGGAATGTAGTCCCTCATGGTTATGATCTGCAAGTACAACAATATAAAAGCGAAATCAGTATCTCCTTTACAAAACCTGGTGAGCTGAGCTGCCTTGTAGTCTTGTGAAAATAATTAGGCGGTCAAACAATATTCACTCACAAATACGTAGCGCAGTGAATTAAACATGACACTCCTGTCATACTCTAGTATGACTCAATACTCTAAAAAACATACAAATAGCTATATGGCTAAAATATTTTAATCAGACTGAACTATTTTTAGTTAAATTGTGAATAACATGAATGTGTATTTATGATCAACATTGCATTTTCACAGTTTGGCATTATAAACTACTATAGTATTTATACAGTATAGTGTATAATAATTTTTATATTAATATTTTGAATTAGTTTTATGTTCTTGTTTTAATTTTTTATTGTAATATTTATTAATATTTGAATATTAGTTTTTATTTTTATATTTTAATTTTAGTTTGAGTAACTTTGTCATTTGTCAGTTTTTCTATTTAGCAGATTTCAGTTTATCAGTTTTAGTTTTTAACTAAAGTAATTTAATATCTCATTTAGTTAGCAAGACAAGTTTTTTAATTTAAAATTTTCATTTAATATTTTTATTTGATTTCATGTCATTTCTGTTTCGATGAACAGAAACTATTTTATTTTATTTATTTTATTGCATCATAACATAACATGACATGTATACTCTTATTTGGTGATGAATTTTACACATTAAGCAACAAGAATAAAAAGAATAAAAAAAAGCAAAAGAAAACACCCTTTAATTTAGGCATGTTTTTATTTTTAATATTTATATTTTATTTTGTCATATTTATTTCTATTAATATATTTTTTTAGGTATGTTTCTTTTCTTCATATAGTTTATTCCATCATAACATAACATAACATAACATAACATACATGTAATATTTGTGGATGAATTTTACACATGTTAAAGAAAGAAAGAAAGAAAGAAAGAAAGAAAGAAAATTTTTTAATTTATTTTAGGATTTAAACTTCAATTAGCTGCCAAGCCATAATTTAATATTTATATTTTATTTTATGTCATTTCAAGTAAAATTATTTCTTTCTGGGTATTTTATTGTAGTTATATTTTATTGCATCACAACACAACATAAGATGACTTACATATAATTTGGTGAATGATTTTACACAGGTTAAGCAAAGAAAGAATAAAAAAAGTGGGGAAAGGGATAAAAAAAAGATTTTTAGTTAATAACAACACTGCATTGTGGATGATTCCTTTTTCAATGGTTGCAATGCTTTCTGGGATCATCTTTTTTGCATGCTGCCTAAGAGGTGTGCTGCGATGCTGGAAGATGCCGTCTAGAGAGGCAGCTCACTAGGTTTTGCACGAACAATTGAGCATCTTTACATCCCTGCATCAAAGAGACATTTGCAAGACATAATGACAAAATGGTAAATCTGAACACACTTCTATCAGCCCCCATAATGATAGTGTGATTCTGAAATCTATAGATGCAACTCTGAGAAAAGCACACTTCGTCTGCTCAACTAATGTGAACGACACTCGTCTATCTGGGATGTTGTATATTCTGTGTGAGAT
This sequence comes from Acrossocheilus fasciatus, assembly GCA_036784905.1. Classification (NCBI taxonomy): domain Eukaryota; kingdom Metazoa; phylum Chordata; class Actinopteri; order Cypriniformes; family Cyprinidae; genus Acrossocheilus; species Acrossocheilus fasciatus. The sequence continues at coordinate 2,645,481 of CM071954.1, read as the reverse complement.
GGTGGTTTGGGACGTCCTGTGCCTGCAGATAAGATGAGATCGTGCAACTCTTTCTCGCTGTGATACGCCTCAAAAATTCATCTCGTCTTATCGCTGTTTATGAAAATAGTCCAGCGTATGACCTCGAGAGGTGCGGCGTCCTACACAGAGATGTTACTGCTGAGTTGATTAATTTACGCAGGTTAAGGTAAGAATGAATAAAAAAGCTAATTTAAAAAAAACATTCATTTACTTTTATTTCAGTTTTAGTACTTCATCTTAAACTTATTTCTGTTATTGATTAACAATTTATTTTATTGAATCATGCCATAATTTATATATAATTTTATTTAGTGATTAATTTTACACAGGTTAAGAAAAGAATAAAAATAAAATAAAAAATAATATATATAACATATTTCAGTTTTTCATTTAATATTTATATTTCATGTCATATTTATTTCATTTCAATTAACAAAAAAAAATTATTTTATAGCATCCTAACAATAATAACATGACTTATATATGACCTTAATAAGTAATTAATTTTATACAGGTTAAGGAAAGAGAAATAAATAAACAACAACAACAAAAACTTGAATTTGTATTGATTTCAGTTTCAGTTTTAGCAATTTTAGTACTTCAGCTTTAATGTATTTCAGTTAGTTGCTAAGCCAACTTTTTAAAAGTTTTTAATTTTTAATTTAATATTTATTTTATTTTGTGTAAGCTTTATTTCAATTAACAAATAATTTTTTTTTTTAGCTATGTCTTATTTAATGTAATCTTATTTCATAACATCATAACATAATATGACTTAAATACAACATTATTTTGTAATGAATTTTACACAGATTGAGGAAAGAAAGAACAACACAAAAGCTATCGTTTATTCATATTTATGTTTTAATAATTTTAGTACTTCAACTTAAACTTATTTCAGTTAGTTGCCAAGCCAACATTTAGACTTTTTTATGTTTTTATTTTCAGCTTTATTGTAAGTAACGAACATGCATTTTTTAGGAAAGTTTTATTTTTATTAATTTATTTATTTTAATTGTAGCTCTCTTCTGTGAGATGGTGGTTTGGGACGTTCTGTTCCTGCAGATAAGATGAGATCTTACGGCTCTTTCTCGCTGTGATACGCCTCAAGAATTCATCCCGTCTTATCACTGTTTATGAAAATAGTCCAGCGTTTCACGTCGAGAGGTGCGGCATCCTGCACAGAGATGTTTCAGAAGCGTGTCTGACTGACGGAGGGGACGTATAAATCAAACCCGCTGTCCGTAAAAGAGCAACACTGGAAACTGTTTTTACTGGCCATGTGAAGTCGGCCCCTGTGGGACGTTGTTAAAACACTGCGCTCCGTTTGATGTGAGCCATTTCCATGGCTTCTGTACTGCTTTAGAGTCCCTTTAATTCACGGAGCCGGGCAGCATTCAGCCTCAGAGACGCCTGTGCGAGCCATCAAATGTGTCTTTGATTCGGAGAGGACCAGGGCTTTACTTCCACGCCTCGAGGCCTTTAATCCCTCAATCTCTTCTCTGCCCAGTGTGGCGCATCTGCTTCTCTGTCTGTTTGACACAGAAAGGATCTGACTCTGCTGCTCTGAATGAAGTGATTGCTGCCACATTCATCAGGTTCATCATTTAAGTGCATTCAAAAACTCATTCAAATACCGTCCTTCATCATATTTGCTGAATGAAATCTAAGTTTCTTACTAATTTTTGGGTGCTGATTCCAAACACAGTGCCTGTTTCACTTGCCCATGTCACACGTTCTTATAAAATGTGTGCATTTGTAGCATTTTTGCTTTTAAAAACATAAAGAAAAATAATAATAAATAAATAAACAAATAAATCATTTTAATTGATTTTTATTTCAGTTTTAGCAATTTTAGTGCTTAAGGTTTAACTTATTTTAGTTATTTTCCAATTTTGTTTTATTTTATGTTTTTCATTTAATATCTGTATTTTATTTTATGTCAGCTTTATTCTTATTAACACATATCCTTTTTAAGTATGTTTTATTTATTTTGTTGCATTACAACATAACATGACTTACATAAGTCAAGGAAACATGTTTAAAAAAATGTTTTAGTAATTTTAGTCCTTCAACTTATTTCTGTTATAGTGTAAAAAAAAATATATATATATATACATACATAGAAAAGATACTTTAACAAAAATAAAATATGAAATTAGTTGCCAAGGCGATATTTCTTATTTTCATCTGATGTACTAAAAATCAATAAAAACTAAAAGTAATAATACTAATAAAAAAAATCCCATTAAAACCTAAGAATATTTTTTTAAATAAAAAAAATTCTTTTGTGAAAAAAGACTGTAAGTGATGAAAGTTTGTATTAATATGTTTCAATGAAAATAAAATAAAAACTATTAATAAAATAAGAATTAAATTAAAACTGAAATAAAAAGGAATGACAAACTATATAAAGACATAAGAATAAAAATGTATTCATATTTTATGAAAAAAAATGTAACAAAGAATATTTAAAGAAAATAGTTGTCAAGACAACATTTGATGTACTGTGCAACAACTTTACTAACAACTGTACTAAAATAACTAAAACTATACTAAAATAACTATAACTAAAATAAAAAACACAACAAAATGACAAAAAATTTAAAATTAAAAAAGAAAATATTCAGTTAAAATAAAAACGAACACTGTAAAAAATAAAAAGGTTAGAAAACTTAAAAGTTTAAGGCAACCAGCTTCAGAAGATTTTTGAGTTTTCTCTACTTGTTGTTTTCAGTTTATACAACAAAAAGTTGAGAAAACTCAAAAATCTGAAGCCGAAGCTGGTTGCCTTAAACCTTTAAGTTTTCTAACCTTTTTATTTTTTACAGTGAATTTAAAGCATGAATAAAAACGATATCTCAGTAGCGCTAAAGTACAGTAGCACTGCTCTGAATCCTCCTGCACGGATCTGTGGTTGAACCAGCCGTCACTGCAGTACAAACAGAGAGGAGTTTCAGCGCCTGAAGCACACAGTGTTTCTGAAACTGCAGATAAGCTTTAATTGGACGCTTTCAGAAAAGAGAAAAGCTCAGTGTGAGCAGCGCCGCTGAGGGACTAACCGCTTTAACTAGTCTATCGCTAACCGGGTATAAACAATAAACACGCTCAGATCTGATCACTGAGACTATGAGACGATCCGCTTTGAAAAGGATATTATCAATCTGCTGAGCTTCATTCTGTTCAGCCTGAACGGTTGCTGCCTCAAGCACATAAACACATTTATCCCATGTTCAAAGATGCAGTGTTTTGCATGTTAAAATACTATTTCTGAATATCGATTCACCCAAAAGAGTCTGTGATGCATCAAAAACTGTGATGCATACACCGATAATGCAGGAATAAACAGCACTGTAACTAGATGAGTAACTTTGATGTTGGCTTTTTAAAATAAGATTTACTCAAATGTTGCTAACATGATTTAACACATTGCTAGTATGTTTTAACATGTTGCTTACATGATTTAGCATGTTTCTAACATATTTCTAGCATGATTTAACACATTACTAACATAATTTAGTAGGCTACTTCGATAGCATGATTCTAGCATGTTGTCCTATGAGAAAAGAAACAGCATACAAAGTCAGCACTGCGTCAAGCTCAGTGGTTATCTTCAAAACTGGAGGAGGAGATATTATTAAAAATGTTGTCTCAGAAGGAGCAGCCAGTTAAACAGTAGATCAGTATCCTGGCTCTGTCAAGCCGACATAATTAGCTCTTCAGCGTTTAGCACAGATGATAACACACGTCCAGACCTGACAGTACTGTATGTGACAGAACTGACGGGCTTTTCTCTTCTGCTCTTGTGGTTTTTGATTTTTTTTTCTGCTGATGTGTGATTTTTGGTCATCAGAGACAATGAGACCCTCGACTGCGGACGTTCAGAATCAGTAATTGCTCATCAGAGGTCACGTTTGTCAGGCAGAAGTAATTTATGGAATATGTTTTGCATACATTTTCTCGTGAAGGTAAAGTTTCATTGCCAAAGAAATTAGTTTTGTTAAAATGATTTTTTTTTTGTTAAAAAAATAAAGTTAGGATGATTTATATGTTTCGATAATATGATTTGAGAAAAAAAAAAAAAAAAAAGAAATCCTATAAATTCCAACCAAAAAGACAATATGTTTTTATGTATATGTTTTTTTTTAATTATTATTATTATTATTATTTTACACTATGGTTTAGAGTCTGAAACATTTTTTATGTTTTTGAAAGGTCTCTTATTCTCACCAAGGCTGCATTTATTTGATCACAGTAAAAACAGTAATATTGTGAAATTTTATTACAATTTAAAATAACTTTTCTATGTGAATATCTGTTAAACTGTAATTTATTTCTGTGATTCGCAGCTGTATTTACAGCATCATTACAGCAGTCTTCAGTGTCACATGATCTTCAGAAATCATTCTAATATACTGATTTACTGCTCAAGAAACATTTCTGATTATTATCAATGTTGAAAACAGTTGTGCTGTTGAATATTTTTGTGGAAGCAGTGATACATTTCATTTTTCAGGATTCTTTGTGAAAAGAAAGTTCAAAAGAACAGCATTTATTTAAATAAATCTTTTGTAACATTATAAATGTTGAATAAAAATGCTGAATAAAAGTAATCATTTATTATATTTGCATATTTACATGAAACTAATTTAGAAAATGTTTATAATATAATAAATAATATTTATATGATAAGTCTAATAAATGTATATAATACAAATATTATAATATTTATTATATTAATTTCTTATAAATTGTATATTGCACTGTATTGAAGGATCAGCACATTCACATACCATGCTATTTACATGACAGCCCAAAAATACATTAGTATTACCATATTCACAAAAAAACATAGTATATGATATCATATAACAACAACAACAACAAATGTCCAAAAGCTATGATAATACCATAATATATATACTGAACATCTATTTGTTTTTACTGATGAATTGAAAGTTCAAAAGAACAGCATTTATATGAATTATTATATATAATATTACATAATAAATTCAATATTACTTAACAAATTCACTATTTAATAAGTATAATTAATATATGAAATATACATTGTAATATATGATATCATATGTCATAAATTAAAATATCACAGTAGTAATGTGTGTGTGTGTGTGTGTGTGTATATAATATAAATATTAAATATAAATTAATATACATTTTTAATTGTTTTTATTTTATTTACATTTATATATTTTTGTTTATTTATTGCAAATTAATAAACAAATATTTTATTTTAAATAAAAAAAATATATACATTTTAATTAATTTAATTATATTTTACTATTTTTAATATTATATTTGAATTTAATTATAAATTAATATAAATTATATATATTTTTTCTAGTTTATTTGTATTTATATATATTTCTTTTTTCATTTATTTGTTTATTGCAACTGAACAATCTATTTTAAATTTTTTAAAACATTTTTTAATTTATTTTTTTACTTTTTTTTTGAGCTGGTTGTTAAAAGTTTCCTCACATTGTAGCGGTGTGTGTGTTACCTGATGTAGCGCCCCGATGATCTTGCGCGTCTCCTGATAGATGACCTCTGACCCCCAGTGAGGGTTGAGTCGTGTCAGGCGTTTGGCCAGCCGGTTGTGTTCTCTCACCCAGAGCGTGTGCAGGACAGACAGGGGCAGGATCTCGTTCACCCGGCTGTCACCGGCTGTGAAGCACTCGACCCACGCCGCCGGCTCCGAGCCGGGCTCCTGGAGACATGCCGACGGCCGCACGGACACGAAGGGCAAATACGGCCGACCACCATCGCTGAACTCACCGTTCACAGCCAGCAGACCTTCAGCGCTGGACAGGTTTCGCAGGCTTTTCTCCAGATCTGCTGAAGGGCCGTAGACGGTGGATGCGTCGATGAAGGACGTGACTGAATTCATCTGCTGTCGCTGGAGAGCGGGATGTGCGTCTGTCTCAACGTGAATGCAGGCGGGGGAAGAACGGAAAAACGGAAGACAGCTTTTATTGCCGGACAGTTTATCATCCTTGGGAATCTGTGAAAGAGAAAAATAAATTACTGTATATTGTTTGCTCAGATTCTGTTAAACCTAAAAGCATTATGATAAATTCATGAAATGTAAGTGTGAAGGCCGAACAATATCAGCCAAATCATCAAAATACTCATTTATAGAAATAGCTCACCTAAAAATAAATGTCATTCATCCTCACTGATGTCAAGTCATAATGCACAAGTCAAATGGAGTGTTATTGGGAATATATTGAATATTCATGATGATGGTACAAAACTAAGAAACAAATCCTGAATATTGCATGATTTCAAAGTGCTTTCTAGTCTGCCAATTTTTGGAGAGATGCTTTAAAGCTGGTTTTTATATTAATATGACACTGGAAAAATAAATAAAAATTGGTGCAGAAACAATTTTCACTCAGAAACTGCTAGTAAATTTCACAAGTAGTTACAAAGAAATGCCAAATAACATATTGAATGTGAAATGTTCAAGTAGAAAGACTAAAACAGTATTGTCCCGTAAAAATAATCTTTTTTATTTATTTATTTATCTATTTATTTATTTTTACAGTGCGGTATGGCTGAAATGATGTTCATCTGATTAAAAAAAAATATTTTTAAGCCATCTTAGAGGAAAACATATAACTATAGAGATATTATATTGATAAATAGCATTATACATGTAAACATACACTTAAAAATGGAGTCACTTACAAGTGAAACAACTTTCACTCAGAAATTGCTTGTAAATTTCTCCAATAATTACAAAGAAATGAAAAATAACACATTCAATTAAACATGAAATTTGAAGTAGAAATTTGTCATGATTTTTTTAATTTGAATTTTAAAGTAGAAAATGCAATTTTGAAGTAGGAAGACAGAAATAGTATTTCCTTGTAAAACATACTACAATAATCTTTGTTTTATTTACAACTTTGAAAAAAAATATATATAATTTTCTATCTATCTATCTATCTATAGATAAATAGCATCATAAACAACCTGAAAAAAATGGCTAGGATTTACAAAAGATTACAAAGAAATGAGAAGTAAAACTTAATTTAACATGAAATTTTGAAATTTGAAGTAGAAATGTTGAATGTACTAGTAATATTTGTTTAATTTATGACTTAAATAATGTTTACAGTACGATATGGTTAAAGTCATGTTCCTCTGACTGAAAAATATTTTTTAACCATTTTAGAGTATAAAATATAGAGACATTATATAAGTATAGATAATGGGGGGGGGGGGGGGGGGTGAAATAAATAAATAAATAAATGGATATAGAGAATAAATATTACATTATAAATAAATACATTACTGAATAACAAAAACTCAAAAAATTAGGAGAGCTTCAAGTAATTATTTTAGGTCAAAGTGATGACAGCCATGTATTCATGGTGCTTTAATTTTCTGTCCTTATTTAATGTTTCCATCCTCGTTCACGTACTGAATAGAGAACAGCAGCTAGGACTTTTCTGCAGTTTCTGTGTGCCATGGAAGAAGAAGAAAAACTCATACAGGTTGCAAATGATATGCAGGTACACAAATATTAATTTGTGGCTGAACCATTACTCCTATGAATCTATTCATGTGCAAATTATCAATAAAAAACTAAATCGATGCAGGATGCTTCTGCATATGCATAAGTTTGATGTGTTAAAGATCAATACTGAGCTGAAACTATAAAGCATATTTGCACATAGACTGTGAGTTTCATTTCCATTTCCATGTTATATGCCTTGCCGTCTTGGATGTGTTGCTAATTTACTCCCTATAAAGTGCACATAAACACAACATCCATTCTAGATAGTTTGCTTAGTGCATAATGATGCATCACAGCTGCAATGCTTTCAAAAGAAGTTTATTCTGCTCACCAAAGCTGCATTTATTTGATCAAAAATACAGTAAAAAAATGCAAAATATTATTGCAATTTAGAATAACTGTTTTCTATGTGAAAATATTATAAAATAAAATTTATTCCCATGATTCAAAGCAGAATTTTCAGCATCATTACTCCAGTCTTCAGTGTCACATGATCTTCAGAAATCATTCTAATATACTGATTTACTGCTCAAGAAACATTTCTGATTATTATCAGTGTTGAAAACAGTTGTGCTGTTGAGTATTTTTGTGGAAACATGACATTTTATTTTTTGTGTGATTCTTTGATGAATAGACAGCTCAAAAGCAGCATTTATTTAAATAGATTTTTTATTTGCAACTTTGTAACATTGTAATTTTGTAACATTAAAATGCCTTTGTTTTGACTTTTAATCTATTTAATGCATCCTTTGCTGATTAAAATGATTAATTTCTTTCCAAAAATCTATACTTTTGAACAGTATATGTATTCATATCAGTGTTATTTTAGTATCGAGTACCGAATGTGTGTGTTTTTTTGCATGGCTTTAATTTCAGTTCCAGATTTAGTTATCTGTAATACTAATCTTGATTCATCTTCCCCATCCAATTAATCCCAATGTATGAAATCAAGTTCTGCTATTTCATGTAGCCTTTCAATGAAACTCCATCAAGTCTCCTGAGTTTTGAAAGAACGACTTCTGAGCAAAAACCCGCAAGAGTGATCACAGATGTTTTTGTTTATTTCCAGCCTGTCATTCACTGAGAGGTCCATCATGAAGCTGTGTGTATTAGTATGCAGTGTGCAGTATGCAGTATGTGGCTCAGGGTGGGCAAGAATAAAATGCTATTTTGTATATCTATGGAAGTGGCCTCGTCGCCTCTGGCTGGGGACAGTGAGATTACTTACAAACCGGACCAGTTTTATGAGCATTTCCAGCCCCGAAGGATCCAGAACCACCAACAAAAAGGTGCTGCTGTGACCCCCATTTTCAACGGCGTTTGAGGTTCGCCGGAGATAAAGAAGTAATCAATGCGATATATTTTCTTTTTAATTATAGGGCTCATCTTCGTTGTTCCGAACCAGCAGTCCTGAACTGTCCTCCGACTCGAATATATTCCCACGTCTGACTCATCGCGGGCCGTCAGGATCAGACAAAGAGAGCTCGAGACAATGAGCTCGCCTCAGAGGAAACGCGTGGCATTTTATCTGTTTCAACTAAATGAACTTCTGTCAATGAAGTCGAAAAAATGAGCTCTGTAACCTGCTCCTTGACACGGGGTGTCAAAGCCTGAGATAATTCTAATGAAATGTCTGGGGGAATGTCTTATCCAGTCAATAGCAGAAAACTAGCTGCCGGTGACTCGCGTATGAAAATAGATGCTGCTCGTGATTAATAATACACAACAGCAGAGACTGAGCCTATGGAGAATAATGAATGAGACGCTCAATATGGCAGTGGTAAGAATGGAAGCCCCGCCCTCAAAATCAAAAGAGCCAATCACTGTGCTCTCTTCACATTTGGTTCCATTTAGAACCTTATAAGGTCCTGTTAGTTACACATCATCTGTAATGATTTAAGTTCTGTTTTCATGCCAAAACATTTCTTCCAGCATCAATAAATTCAAGTATTAGCATGACATATTCAATTATTTATAGACTAAATAAGTTATTATAATGTAGAAATAAAGCTGACATGAAGCCAAAATAGAATTAAATAAAATAATAAAATTAAATAAGAATATTAGATGAAAAACTTGCCAACTAACTGAAATAAATATGTACTAAAATACTTAATAAAAAATAAAAGCAATAGGAATTTTTTTTTTTTTTTTTAAATGACAAAATGCACATAACATTATTAAAACTCAGGCTAAAATTAAAATGTATAGAACCTTCTAGGGATGGATATAAATTTTATTTTGATGCCAAAGCATTCCTTTCAACATATTTGAATTAAATACTTAACATCAATAAATTCAAATATTAGCCTAAAATATTAAATTAAACATTTTAGAACCCTGTTATTATACTGTACATTATTATATAAATAATATAAAATTAAATAAATAAAATATTAGATGAACAATTTAAATAAAAAAATGCTAACTAACTGAAAAAAGTACTAAAATTAATCAAACTAAAACTGAAATAAAAATAAATCTATTAAAAAATTAAAAATAATAATAATAAAAATGACAAAAAAAAACAAAACGTGAAATTACTAAAGTCGGATTTTTTTCATGTTCATCCAATCTCATTTTGTAAGTGACTTTTTAAAGATTTAACGATGTTTTCTTTGAGAATATCAGAAATATAACTCAATTTGTTTCCTGCTAAATTTCACATAACCTAGATGAACAAGAATCTGGCTTTAAACCGCTATTTTCTTTACTCAGATTTTCATCTCTACATTCATCCTATGTGTCCTCTTAAGGTGTAACAAAATTACTAAAACTAAACCTAAAATGAAAACTGAAAATATAAAAATAAATGCTAATTCAAATATTAATACTATAACAGAATAGAAATGATAAAGTAACACTGTCACTAACTTGAAAAATACTGTCATCCAGCATGATTTGAGCTACAGAAGCAAATTCTATAATAAATTGTATTTGTGAATTGATATGCATCATTACTGTCACGTGTCTCGTCCTGTATTTCGGGAAGCTACAGCTTTCTCAACGCTGTCTGGCATGACTGAAAGTGACTTTAAAGCACTGTTGTGAGGTTACCTGCATTGGGAAGCAGGGCTCGGCGTTGCTGCAGGTGTGCAGACAGTCGCTTCGGCTGGAGCTCTGAGGAGTGAAGGAGATGTCGTGGTCAATGTACTGGCCCCAGTCCACCAGCATCTGGGAATAAGCGCTGTCCTCCAGGACGGCCATGCTGGAGCCCCGCATGATTCTATTACTCAGTTCTCGAACCTCAAAACATAGAAAGCAAAGGAGAGGGACTTGCATTAGAGGGATAAGATGCATTTCCTCCCTCAGCTTAACACTCAAACTCTTACTGCTGAACATAGGCTATATATATATATATATATATATATATATATATATATATATATATATATATATATATATATATATATATAAATAAGCATAACCTGTTTAATACTTACTGTAATGTTTAGGGGTTTGAAAAGCCTGACAGAAATAATAGTCTGAAATTTAATTTATTTATTTATTTTTATTTAATAGAACAGTTTATTAAACCTTTAAACAAACGAGAATCTAAAAAACATGTATATATGTGTGTGTGTGTGTGTGTGTGTGTGTGTGTGTGTGTGTGTGTATACAGTGCTCTCCACTAATATTGGCACCCTTGGTAAATATGAGCAAAGGCAGCTGTGAAAATAAATCTGCATTGTTTATCCTTTTGATCTTTCACTCAAAAAATGCACAGAATTCCAACCCATTATTGAAGTAAAACAATTGAAAGTGGGGGTGAAAATCTCATTGTGAAATAAATACTTTCTCTTGTTCATGTTGGCCACAATTATTGGCACGCAATTATTGGCACGCAATTATTGCAACGTCCCTTTCCTGAGATAACAGCTCTGAGTTTTCTCCTGTAATATCTGAAGAGTTTGGAGAAAACCTGACAAGAGAATCATCCAGAAGCTCTCCAGATCCTTCAGATTCACAGCTCTGTGTTAGTACTTCTCCTCTTCAGTTCACTCCACTCATCTTCTACAGGGTTCAGGTCAGAGGACTGGACAGCCATGGTAAAAGATTCATTTTGTGCTCAGGGACCCATGTTTGTGTTTGTTTTGGATTGTTGTCCTGATGGAAGATCCAAACACGGCACATTAACAGAGTCAGTCAGGTTTAGATTTCTTATCTGTTGGTATTTGATAGAAGGTATTTGAATGCCGTGCATCTGAACAAGACGTCCAGGACCTCCGGCAGAAAAACAGGCCCACAACACTAAAGATCCAGCAGTATATTTAACCGTGGACATGGGGTACTGTTTATCCCTGTTTGTACTAAACTCATCTGGTGGGTTTGCTGACAAAAATGATTTTTTTTTTTTAGTTTAATTTGACCATAGAAGCCAAGTTCCATTCGTGTCTGATAACTGAATATGCTGGAGTTTGTTTTTGGATGAGCGAGGAGAAATTTCCTTGAAACCCTCCCGAACAACATGTGCTGATATAGGTGCTGTTTGATTTCTTTTTCTTTCTTTTTTTAGGTTTCTGACCCCAAGACTCAACTAATCTCTACAATTCTCCGGCTGTGATCCTTAGAGAGTCTTTAGCCGCTCAAACTCTCCTCTTCACCGTGCATTAGGACGATATAGACCAGGGTTCCTCATATCTTTCCCTGGAGGGCCAATCTGCTGCAGAGTTTAGCTCCAACCCTGATCAAACTCTCCTACCTGTGATTTTCTAATGATCTTGAAGACTCTGATAAGCATGCTCAGGTGTGTTTGATTAGGGTTAGAGCTAAACTCTGCAGGAGTGGGCCAGATTTGAGGATGCCTGATATAGACACACGTCCTCTTCCAGGCAGATTTTTAACATCTTTATTTGATTGGAAATTCTTAATTATTACCCTGATGGTGGAAATGTGGATTTTCAATGCTTTAACTCTTTTCTTACAGCCACTTTCTATTTTGTGAAGCTCAACAATCTTGTTCTGTCCATCAGAACTATATTCTTAGGTTTTACTCTGTGTGATGATGATGAAGGGAATTTGTCCTTTAATGTTCCTCATATTTATAATCCTGTGGGACAGGAAGTCATGGCTGGATAATTTCATGCTCCTAGTCACCCTGGTGTGCTAAAAAATGTCAATATGAATGGGAATATACTTCAGAGATATTTTACTCATAACAATTTCTAGGGGTGCCAATAATTGTAGCCAACATTCATTGGAGAAAAACATTTATTTCATCATGAGATTTTCTCCCCACTTTCAGTTGTTTTACTTCAATGATAGGTTAGAATTTTGAATGCAACTATAGTAAAAAGAGCCTCATATCTTAATAATTTGACGCAGTTGTGCTTAAGTAAATAAAACAGGAGGATTGCTGTGGTGAATAAAATGAATGCATGAAACCGAGCCCTGATATGTTGTTGTTTTGTGTGTGTGGGCAGTCAGGGAAACCTCATTAAACCCCTCCGCCAGTGTTTGTTTACCTGTTAAAATGTCATTAAAACCACTAGCAATTAAAGCGCTATGCGCCGAAATTAGACAGAAGTGTTTTTGCACTCTTGCACAATGTGAGATGTGACAATATGAACATTTGTCACGGCGCTTCTTGCACTGAAGTGCTGCAGCCTTTGCCTCATTAAAAAAATAGTTTCAGTGAGGTGCGATGGCAGCGACACTCGTGTTTCTCTGCGTTTGGGATGAAGAGGTCGTGCATATTTAAAACAGCGCACGGCGTTGCATTTTTAATGCGATAATAGAGCAGGGAAAGGCCAATGTGTCACAGGTAGATGTGAGATCGAGCTCTTCTGAGGTGTTTAATATGCAACGTTTCTCAAGCTTATTTGGCAGATGTTCACAGAGTTTTAAATGTAAATCTTCTGCTTATATATGCAGGATTAAAAAAAATAATAATCATGCAATGCATACAAGTATACCATTTTTTGGATTTGATGGACTACGTAAACATATTCTCTCTCACTCAAAATCAGTCCGTTCAGACCATTTCAACACGGTTTCTGCAGGTTTTATGAAGATGCATTTAAGACTTTTGAAGACCTGAAAGCAAAGATAATTTAAGGAATAAACTGAAAGAAACAAAATATGTCAATATTCTCTCTAAATGTAAATGTCTTGTATTAACACTTCAAAGTTTGAAAATACAACTTCAATAGACCTCCATTACTTTATAATTCATTTTACTAATGGATTGAACATCTTTGCTCCCGATAACTATTTTTTCTTGTTTTCCAGTGCAAATATCAAAAGATTATTAAATTAAATATATTCACTTAAGATGAAAAATGACTTGAGAAGTCTTGTTTTTGGTGTAAATGATCAAAACAAAGTGAGTTTATGATTAAAACAAAAACAAATATCTGTCAGGGGGTGAGAAAAATCAATTTCATTCAAAGAGAAAACAAGTTGATTTTTCTGACCCCGTTGACAGATATTTGTTCTGGTTTTAAGCGTAAACTCACTTGATTTATTTATAATACAAGACTTCATAATTTGCATCTCAAGTAACTGTATATTAATTAAAGGATGTTTAGATGTTTATATCGGAAAACAAAACAAAACAAAACAAAAAAATACCGAGGAAGATATTTATTTTTTGCAATGCAACATTTAATGCCATGACTTTACACATTTAAGACTTTCTAACCTTTTTTAGACCTTAATTTTTTTGAAAGGGTGAATTAAGATTTTTAAAGACTTTTTAAGACCAAGTAAAGAAAATAACATGTACTGTACCTTCTGATCATAGGAAATTGTTCTCCCTCAGTATTTTGTCTTGTTTTCCAGTGCAAATGTCTAAAGATTCTTAAATCAATACACATTTATTTGAGAAACAAACTGACCTCAAATAAGAAGTCCTATTTTATGAGAAACTGAATGAAGTGAGTTTATGATTAAATCAAGAACAAATCTCTGCCAATAAACTCATAAATTCAATAAGTTCAAACAGAAAACAAGTTGATTTCTGACCCCAATGACAGAAGTTTGTTCTTATTTTAAGCATGAACACACTTCATTTTGTTTAATTTCTCAGAAAACAAGACTTCATATCTTCATTTTGCATCTCAAGTAAACGTATCTTGATTTAAGGGTGTTTAGAGATTTGTACTGGCAAACAGAACAGAAATATTGGGAATATATTCATGTTTAGCACTGCATGCAACATTCAATGCCATGACTTTTTAGGAATTCATTTGTTGAAGGGGCGAAACAAGACTTTTTAAGACTGATTATGACATGAGCTCATTAGCATATGAGCGCAATCATTTGCATATCATTTCATTCCAGTTGCATGGAGTAACTCCTCCCCACAGTGAATCGTTTTGTTTTGCGCAAATCAGTTCAGTCTGTCAGACTGTCTTTCATGAATTGTGAGGATATTTTTGTGCAGCTCACCAGAGGAAGTTGGAAGCCGCTGTATTGGCGTCCGGCGTTCCAGCCTTTGGGTTGGTTTTCTCCATCCTCGTACTCCGCCGGAAGCCATCTGGCCAAGCCGGTGTTGGCTGCTCCCCAAAGCGGGTTCTTCCTAAAAACACAGTATGAATGCATGTGACCGAAAATATCTCATGACATTGCATTTTTAAAGAATATAAGGGAACAACTGCTGTGATAAGAGCTTACAGGTGATGCATTACTGCAATTAATATTCTCACATTATTTGCAACAATGCATTGTCCTTCATTGGCCTGTAATTATACACTGAATGGTCTTAAAAATTACAGGACTTGACTAATAATGGCATTGCATACTGTATATTTCATTTTCTGGCTCTATGCAATGCATGAAATCTCTCACTAACCGAACATAAACAAATATTCTCATTCTTTAAATGTTTTTCTCCATGCATTTTGGTTTTGACTTAGCATAACAAACACTTTCGGTCTAAGAACTGCTTAGTTGCCCTACTTGGCAAATCATAACATCACACATGATCACAAATGGTCAAAATACAACAACTTTCTAAAAATGATTAAAATCATAAGAATGAAAAATGTAAATAAATAATTTGCAAAATAAAAGCAAATTGAAATAAAGCACTTACTAAAATGTATTAAATCATAAAAAAAACAAAATTATAATAAATATTTCCAAAAAAAAAAAAAAAAAAAAAAGCAAGACAACATAAAACACTAAAAATTTAAATATTTTTTAAATTAAAAATTGTCAAAATTTAACACTTATTAAAAATTATTGAAATCATAAGAATGTAAAATTGGAAGAAAAAAACCCACTAAGATTATTAGGGTGTTTTCCTATGATCTCAATTAAAAAAAAAAAAAGTCCATCATGTCTATGTGATATTTTAATCATATTTGGGATTGATGAGAACAAACACTAGCGTATGAACAGCAGTGATAGTGTTTGTCGAGCTTCAATAATAATTTGGAGAAATGTTTAAAATAGTATTAGATGCATGTCACACCACACTCAACTACTCATAAAAGATAGATTTAAATCAGAACTAATGATGTTTTTGCATTAAAATATATAATTTGATGCATCAGAACTGGACGGACATGGTACATTTCCTCCTGCAAATGTAAAATTAATGCTATAAATCTTGCTAGCCGAGCCAGTGTGGAGAACCGAGATTAATTTCCACCAAATCAATCATATGCATCATAAAAGATAAGGAAAATACATATCTTGAGTTTATTCTGATTTAAATCTGTTTATATGATTGCAGACAGCTCTGTCAGCTCAATGCAAATGAATCCACACTGCAGAAAAAAACAAACAAACAAAAAACTTATGACCTTACTTGGTATTTTTGTCTTGTTTTGCAGTACAAATATCCAAACATTCTTAAATCATGATATATTTACTTGACATGCAAAATTACTTAAGGCATTGAGTCTTGTTTTCTGAAAAATGTATCAAAATGAAGTGCATTTGTGCGTAAAACAAGAAAAACATCTGACAATGGGTTCAGAAAAATAAACAATTCAAAAGTTTTTACTGTTTATTGTGTGGAGTTTGTTTCTGAAGTAAATGTATCTTGATTTAAGAATGTTTGGATATTTTACTGAAAAACAAGACAAAAATACCAAGTAAGGTCAAAAGTTTTTTGTTTGTTTGTTTTTGAAAATCATTTTAGAAAATCATTTTTCACAGTGTGTCACGGTGCACACAGCAGGGAGGAACGAGGATAACTCAAAATAACAGTCTTTAATGAAAATCCAACAAAGGCAAGGCAAGGCAAGGCAAGACAAGACAAGGCAGACACACAGAAACACCGGGAGTAACGAGTAGACCAGACCAAAAGGAACTGAACAGGCAGGAAATAAATACACAAGATAATTAACACACAGACACAGCTGTACGAAATCATAATCAAACTTAACAAGGATATGATAAACCATATAAGGACACAAGTGGGCGGGAAACACACGACAGAGGACTGACAGTGTGAGAAGCATAAACTCACTTATTTTTATGTTTTTCGGAAAACATGAAAATGTAATTTTGCTTCTCAAGTAAATGTGTCTTGAGTTCATAACATTTAGATATTATTTGCACTGGCAGACAAGACAAAAATACAGCGGAGGAAAATTTTATTTTTTATTTTTTCTTATGTAGTATTTTTGTATTGTTTTTCTTAAACTTAATGATTTTCTTATTTAGTACTTTTGTCTTGTTTGTTTATTATTTTTGTCAAGCAAAATTATACGAAGTATTAAGTCTTTTTTTTCTAAAAATATATCAAATTAAATGAACTTAGCTTAAAAAAGGAAAAATATTTATCAAAGACTTAATTTAAAGAGAAAACAATATTATTTTTCTGACCCCACAGGCAGATATTTTTATTTTTATTTTTTATTGTTTTTGATTTGTATCTATAAATTCTTTTCAGAAAACAATATTTAATACTGGAAAACAAAACAAAAATATTGAAAACAAAGTCTTGTTTTATGAAAATATGTATCAAAATTCAGGCAAATTATTATTAAATTCATGCTTAAAACAAGAAGAAAAAATCCACCAATGGAGTCAGAATTTGTCTGACCCTATACAAAGATATTTTTCTTGTTTTATGCTTAAACTCATTTAATTTTGATACATTTTTTTCAAAAAACAATATTTGTGTGTGTATTTATTTATATATATATAGATATATATATATATATACACACACACACATACATACAGACACACACACACACACACACACACACTCAAGAACGTTTAGATAGTAATACTGGAAAGCAAGACAAAAATAGTGATCAGGAACATTTTTTGTAGTGCAAATCCCACATTGCAGTTGCAGCAGATGAAAGCATGCACAGGTTCGGTGACGTCTTTCGTGACCCCTGTGAGCGGGCATGAATATTTAAGGTTTAGACGTTATTTTTATGCTGTTTAGTGATAGTGATATCTGGTCGAAGCTGACCCGCAGGTCATCTTATCATATCAATCTCCACGCGGAGCTGTTAACTGAGATTCTGATTTCTGCGCTCTCAAACTGTGAGATGTGCCCCCCGCTGCATTATGGATGAATTATTAAGATGTGAGTCAGATACCTGTTATTGCAGACTCCAGAGATGCTGCGGTATTTTCTGTCTTTGGCGCAGGTGGTGGGATGGAGAGTGCGAGGGCATCCAGACAGGTCTGCTATCCGCTCCACTGCCTTCACGGAAAGGAGCTCTTGAAAAGGAGTTAATGTGTTTACGAATGCAACTCAAACACTGAAGGGTAAACAGTCCGCTGAGGTTCTGAGGATGCAGCACCATTGATTAAATCTGACATTTAAAGCAATTCCGAGATGATGCTTCTGCATTATTCCACAGTTATAGAGCTGAATCTCTAGTGCATGCCGCGCAAAATAACACGCTAATACGCCGCAGCGGCCACATGAAGTGTTTAGGCACTTAAAAAATGTCATTGCATTAGATCAAGTGTCATCGGTGCTCGGGAGCTTTTATTAAACGGATAGTTCATGCAAAAATAAAAATTTGCTGTTAATTTACTCACCTTCAGGTCAGATGTAGGTGATTTTTTTTTTCTCAGCCGAACAGTAAAGAAGATTTTTAGCTCAAACCGTGGTCCTTGGTGATTCATAAAATGCAAATCAGCAGCTTCCAGCACTTTGAGAGTCAAATAAAGCATATCAGGCAACACTAAACAAATATCCATGACTTCTGACGATATATTGAGGTCTTAAGAAGCGAAACAATTGGTCTGTGCAAGAAACTGAACATTATTTAACATTATTACCTGTAATCCAGGTAAACGGTTCAGTTTCTGAAGTAAGCATCTAAAACATCTTGCAGCTTGAGCAGCACAGATCCACATGTTACCCAATCAAAACTCACTTTCAGACGCCTGACAGTCATGAGGCAAAATACTGATGTATCTGATCCTGTGATGAATAAATCATTCAGCGCTCCAGGTCCTCCGACAGTCACTGAACTGAGCAAACAGTTCGACTCGGACCGAAGAGCCGCTGATATGAGCATGCATGATCTCAGCATTGAATAAAGGGGAGAAATTAACGTTTCGATGGTTTCTCATTGTTTATGTAAAAAAGATGAGCTAATGAAGACTAGTTTGTTCACTCTATATGCTTTAGACATGTAATTCATCCACATTTCACATCATTATTGGGTGCTTTAACAATAAAATCACGTATACATTACATCATTGCTTGAATATGTTAAATGAACTAGTATATTAAAGCAGTTCATAGAAACAAACTGTCCGAACGAATCAGTTTGTGGAAAAGAATCAGATTTCTCCGTTTGTCTGAGGTTCTGGATTACAGGTAATGTTGTAAATAATTTTCAGTTTTTTGCACAGACTGATTGTTTCACTTCATAAGACCTCAATATATCGTCAGGAGCCACAGGTATTAATTATGCACCTGCTGGCTTGAGTTTTATGAATCACCAAGAACCATGGTTTCAAGCAAAAATCTTCTTTACTGTTCAGAAAGAAAGTCACTTCCATCTTGTATGGCCTGAAGTTGAGAAAACTAAGAACAAGTTCAAATTTTTGGGTGAACTGTCCCTTTAACTTCACTGCGATAATCTGATGCAATAACATTCAGACACTTACCTCTGGGGTCAAGCCAAGGTACGTATAAGAGCCTCACCTGACACAGCCAGTGATCTTTTATGTCTCCTGCTCGCCTTCTCCTTTAAAAGCCCTAAAGTCATGTGAAAGATCTCTGCTGATTTGGAGATGTGCTGTGTTTCTGATGCCGGCCGTCTGGAGAGCGTATACATGTGTAATAGCTGAGGATCAAACCTGCAACTCAGTGAAAAAGAGGGAAGTACTGTCCCTAATGTCTTTATTAGGAGATAAAATGATTATAGATGATAAAAAAAAAAGATTAAATAAAAAGATTACAGACTCTTTTATTACCCTTGTGAAGTTTGATTCAGTGCAGTATTGACCATCTGAAGACTCTCTTGGAAGGAGGATATAATCAAGCTCTCAGGAACAACTAGTTTTCCAGAGAAAATCAATTGTGAAAATTACATAAAATATGAAAACAATAATAAAAGTTCTAAGAGTTCCAATAATAAAATCTAATTGGTTAAAAAAAAAAAAAAAAAAAAAAAAAAAAAAAAAATATATATATATATATATATATATATATATTAATAATATTATTATTAACATTAATAATAATAATATTTTTTTACTATTTGTTTTTAAATGACTATTATTACTATCATTAAATAATAATAGTTAATATTAAATATTAATATTTTATATTTATTATAACATACTACTAATTCTACTACGACTACGACTACTACTACTACTACTACTAATTATTATTATTATTATCATTATTATATACATGTCAGTATATACATAACAAATAATATAATGATTATTAAAATAATAATAGTAATAATAATAACAATTATTATTATTATTATTAATAGTAAATTAATATATATTTACACACACATATATCATTAATGAATTAATGAGTATATATGTACACATTAATTGTTAGAATTATTGTTAATAGTATAATAATAATTATTATTATTAATATTTAAACATTTTTATTATTATTACATATACATTACTACTACAATATAACACTTGTGTTTGTTATTATACTGTTGTAGCTTTCAATTTATAAACGCAATAAGCAACTTAAGGCTGTGACGTCAAGAAAAATCCTTCCAGAAATCCACATTATCATTGCAAAAAAGTGTCGGTGTTGAAAATTTAATTAAACTGCTCATGTCCTTTAGTGATGTGATATGAAATGTAAAATATTCCGATTCACTCAGGTTTTACATTAATATAGTGTCCCTAGGGTGGGCTTATGAATACAGACTATAATTTGACGTCTTGCCATTCGTGCCTAGTTAAAAAACATGGGGTTTGTGAGAAATGTCCCCATTTCACCTCTGATTATGCGGCATCAAAGCCAGCGTGATCTTCCTGTGGGGCCGACAGCACAAACAAACCACAGCCCAAACTCTGGACCGCGAATGACGACATTCCCACTGGGAATCTTCTGTCGTTACATAACATGCATCCTAATACAAACCAACAGCCCATCTACTCTTTACATGAAGACAGCAGCTTAACAATGCCGTCCCGCTCACCATCTGACCTTCCCATTACGTGCCGAGACCTGCAATTTCTTGGGAAACATCCCAAGGGCCTCCGCAGGAGATGTCATTACAAAAATTTGGCACCAGATGTCAGGTACCAGATGTGTTTGGAACATTGGGTCTGGAAACGTTCAAACTAAATGTCAGCAGGTACAAAATAACCCGTGATGAATCCGTCACCAGCTGGCTGTATGAATCAGTCATCGTGTCGCGTTCTGGTAATTGCTGCCCAATCCTACTCAGAGGTCTTTGCTTAGTTGGTACAAGGAGTAGCAATTAACCACAAAAGAACATCTTATTTTGTCTAGACCCGTGTTTTGGGGGAAACACATCACAAGTAACGGGAGTAATCAGATTACTTTTTTAAAGTAACTAGTAAAGTAATGCATTACTTTTTCATTTACAAGAAGAGTTACTGATTCAGTAAACATAATGTCAACGTGCATTTACTCATCTCACTTGGAACAAAAACAGATTTAGTATTCCTCAAAATGAATAAAAACTATGGAATGCAAACTCAGAATATGATGCAAGCCTGCATTTAAATAACACAAATATGTTTTATGTATTTAATCCCATTTTATTAGCCAGGCTTTGCTGCTGACTTTCGATGATCCAGTTCAACCATACTAATGAGTATGATAAAAAAAAAATGACTTTAGATAAACATAACATTCGTGTTTCCTTTTTTTTTATTGAGAAGAAAGTGTTCAACTTTCTTCTCCTGTGTCCTATTCTTCATGCAATCCATGAAAGGTTTGGCTGAGCTTTCTGAATTTACATTTCATTCACCCTGAGGCTTATTCTTTTCATGTTTGGTGTGAAAGTGCTTTTACATTTGCCAAAAATATAACTTTTTTATATTAAAAACAAACAAGCAACCCCAATGCTAGATGAGTAAAAGTAACACAAAAGTAATGTAATGCATCACTTGCCATAAAAAGTAACTAAGTAACAGTTACTTTTTTAGAGAGTAACACAATATTTAACGCATTACTTTTGAAAGCAATTTTGGTCTACATGTCTCAGTATCACATATAAGCTGAAATGCATGTGAAAGACGCCACATACGCTGAGATGAATTAAATGAATCTGCACCACAAAACATCATGACAGAGGTTAAATGCATCAGAACGCCAGCCATGTCCTCACTGACCTGGAATGAAAGAGAAATGCTTTTAATTGACTAAAAATAAGTGCAATAAATATCAAATGACAGAAAAATAAACTCTCAGCGCAGACATGATAATTAAACACTATTTATTCTGTACTTTATGGAGCTAATGTGATCCACTGCACACATTATGGAATGAACATACTGTGATAAACTATGATTTATAATGGTGTATTTAACAGCTATGATTTCAGAGAAGAAATCTCTCATATCTCATCCTAAAAGCAAGCGGAACTGAAAAGAACTTTAAGAAATAGTAAGAAGTATAACATTTCAGTAATATTCTGCACATCTAATAAGCCATTGTATCTTATTTACAGCGTTGATATCAGCTGATTTTTAAACACCAATTCAGTTTAGCTTAACAAATATTACCATCTACATTTACAATTGTAAATCACAGAAATAAGATCTTTATTTGTGTAACGGTGGATAATGTTAATTTGGCTTTACTTAATTATATTTAAGCAAACTATGATTCAGAACATTCTTGACAGTTTGTAAATTTAATCTAAAACCATTATTAAATCAAATATTAATACATAACTTATACACATGCAAACACTATCATAAAACAGTTTGGGTTGAGAATGGTTCTCTTTAATTAATACTTTTATTCATCGAGGACACATTAAATTGTTTAAAAGTGACAGTAAAGAGTTTTTATAAAGGGTCCTGTTTCAAATAAATGCTGCTGTTTTTAACTTTATATTCATTAAACAATCCTGAAAAATAAACTGCATGGCTGTTTCTACAAAAATATGAAGCAGCACAACTGTTTTCAACATTGATAATAATCGGAAATGTTTCTTGAGCAGCAAATCAGAATATTAGAATGATTTCTGAAGATCATGTGACACTGAAGACTGGAGTAATGATGCTGAATAAATGACATTTACATTAGCTTCACATAGAAAACACTGTACAAATATTTCCCAATATTGCTGCTGTATTTCATACCTCTAGTCTCGGTGGTGTTGTCGTGAGGTGTTTGTCTGTGTTTTTCCAGTCGGCTGTGTTCAGTCTCCCCTGTGTTCTGGTCTCTGTTGGGTTTTGCTCACTGGCTGTGAACAGTCAAACTCTGCTGATTCCACCGAAACCCTTGGTTTTCAAGGCTGCAGCTTCATGAAGCGTGGCGTTCGAGTGGCCCTCTTTAAACACAACACAAGCTCGTGTCAAGCATCTGTCAGGCCTCTGAAATCATGATTATCTGCTCGTAGCAGATTTCAAACATGACCATTCACACGACCTTATTGGAATAGTTCACCTAAAACAGAGTGATGCCTGGAATATTTCTATAAACAACACCCTTTTATTTCTTGACATGATCTCATTTTCAGAGAACGGTCCGTCTGTGAATTCACTCAGTTCACTCAACTAATTATTTTAGCTGTATGTCTGCGGTAGATGAGGAATGACCTGATGCTTTTGGCGTAACTCATCTGAATAGTCAGATCTTTGGCCGGACAATGATCCATAATTAAAGTAAATCAAGTCATTAATCCAGCTTAATAACAAAGCATGTTAAGGCTTCATTGAAATTAATTGCACTTGATCTGATGTCTTGGTACAAGTAATCATCTAAAAGCATGTAAAGAGAGTTTAAATCATTCATTTATAAGACTTCACATCACAAATGCCCTATAAAAATATCATGAATATAAAACACTGTGACTAAATTACATTTACATTACGTTGTCTGAGGAAGTGGTACGACACTCGACACGATTCCAGGGTGTTGCCATGAGTTGCTAGGGTGTTTTGAGTGGTTGCTAGGTGGTTTTTCAACTGATCTCATATCGAACTCCCCAAACTATTTTCAAATATAGTGAATTAAGCTACAACTCAATCATAATGCACAATGTTTCCATCTAAAATGCATTTTGAGGTGAGACTCGTCATATTAATGGAGTGTTAATGCAGTAAACCGGTTTCCTCACATGAATAAGTTTGTAGATTTGTGTTGGTGTTGGAATGAAATATAGATATTTATATCATACTTTTCACTTATTTCAGTTAATGTCATGAAACCAGCGAGCTAACTCATTACTGACAGTGTCGTACAAACATGGCCAAAGGGACGAAAAGCGGAGGAACAGACAAACTGATTCAATTGAGTCATTTATGTGGTGTTTGTTCACCAAGAGCAAGTGCTTTTGCTGTTTAGATTACAAGTTTTATTTTTTATTTTTTTTATTATTATCACATTTTTACTACAAATAGGCTACCATGGTTAGCCATGGTTAATTTGTGGTTACCATGGGTTAACTATAGTAAACCATGTTTTTTTTTATGTTATTTACATCTTAAGAGGACACATTGGATGAATATAGAGATGCAGTTTTCACTGGATTAACAGAACTGTGGATAGTTTCCATGCGTACTCGTCTAGATCAACTCTGAATAAAGAAAAGAGAGGTTTTGTGTTTAAGTATGTGAAATTTAGCAGGGAACACAAATGATTTAAGTTATATTTTCCAATATTCTCTTTTGAGTATTCAAACAATCCAAAGAAAACATCTTTAAAACAGAAAGTAAAGTCGCTTACAAAATTAGATTAACATTAATAAAATCTGACACTGCCAAACAAGAGAATCTTCCTCAGAAGAGACAAAAACAGCAACTCACTTCAGTGTCTTGACTTACATTATAATTATGCCCATAAGCTTTTTGTGAAATTTGGATTAATTAATTAATCTGTTGTTTGACCTCTTCATATTTAAGGAGAGAACTGCTGTATAGTTTCCAAAGTCGGACATCACTTGTTATGATTTTCAAGGGTGCAGAATTTAGTAGAGATGCTCTGACATGTCTTATCAGCCACTACTAAATAATTTTGATCGAACAAACTGGGGAAGCTCCAGATTCCTATTGAAATGACTCAGTGTGACCGCATCTTGAGAGCAACATCAATCAACACTATGCTTGCCTTAGTAAACAGCACTAATTAGTGGCCAGCAAACACCTTAATGATGTGTAAATATTGCCATCTCACAGGTCTGATGTTCCTGCACTTCACAGCGACACTGTGAGCGACTGGCATCAATGATACTTGACAGAAACAAAAGCACCTGCTCGTGTGACGCAAGGCTGCGGCTCCTGAGCTCTTCACGAGAGATTCAAGTGCCCTGGATGTGGCAGTGACGTGTTTCTCCCTCAATACAGCACTGCTGGCTGAATCAATCCAGACTTTCACTCCAAATGTTTCTTCCTCAGTCTCTGGAGTTTAATTCAGCGTTGATCCGCCTCTCCGAAGCCCAGCGGACCGCGGAGACACTGCGTTAGTATTCACTCGAGTCCAGCGCTTCAGATGGGCCTGGACGTCACAATATGAGTGCATTACATAACCAGTTTCAAGCTCTGCAGATTTTTGAGGTTTTGATTTCTGAGGCATCATCATTTGTTTAAAGACACTTGCTTTATAATTTGCATCTAATGACATTCACACATTTTAAAGCATTTAAACACTTTTCAAGGCCACTATGTTGTAATACTGGCTGTGTTCAATACATATACAATAAGGACAACTAATTTCATGATTCACAGATTTTAAACCGCAAATTAAATTAAGACAACAATCAATACTTCATCACAGTGTGTTTTCTGGTATAATTGTAATTATGCCTTATGTTCTGTGAAGATTGATTGCATGTGTAAAAAAAAAAATAATAGTAATTTTGAAATTAGCCTGTTATTTTTCATTCAAATTATTTTATGTTACCCTGTTTGGGATCAATTTGACCCTGGCAAAAAAACACTGTGAAATAAATGAATAAATCATGTAATTGAGGGACTATATAACACTTGGAATATAAAACATTCAGATTTATTTTAATTTAGAGTAAATTTATATTATCTTCCCTTTAAATTATTTTAACAGACACATGAATAAATAAATAATTGGAGGACTACATAAAATTCACATATATTCACACACACACACACACACACACACACACACACACACACACACGTATATATATATATATATATATATATATATATATATATATATATATATATATATATATATTAGTGCTGTCAAACGATTAATCACATCCAAAATAAAAGTTTTTGTTTGCATAATATATGTGTGTGTTCTGTGTATATTTATTATGCATATATAAATACACACATACAGTATGTATTTACATGTCTATATTGATATTAATATAATTTATATGATAAATAAATATAATTAATATATATATATATATATATATATATATATATATGTATATATATATATATATATATATATATATATATAATAACCTATTTTTCATAAATATATACATGCATGTGTGTGTATTTATATATACATAATAAATATATATATATTATGTAAACAAAAACGTTTACTTTGGATGCGATTAATCGTTTGACAGAACTGATATACATATATATAATTTTAATGTGTTACTCTTTGAGATTGATTTTGACCCTGGCAAAAAATAAAATAAAATAAATAAAATAAAATAAAATAAAATAAAATAAAATAAAATAAAATAAAATAAAATAAAATAAAATAAAATAAAATAAAATAAAATAAAATAGTATGTATTTGAGAGACTATTTAAAAAAATAATAATAAAAAAAAATAAAAATAAATATATATATATATATATATATATATATATATATATATATATATATATATATATATATATATATATATATATATATATATATATATATATATATATATATATATATATATATATATATCTATATATATATATATATATATATATATATATATATATATATATATATATATATATATATATATATATATATCAAATGTACATTGACATATATTTACCTATTTAGGCTTGTATAACCATTAACAGGTATGTACACATTTTTACATGTGAATATTTCTCTTGCATCTGAACGCACACAAGAATCATAGCGTATTCCGTCAGCAGTGAACTAATCATTCCTTTATTTGGAAAAGAACTGGAATAACATCAAACTAAATAGAAGAGTAGATCAGGGACCTTGATTTTTAGAAAATGTCAGTTTTCAAGGACAGTAGCTGGCAAGACTGTCTATTAATTAATGAAACCACTACTTCATAATAACACGTATCAAATCAGTGTAACATAGGTAGCACTTTAATTCAAATGGAGAAAACCATCAGAACTGACTTTAAAAATCATATGACTTGCTGTTATTACTCTTTGTGCTAAATGAAGAGGTTTGAGGCGTTGAATAGAAAACAAAAGGGCAAAAGAACACAAATTCATCTAGTTTGGTTGATTTTACAGCTGGAAGTCTCAGAGTTTCACCCGTTTTGCCCTGTAAATTGTCAAATGCAGTTCATGCATCAACTCATAATGCTGTATGTCAACATCTGCTTTGCTACATAATCAGTTTAAGCATATGATTGATCATGTTAGTAGGTAAGAAAGAAATCATAACTCAAAGCATGTCAAAATATCATCTACTCAAAGTGCTCCTTAAACGTCGCTCTGAATTTAGAAGATTCGTACAAAAATAACAAGAACTAGATATATTGTGCATAAAATCAGAGAACCAGACGAGATTGTACATGTTCGTCACACACGGATGTTTCTAGCTGCTGCACATGTACTTCTGCGTGAGACTTTGATTGTTGACAAAGACGGGATCCACCGTGGCCACTTTAGCGGCGATGAACGAGTGAATGCAATGAAGCACAGCCGTCAGATTAGCAAACTCCAGCTCCTGGAAGAAAAAAAACAACAACCAGAAAGATGTTTCTCGCTTACACTTGAAAATTAAACTGGCTCTAACCTGATCTAAATGGAATGATCTTCATCTCACATCTTCTGAGGAGCGTTTATTTCTTCATCTCTCAATCATCATTGGATTGCATTGCATTATATGTTTGGATCATTTCAATCTCATCTTACTAAGACATATTATTGGAGATATAGAGTGACCACTGATATTTACATAAATATCAGCCTCTGCATCAAAACTGAGCTGTTTTTCCTTCATTTTCCTTCATAAAAGCCTGATCAAATACACTCAACAAACAAAAAAAAAAAAAAAAAAAAAAAAAATTATATATATATATATTACTTCAGGCTTTACAGGGTTAAATATGTCATCTCCTTTGACTATTTTACATTTACATTTAATCATTTAGCAGATGCTTTTATCCAAAGCAAATTACAAATGATGACAATAGAAGCAATCAAAATCAACAAAAGAGCAATGATACGCAAGTGCTATAATAAGTCTCAGTTAGCTTAACACAGTACACGTAGCAAGGGTTTTTTTTTTTCATTATATAACATCTAGAAAACAAGAGTTAGTAAATGAATAAAGTGCAAGCCTAAAAGGGGCAATTTTTAATATATATATATATATATATATATAAATAAGAATAGAATTAGAATAGAGAGTGCTTGAGTTAGAGGGTCAAATAAAGATGGAAGAGAGTGTTTTTAGCCGATTCTTGAAGATGGATTGAATTGGGCAGGTCATTCCACCAGGAGGGAATTTTTAAATTCATTTTAATTTTATCAAATGAATGATAAATCTGATATCAAAACATTCAAACTAATATTGTAAACCTGAAAAATATTTTGTTTATACAGCATAAATGATGACTTGATATTTCATCCTTATATTCTCATGTAAACACTTCTGACCTTCATTTCGATCTGTTTGTTCTCTGAATTCTGGAACAGGAGCTTCACTCGTGTCTTGCCGTCATCCGATGAACCCTTCAGCTGGGAGAACTTATATTTCCAGATGGTTTTCTGTGGAAAGCAAGTGAAAAAATAAATAAATAAATAAATAAAATAAACAGAGCAGACAGGCATGCAAAAGCTAAAAATAAAATGTATCAGGGAATGAAATTAAGCAGCACAACTGTTTTCAACATTGATATTCAGAAACATTTCTTGAGCAGTAAATCAGTATATTAGAATGATTTCTGAAGATCATGTGACACTGAAGACTGGAGTAATGATGCTGAAAATACAGATTTGATCACAGAAATAAATTATATTTGAAAATGCATTCACATATTTTAAATCATAATATTTTACTGTTTTTACTGTATTTTTGATCAAATAAATGCAGCCTTGGTGAGAAGAGACATCTTTCATTTCACCATTTCGTTCCAAACATTTCACCAACCTCAAGCTTTTTTAACCATAAAGTAGATGTTTATCTCTGTTACAACCATGGTCCAACCGTAATTTTACGAAGCTACGAGAATACTTTTTGTGCAAAGAAAACAAAAATAACGACTTTATTTAACAATTTGTCTCCTCTGTGTCACCCTCTATCTCCATTTTGGAGAGTATCACATATGCAAACAATTATGCAACGTATGTACACAGATATGCTGTTTACATTGTTACATTGTTTACATTGTTTCCGCTTTGATCTGAATGTAAACAATGTAGCCACATACTGAGTAAAGTCACATGTCTCTTTTTTGTTCAGTTAACACAGTTTTGTTAGTTA
This sequence comes from Acrossocheilus fasciatus, assembly GCA_036784905.1. Classification (NCBI taxonomy): domain Eukaryota; kingdom Metazoa; phylum Chordata; class Actinopteri; order Cypriniformes; family Cyprinidae; genus Acrossocheilus; species Acrossocheilus fasciatus. The sequence goes on along the minus strand of CM071954.1, from coordinate 2,615,681 downwards.
AGAAGACTTGTAATGCTTCTCCAATGTGTGGCATTAATGACAGTCTAATAAGTAGACAATATTGTATTTGTTTGTAAGACAACTTACAAGACCAAGATATCCAGAAAACAGACAAAAGTGGCTGAACATACTCTAAGCCTCAAAACTCAAGAACGGTGGCAATCAACAGATGTTAAAAAGATGAGCCCTTTACATCACAGTACAACAAATAACTAACAATATTGATAAAACAGCAACAAAAAAGTTTCAATTAAATCAGCAAACAGCAAAACAATAATCCTATAACAGTAACTGCATAATTTATTCATGCTGGGAACTCACAAAGCCTTAACACTTCAACAATATGAAACTCTTTGTTCAGACAACTGTGTTTGACTATAGTTGGGACGACATTTGAGGTGATTTTGTTGGTCTGACAAGGGTTTTTATGTAGTTTCAAGAAAATAGCATTTTTTTAGTATATGCGACTCAAAAGGTTTCGTAAACTGTTGCATTTTTTACAGTGTGGATTATTTTAACGGTCTCCTTGCTACGTTTCTGAGCCTTGGTCGTGTAAGGATCTTTGTTGTCTGTGAGAGGGTCAGAAAGCTCTCAGATTTCATCCAAAATATCTTCATTTATATTCCGGAGATGAACGGAGGTCTTACGGGTTTAGAACGACATGGGGGTGAGTAATTAATGACAGAATTTTCATTTTTGGGTGAACTATCCCATTAACGCTGAAAGAGGAATGTTGTCTTTTTGCTGATATTATTCCAGAAAGCAGAAAAATATATATTTACTTCTCTGTTTGATAAGGCTCACTGTTTCTCTGTTCTTTCTTCATCCTTGGCACAACAACAAAGCTACAATATAACAAAGTCCATCTCCTGTTGTCTCTCACATCAAAATCCAGCCACATATTTGTTTAGAGCTGTTTTGGCTTGTAAACAGTGCTTGATCTGTGCAGATTTCTCTCCTGATTCACACCAGAACACTTTTTCACTGGAGGAAGCGTTATTATGGATCAGAGACTCATATTTTAGCTAAAAACATCTTAATAATGGATTTGTTTCAGCTTTTGTCTTCTCCAGATGTTAACTGATGGACTGGAGTGGTGTGGATGTTTTTATCAGCCGTTTGGACTCTCATTCTGACGGCACCCATCCGTTGCTGAGACACTGATGCAATGCTACATTTCTCAAACTCATCTACATCTCGAGTGGACTGAGGGAGAGCCCATTTTAATTTTTGGCTAAACAACTATAGCTTTAAGTTAGCCCATTAAGTACTTAAATTTCATGAGGACTGTAATAAAGCTCTTTCATTACGAGTATTTGAGCTGGTTTGGGTTAAACGCACAGACGTGATCAGCGCATCATGACTGAGAAGTGTAACGCACTTTTCACTGATGTGCAAATCACCACCTGCTATTCGAACCAAGAACAATACATGCCAGATTTAGACGGCACAATTGAATTGGCCTGTCAGCCTCGTAATCAGCCCGTGTTAGTCTATTCACGCTGTCTCACGATTGCAGATCCCAACGCTTCTGCACGAATCACAAATCACGTCATTAAACAGCACCTGCTGAACTCTTCATTTCAAAAATACAATTTGATTAAGCTGTAATTAAGGAAACTAGTTCTATTAAAGGGTTCAACAGTTACAGCGCACATGAGGACGTCATCTGTGTGCTTTTAACCGCTTTCTGAAATGATCGTCTGATCAAACTGATTTGTGTCATTTGATCCAACAGGATAAATGTTTTAGAGTGACACAAACATCCCAGAATTCATCAGATTCACTGATAATACACTGTAAATAAATAAACAAAATGTCATATTTGCTGATGACCACGCTGCTGTTTTGCCTCCAGAATGATGTCACTTCCTGGATGATAATGATGATGATGATGATAATGTCATTGAGGTTTTTTTTTTTCAGACTAAAAGGATGGAAAGGGATTTTCAAAACACTAGAAAAACCTATTATTGCATCACAAACCAAAATTAATATTCACAAGCAAACATGTTTTGTTTAAACATTTTGATATTGATAATATTTTGATAGAAAATAAAATAAAGAAAAATTAAAATAAATTCATTTAAAAATAAATAAAAACATGAATAGAAAATATTCACAAGAATACATGTTTTGTTTGAAGCATCTTGATATTGATAACATTTTGATATTTCAATAGAAAATAAATAAATAAAAACAAAAATAAACATGGGTGGATGAGTAAATAAAACAAAATAAATAAATAAATAAACAAACTGAAGCAAAATGGGAAGACTTCTTAACAAACTACATATTTTGATGAAAAAATAAATAAAAATGAAAATTAATAAATAAAGTTAAAATAAACATGGATGTATGGATAAACAAAGCCAAAACATAAAACAAACAAAACAGTTAGACTTCGTAATAAACTGGATATTTTGATAGAAAATAAAATAAATAAAACTAAAAATGAAAATGAAAGTAAATAAATAAATATATATGAAAATAAATAAATAAATAAATAAATAAAAAGTAAACATGGATGGATAAATAAAACCAAACAAAAATCTAAAACATAAAACAAAACATGAAACAAAATACAAATTTGAACACTTCTTAATAAACTGGATATTTTGATAGAAAATAAATAAATGAACAAAAATGGATGGATGGGTAAATAAAATCAAACAAAACAAAACATAAAACAAACAAATAATAAAGAAAAACAAAACAAAACAGGAAGACTTTCTTAATAAACTGGCAGCACTGCTAGCAGGCCTGAGCTGACAGTGTTGTGCTAATAAGAGTAAATCAGCTTAGGAACGAGCAGAAGAGTAATCAGCTGAAATACTGAGCCCAATATAAAGGAGGTTTATTCTGAGTTCAGTGCTGTCAGGACTCAGCTGCGAGTTTCTGCTCAGAAAGCCAATAAGCAGCAGAAACCAGAGGCGCAGTTTGATTTTCTAACCTTTGAGATGCTGTCGGAGCAGGAGAAGCCCGTCTCGAAGTCGAGTGTGAAGCACAGGATCTTCCCTTGACTGCTGCACATGTAGCTCTTCGACTGCAGAGAAACAACAACAGCGTGATTTACACAGAGAGCTCACAGGCCCATTGTTTGCTGTAGACACTTTAAAACAACAGACCACATTCATATTTAAATCGCTGAACATTCAACCCTCCTGATCTCGCATGCTTTATATTCCTGGGAACAGGACAGGTATGGCACGGTCGCCATGGAAACAGCTTACACAGAGAAACTATGACTAACAATTCACTTTCTGAAGAAAATCAATATCCAGTCCAGTAAACCTCCAGTACCATGGTAGAACCATCTGTTACTACAGTGTACTACCACAGTATTATTTATGCATGCATCTCTCTACGCTATATATTTGTATGTACTGTATGGTTTTATTTATTATTTATTTTTTTTACAAATTTCTTAAATAAATAGAAACAAACAAACAAACAAACATGGATGGATGGATCGATAACATAAATTAAAAAACTAAAATAAAATTAAATTAAATGGGAAGATTTCTCAATAAACTGGCTGTACGGCATAGCAAGAACTGAATAAATAAATAAGTAAACAAACAAACAAAGATGGATGGAAAGATGGACAAAATAAAATAGGACGATTTCTTAATATACTGGTAGTACTGCATAGCAAGAATTAATTAATTAATTTAATTTAATTTAATTAAAACAAGCATAAAATAAAATATAAAATAAAACAGGAAGATTTCTTAATAAACTGCTAGTTACTATATACTATGGTACTACCACAGTATTTATGCATGCATCTCATTATGTCATATTTGTGTATGTGTGCATTTTTTTATTATTATTATTTTTTTTACTTAATTTTTTTATTTTATTTTATTTATTAATTTATCTAAAAAGGCATAGCCTGCAGATGCATTCTGAGCTTTTAATGTAAATATTTAATCAATTGGCCACACTTTATTTTATGGTCCAATTTTTACTATTAACTCTGACTTTTGCCTCCTAATTTGCTGTTTATTAATAGTAAGGTAGTTTAGGTATGGAGTCGGATTAAAGGATCTAAAATATGCTCATGTAGAATAAGGCATTGCCATGTGCTTTATAAGTACTAATAAACAGCCAATATGCTAGTAATATATATATGCTAGTTAAAAGTGAGAACTGGTCCTTCAAAAAAAGTTTTACCAATCAATTAGTTGATCATTATTTATTTATGTTTTTTTTTTATTTATTTATTTTTTTTTTATTCAGGTGCCACTGAACAGAAATCTTCAGTGGACGGAGTGAGAGGATCACAGATCTCAGCAGCAGCAGAAGGGTTTGTGTAATTGTGTCTGATCATCTGTTTTGTTCACTATAATTAGATTCCTGGAAGTTTGTGTTTCTGGTCAATGTGATTATAGAGTCACATCGCTTCTCACAATGCACTGACCCTCACAATCACATTACAGTGGCCTGGACCGATGCACAGTCCCTGAAGAGCATCGCACTGAACACTGAGCAGCTGGAAAGAAGATAAAACTGCTCAAAATAAAATAAAATAAAATGAAACAATATAAAAGCTTTGGATGAAGTGTCTGCCAAATGCATAAATGTAGATTCAAATTGTAAATGATCTATTAACTGATTAAACTGTTTACATTCAAAACACATCTAAAATAGCCATGCCTATTTTTTAAACAAATTAATAAAAAAAAAAAAAAAAAAAAATTAAAAAAATGGAAAATGAAAAATAAATAAATAAATAAATAAACACAAAAAACTCAAACTAAAAATAAATAAATAAATAATAAAATAATAAAATAAATAATAAATAATTAAATTAATTAAAAATAAATAAATGTAATAATTGAATTGCTTAAATATTTACATTAAAACAATAATATATTTACATTTAAACAATAACAATAAATAAATAAAAATTCAAAACTTTAAAAAAAATTAAATACAAAAATGAAAATGCATAAAACCTTACATACATATAGATGTATGCACACAAATATAACTATTATTAGGATCATAAAATATTTAAAATATTTTTATTTTAAATTAAATGACTGTAAGCCATTATTGTAAAGTGTGAGTACAATCCTTAACATTGATTATTATTGATTATGATTACAAAACACCTTTATGCTGCTGAACCTGACTGATGACTGACAGGCTTATTTACAACAAGTTAATATTAACGAATAATAATCCATACCCAAAATTAAAATGCAAAAACAGTTAAAAGCATGACCGGATCTCAGAAATGCAGCCGTCTGCTTTGCATTTCCAAATCAAATCCTCAAAAGAGGAAACATTTGTAGCTAAATATGCATGAAATGTAACAGTAATATTCACAGTATTACAGTTTGTGGCTCTTGAAATCAATTAGGCACGAGGAGGAGAGCGAGTTTTCGCAAACGCCCGCCGGTGACATTTGGATTCTGCAACATCATCAAGCAATCTGTCGAGCCAGAGAAGAAGCCATTAAAGTTCGTCATCACAGCTCTGACTAATATGGATGGAGCAGGGGAATTACGTCCTGCCAGCATTTCTCTGGGGTCCTTATTATTTTCTGGATTAAATTCCCATACAGCTCACAGAAGTAGGGACACAATGTTACTTTAGAATCACAGACGATACTATTATAGTTTTTATTTACTTTATTTACATTATCAGTTTTTATTTTTTATATTTTCCATTTTAATTTGTATTATTTTTTTGCAGTTTTAAATTTTTTTTTTTTTTTTTTTTTGCTGTTTTTCTCAGTTTTAGTAGTTTTTGTTTACATACATACTGTAGGCTACACACATATACATAAACAATAATTATATACACATTAATATATATTTATGCCATGGTCTGTCTGAATACTCGATTCTGATTGGCTAACAGGTGTTGATTAAATTCGTTGAACTGCACAGGTAGTTCCAGGTCAGTTTAATCACATTCTATATTAATGCGCTTCCTATAAACATTGGTAACCATAGTAACATACAGTTACAGTTATATTGCAGTGCAAATATTATTAACATCTTTAATATGTGAATGCTGTCAAATGATCATGGCTTAAACGGGATAATCAAAGGCTAGCTGTGCATTAAACGATTTGAATGCACGACGTGGAGTGCATTCAGATCGTTTAATGCACAGCTAGACGTTGATTATCCCTTACACACACACACACACACACACACACATATATATATATAACAATAAATAAATAAGATTTTTATACATGTCTAAAGAGTTTAGATTTTTTTCTCAGTTTTACTGATTTTAGCCCAATTTTAGTATTAAATAAAAATAAATAATAAAAATAATAATATATACCATTTAAAAAAACTAAAACATTAAAAATAAGTCAATTTTAAACAATTAATTTTTGTTAAAGTTTTAGTCATTTTTGCTGTGTTTTTATCATTTTAGTAGCTTTTTTTAGTTTTAGTTATATTAATATCTAGTTAAAATTATATAAAAAAAATTAAACAAAAAAAATTAAACAAAAAATAAAATATACAATGAATTAATTTTAAAATTATTTTTAGTTTCCTATTTATGTCTATATAGTTTTTATTAATGTCTTATTTCAATAGTAGTTGTTTTAGTACAATCTCAGTATAAAGTTTAAAGTATAATAATTAAATAAAAAAAAATAAAAATAAAAGTAAAATAAAAATAAAACAAAATTTTATCAGTTTATCAGTTTTATTATTTTGGTACGACAAGTTAAAGCTAAATTAAAATGAGAAGTTTTGCACAGGCCATTAGCTGAAAAAAAGAAATAAATATTTTATTTCAGTTAATATTTATTTTTATTTTTTCTAAGGTTTTAATTTTAGTTACAGTTTTAGTTTACTATAATCACTTTAAGTAATTAGGGACTCTAAATTGCATGAACTCAAACTTTCCAAACTGTCTTCAAGATAATTTAAAGTCTCTTCTCAGTTCAGATGCCTAGCATCGTCTGGAGTCATGAAGGTCCCACACTCACAGAAAGCACAGACGTGCCGTAGCGTTATAAGAGACGCATGAACTCCAGCAGCCAGAGGAAACAAACGCTAGCGAAGCGGATTTGCGGCTCTCACTGTCTGCTCATGTAAGCGGCGCCTGTCACATGTAAAGCACAGAATACACGCCGCTAATTGGAGAGCTTCTCCTGAGGGATGGGAAAAACACAGAGTGAGGTTTGTCGAGGATTTCCTTGTCAAGCTGAGCAGAGAGAAAGTCCCAGCATGCTTCAAATGTGCCACATTTCTGCTCTGCAGTCTGTGAGAGCAAACACGGACGCTTCATCAACAGCCAAACACCAAAACCAATCCTCCAATCCAAAACTACAAACACAAGGCTATTTCTCACAAAAAAGAACAGATTTTTTTATTACGTTCTTTTAATAAAACTAAAAAAAACTAAAAAAATATATACAGTATATATATATATATATATATATATATATATATATATATATATATATATATATATATATATATATATACATAATATTTTTCTCTTTTTATTAAAAAATAAAAAAATAAAATAAAACAAGCAAAATAAGTAAATAAAAATTATATTTACTAAAACAAACAATAATAAATAAATAAATAAATAAATAAATACATACAAACATACATACATACCTTACATACATATGAATATGAAGTTGATTATAAATAAAATCAGACAAAATCATTTTGAAAATTAAATGTAAATGAAAAAATAAATAAAAATTTACTAAAATTTAAACTATTAATAATAATAATGATAATAATAATAATAAAATTAATTAATTAATTAATAAAACCTTGCATACATACACACATACACACACATCAGATATGATTTTTATTTCATCTACAAAAACATTTGGACAAACATAAAAAAATAATCATTTTGGAGGGGGTTCGTGTTTACGTTATGCTGTATTTTACAGAGATATAAATATACTCTATGCAAGTATTTGAAACCAAACAATTTCTAAACTGATCAATTTTATGCAGTTTTAGTTATTTTAGTACCATTTTAGTATCAAGTTAAACTAAATGTATTGTTTTTTAAAATATTTTATTTTAGTTAAATGTATTTTATTTCAAGTTCTTTAATGGTTTCAGTTGTAGTTAACTATAATAACCCTGATACCAACACATCTGGTTTAATGGCACAGGTATTCCAGTAGAGCTGCGTATCACTGAACTGAACATGAACTACAGATATTGAACTGAATCAACTCTGAACTGTAAATACAAGCATGTTAAGCCCGTGTTGTGTTTGCTGATCTTAATGAATTGCAATGGATGCATGCACTATAACATCCGGACAAACAAATGCTCTTTCATTTTAATGGGTCCGCTGTTTTTTGTTTTACTGCATCTCATGAATATGTACATATTCTATACACATGAATGCAAACATGCATGTAATCAACGCACTGCACATGCATTTCAGATGAATGTAACAATGCATACAATGCAGACTTAAAGTAAATTGCTTCTATCCACAGTTTTCTCTCTGCAACTACTGTCATGAAGAGAATCTTGTGTGCTGTGCACTGGCCAACTGCATCTGTCCAACAGTGAAATGCACACATCTGGTGTTTTTCTACCATATAATGCATGTTAAGTATGTATTGTACAACATAATTGTGTGTTGCAGTGCACTGGCCAATTGTCTGTTTGTATACTTGTCTAAAGGATGTTTTTGTCTCAAGACAAAACAAATCGAGCTGTCTTGAGAACAAACCACTAATCAAGCGCTAATTGAAATTCTCTGTCACCTTTAGTTGCATCCCTAAGGACAGAGATATGTGTTCGTTCTCGATGTGGTCCAGCATTCATGGTGATGCTGGTGATGCTGACAAACGCAGAATGAACTCATGTCTTTCTGGAGTGCATCTGAAGCGTAACGCTGCTCTGTAACACACTCCTGCATCTCTCCGAGCCGTCAATCACGAGAGCTGGACAATCAAGACTAACTGATGAAGGACAATAACATCATCAGCGGAGTGACGCGGAGCACAAATCACTGAGTCTGCAACTATCGTTAGTGAATTACTCAAAGTCACTTTCATCTTAATTAGTGGTGTTTGTTCAGAGAAGCAGCACTAGGGTCAAATATCTGAACAAACACACAACATTAAGTAGTGCATTTCTTTCACATTTACTTCAGGCAATATACAAAGCTTTATACATCATAAAATATATATGTGTGTGTGTACTGTGTATGTATATATTTAATAAAAGATATAATATAAATAAATAAAAAATATTTAGCATTGCAAAAATATGCATTTTGTATAAATATTATATATAAATATATAAAATGTAGTACATATACTCATATATATATATATACACACACACGCACACACACATATACATATACATATATATATATATATATATATATATATATATATATATATACATACATACATATATATACATGAATATATGAATAATTAAAGAAATATTTAATTCTGTATAAAATATAATACATTTTGTATAAGTGTATAAAATATAAAAAGTATATATAAATAAAATATAGATATATAAAAATACACAAATACCCATCTATACAACATATAAATATACATAATAAATTCTGTATTAATATCTAAAGTCTAAATATATAAAATTTAATTAAAAAATGTATATATATATATATATATATATATATATATATATATATATATATATATATATATATATACACACACACACACACATATATATAATGTAATGAATTATGTATAAATATATAAAAATATAAATATATGAACATATAAAAATATAAAATAAATATATAAATAAAATAAAGATATATAAAACACACAAATATCCATCAATCCATGCATCTATCTATAAAATGAATAAATATAAATAAAAAATATGTATAAATCTATAAATATATAAAATTTATTGAAAAATAAATACATAAAAATATATAAAATAAAATAAAGATATATAAAATATAACAGTTGTTTCATGATACATACAATGTACAAATAACTATCTATCTGTCTATCTATCTATCTATCTATCTATCTATCTATCTATCTATCTATCTATCTATCTATCTATCTATCTATCTATCTATCTATCTATCTATCTATCTATCTATCTATCTATCTATCTATCTATCTATCTATCTATCTATCTATCTATCTATCTATCTGTCTATCCTCCTCACTAGTATTCTGTGCTCTTCATTCATATCAGAGGTGGCTAGTCTCAGGGGACTGGTCTGGTTCAGATCTGGCCTCAGGAGCGACTGTCTGCTCATCTAAACCAGATCTCAGCGCACTGAACCCAGAGAAGCTGTGATCCTGAACTCCTGCTGACTTCCTCACATAAAACCATTACACAATCCTTCACGCTCCTCATAAAAGTGTCCCGCAGCACGCGGAGCTCGGGCGTCTGAGGCGTGCAGGGAGCGCTCTGGACGGACGGTGGCAGATAATCAGACTGAATCTGGAGCTTTGCATGTTGCCCTTTCTGTGTCGGAGCATTGCAGTGATTTAAATCGCCTCTGACAGCTTCGTTCCTTTGTATTATTTATAAATGTCTGGTTAAGGGTAGCCAGTAATACAGCTCGTGGGCTCAGGGCTGCTTTCTGACCCTCTGCTTTTGGGCAAACGGGGGAAAATGCACCAAAATCCTTGAATAGACATTTGCTACAGCGCTGAGAGAAAATCCAGTTAACATGATGTGAAGATTTAGTGGAGAATGTTTCAAATGGCCTTAATGAGCCTCCATTAAAATTATTAGCTATAAAAAATGGAATAAAAACTCTTCTTTTAAAACCAGTTCATAAACTGTTGCATTCAATTCAGTGAAAGAGCTGAAGGAATTACACAGAACTGCATTCAGCATGTGTTTCATAAGTAAAAGTCATTCTGCTTGAATATGTGTAACATGAAAAATATTCACAATACTTAATGAAATGGTATTGAATCAGGAAATAAAAATGCTGGTCAGGTCGACATGAAAACATTCTTAAAAATCTGCTGTTAAAGAGTCTGAACCAGTCATTCAACTTCTGAAGGTACTGACACAATCGCTCCACAAGAAAACGTGTTAGCTAGTTATATGGTGGAAATAAATACAAGAAGACCTACAGAGGACATGTAGTTGCTTGAACTGAAAGTGTTCAGTGGATCTACTAAATGCACAAACGTAAACATAAATGCTGAGAGTCAAGACATTTTGGCACGTGACATCAGAGCTTTAATGGCAGCAATGCACACACAACACAGAAATCTCTTGCTTGTGTGTGCATGTTTTTTTTTTTTAAATATATATTTTATATAAATATAACAGGTTCAGTGTGTGAAAGTGGCTAGTTAAGCCATTTGATATAAATCTTTTACAAGTTTCCAGCAGTTTTTATTAGAGGGATCAGTGCTCCAAAATAACTAAAAAGTAGGGTTGCACAATATATCTCAGTAAATCGATATCGCGATATGGCTTACTGTGATTTTCAAATCGCGAAAGGCTGTGATTTAATTAGATACATATATGATATAAATGATATAACACTTCACTCTGAAACCCACAGCACATATTTGCAAGCATACGAACAAAATAAAAGCTCAATTCAGGGTTATAGCAGTCAACTACCTTTTGTTTACAAACTATTTGTGGTTTACGGGGACTCTCCATAGGCGTAATGATTTTTATACTGTACAAACTACACCAACCCTACACCTAAACCTACCCCTTACAGGTGTCACAAATCCTGTCCATGCACTTCATTGTTCATGTGTTCATTCACCATCAGAGGTCCCACTACACAAACTGTTGCACGTCACCTCAAACTACAATTCCCATCATCCATTGCACTGACGACACACACAGCTGACTGCACTGATTGCACGCCTTACTTAAGCTATGGACTTCCTCTCTGCCATTGCCGAGTATTGTATGCACTTATCTCTCTCTCTTAGCGATAGCTACTCTATGGAGCCCACTTAGTTGCCATAGTCTTGCCTTGCCTGTTTTTCCTGTGTTTTGTTTCTAGCCCATGTTTCCTGGATTAACCCTTGCCTTGCTGTTCAGACCCTGTTTGCACCTCTCTTGGTTTATAGCTCGTGTACCTGGATTATCTCTCTGCCTTCCCCCATTGGATATTGTTCGCCAATCGAAGACATATGCTTGCCCTAGGATTACTCTTTGTCTTGTCCCTGCCATACCTGTTTGCCATTGTTTGACCCTGCCTGTGATTTGACTATGTTTATTAATAAAAGCTTGCACTTGGATCCGCTCGCCTCTCGTCTCATCGGCTCCGTTACAGAAGGAAACTTTCTGCATTTTTAGATTTTCAAAAAAACACCATTTAGTATGTTTTTTAAGCCTTTTGAATTACGGGGACACAGGAAGTGTCCTCATAAACCACCTTCAAATTGTAACACCTCTGTCATACCCATGTCATTAAACACATTTGTGCCCCCGTAAACCACAAATACCAAGAAAGAGAATATATATCAAAAACAACAAAAACTTCAAAAGTAAAATGTAAATTTAAAATTATCTTATTATTATTTTATATAATAATTATATTGTCATATTAAATTGGTCAAAAACAGTAATAACAAGTTACCTTTCCTTTTTTTTTTTTTTTTTTTTTTTACAAATCGTTCAAGATGGTTTTTCCTGCTTTTTTAAAAACTATTTTTTAATTTCTATGCAGCTGCATTCTTCATCAAAACCACAATCATTCTAGAATGATTCATTCAATATACTGTATAATGCAGAAACATATCACAATGCCAGTTTTTCCAATATTGTACAACCATCCTCCAAAGGTCAAATTCATCACATCCCATCAGGAGCTGTAATTCTGAGGTGAATTTCATTTGAAAGCGGGCGTCATGGTCATCTACTCACTAGCCTATAAAAGTGAACATTTCACCCAATGAAATCCATCACCGATTCATTCACGACATGTCCTTCAAGGACACAAAAAAGCCATTTGGAAATCGCCCTTAGAATAAAGACCAAACAGACACATGGAGTAAATTTTGCTGTCATGACTTGGCAGCATGTCCCGATGGTCTATTAGGCCTTTTTGTGGCCTTTACTCCCTCAATTAGCCTCAAATAAAACATTAGCGCTGTGTTAGATGAGGATTTTGATTTCTTGCATGGAATATGATATGCAGTTTATCCAGAGTGCCGTTAATCTGCTCCTCTAAGCTAAAGTATGAGCGAATCAACGCCGAAGAGCCGCCGGCAGAACGCTAAACCTACATAATGCTCATGAGCCATAAATAAATATGCCGTAGTAATGCACACTTGCACGTTGGGATATCGGCGAATCGAGCAATGTGAAGCTCTCCGTTTGACCCCGGGTGGTATTTAAGACGACTTAAACGTGAGTAACGCGAGTCTCCGGAGCCGCTCAGACTTAAATCCCCTTCATCCCGTGAACTTATGTTAGCATATACTTCATAATAGACGCCCTGCAGGAGTTCACAGGGACACCGGAGATGCGCTAGACCTTTGTGCGGTCGAGGTAATTTAACGGCTCAGCGAGGAGAGGTCTCACAGAAAAGACTCTTCAGAGGAATTTAATTAAAGCAGTAATAACATTTGAAACGCACGAATCAGACACAGACGCACTCCTGCTCTCGCATGCATCGCACCGCAGTGCTGACAGATGCAGAAATCAGTGCTTCACTTGTCATATACCGCTTTCTGTGTGTTTCATCTTTTTTTAAAGCCTGATGGACAGGATATATATTTTAAATTAAAGGCCGTAATGCAAAAAGTGCACAGCATTGCTTTAATATTATTACTGTAATGCATTACTGAAAAACAGATGATAATTCTATTAAATACAACAAATGCTGCTATTTGATACTGTGCCTAAACAGGATGATTTTCACTATTGTATTATAGTAATAAGAATAATTCCTTAAATGGCATTTGGATCAATTTCTGTGGAAGCTTTTTTCTGCCAAGGAAAAAATAATTAAAAAGGAAAAGGAGACATTTTCTCACAATTCTGACTTTTCTTTTTATGCAATTGCGATCTCACAACTCATTAAAAACAGAATTGTATGATAGAAAGTTAGAATTGTGAGATATAAACATGCAATTCTAGAATATGAGACTTTCAGAATTATCCGAAAAAAAAAGTCTAAAATGTAAGATATAAGCTTGTAATTCTGAGAAAAAGTCCAAAAATGTGAGATAGAAACTCACAATTCTGAGAAAAAGTCCAATATCTAATATATAAGCTTGCCGTTCTAAGAAAAAAGGCCAAAATACAAGATATAAACACACAATTCTAAGAAAAAGAGTTCAAAATATAAGAGAAAAACTTTTAATTCTGAGAAAAAAAGTTCAAAATATAACAGACAAACTCACAATTCTGAGAAAAAAAGTCCAAAATACAAGATATAAATGCAATTTTGAGAAAAAAAGTTCAAAATATAAGAGACAAACTCGCAATTCTGAGAAAAAAGTCCAAAATGCAAGATATAAATGCAATTCTGAGAAAAAAAGTTCAAAATATAAGAGATAAACTCGAAATTCTGAGAAAAAAAGTCCAAAAATGTGAGATAGAAATAATTCTGAGAAAAAAAAGTCCAATATCTAATATATAAGCTTGCAATTCTAAGAAAAAAAATGTCCAAATTGTGAGATATAAACGTGCAATTCTGAGGAAAAAAGTAAATTATAAGATATAAACTTATAAGATATAAACTGAAAAAAAGATATAAATATTACATATTTATTTAGTTTAAAACATAAATTCTCAGTTCTGTGGAAAAAAGTCCAAAATATAAGATGCCAAAATTCTAAAAAAAAAAAAAAAAAAGTGTTGTGAGCATTGCACACAATGAATTCCATCACAGACCATCTCATTCACGATATGCCCTTCAAGGACACGAAAATGCCATTTGGAAATATTTTGACAACAAAAAATACTGGCAGCGCAACAACAAAATTGTTAAGCTGAGAATATTATCAAATACTCTGTATACATAGAGTAATAAGAATAAAGCAATAAAACCCCTTCAAAATGCATGACCAATGATCTGTCCCCAGTTTCCATCATGTTTTGTAGGTTTGCGCTCACCCGGACTCTCTGCACCTCCATGAAGACGGCTCTCTGAAAGGCTTTCTCCCACAGCACCAGTTCTGAGCCCAGCTCGACGCTGTAGCAAAAGCTCTGGCCGTGACCCACCAGCACGCTGAAGCAGAAGGGTTCACTGTCCCGCAGCTCACCGTCCTGCTGGAGCCCCATATAAAACTTGGTCTGTATCCAGCAGTCTTCGGCTATCCACAGCTAGACAGCAGCAAAAGAGACATAGTGACTGTTCTAAGCTTGTTTGGTTTCTATAAATATAAATATATACACTACTGTGGTATAGGTAAGGTTTGAGGTCAGTAAGATTTTTTTAATGTATTTGAATGACTCTTCTGCTCACCAATGCTACATTTATTTGATCAAAAATACAGTAAAAACTATAATATTGTGAAATATTATTACAATTTAAAATAAAAAATATGCATATATATATATATATATAATTTTTTTATTGCTGTTTTGTGTTGGGGCAGAGTAAATACAAATCCTTCGTCATC
Source organism: Acrossocheilus fasciatus (assembly GCA_036784905.1). NCBI lineage: Eukaryota > Metazoa > Chordata > Actinopteri > Cypriniformes > Cyprinidae > Acrossocheilus > Acrossocheilus fasciatus. The sequence goes on along the minus strand of CM071954.1, from coordinate 2,600,110 downwards.
ACAAAAAAAAAGAAAAAAAAAGAAAAATCGTTTTGGTTACGTATGGTAACCCTCATTCCCTGATGGAGGGAACGGAGACGTTGTGTCGACTGTATGACACTAGGGGTTGCACTTGGGAGCCCAAACACCTCTGACGTACGTAACCAAGACGTTCCCCTTCTGTTGTTCACTTCAATGTTGTGTTGAGTGTACGACACTAGGGGTCCCTATACTAAACGCCACAACTGCCGAACTGTGTCACGAGTCCACGGGGGCGCAGATATTGACAAGCCAGCATGTCACGATCAAATGCACCTCTCCTTCTCGTAACCTTCCAGCGCCCAAGACTTAAGACCTCACTCTCCAACATCCGGGAGAGCCGTCATAAAGGCAAAGGTTCCCTCAGCCAGTTAGTCTTTTCCCTATAGTAATACTCACCATAATATTTCAGCTGAAAAGTCTTGGTGGTGAACGTTGGGACAGTGACTATTCCCTCATGGGGGCAAGGCACTACGGAGATCACATCCTACCCAATGGGGAGGTAACGTGAATATCCACCTATGGACTTACAGAGGAAGTACCACATAGGGAAGATTCTGAGGTGGGCTCCGCGTAAGGGGAAAACTACCAAGAACCCAGAACCTGTTGACAGGTAGAACATCTGTCTAGGGGTTACACTGATTCTCACGGGCAAGTCAGTGGAGAATACACACAAGAGGCCACACGAGGAGCCGCTACCTGTGGAGCACTAATCTAATACGAGAGTTCACTCACGGGGACTTACCTCGTAATGGGTTCTAATAGCGAGTTCCTCTGCCAAACTCCGCTAAGTGAAGTGCTATACGATGGAAAGGTAGTCCAGAGTTCATAAAGGAAGTTGAGCTGGACTGAATAAGCACATAACCACCCTGTGGGGAGTAGCGCTGGCAGCAAGCTCTACACCCTACCAGTCTCTTGAGTCAAAGAACTGACGTTCAGGACTCTAGAAGAAACTGGTTCCATTCGCAGATTATATCTAGTAAATGTATTAGGTGTAGCCCAACCTGCAGGCCTACAGATATCTGCTAGAGAGACCCCGTTCGCTAAGGCTGCTGATGCAGCCATGCCCCTGGTAGAGTGAGCCCTCACTCCCAGAGGGCAGGGTAGGCCTTTGACCCGATAGTGAACCTTTATCTGGAGACAGCCTTCCCCTTCTGCTGTCCTCCAAAGCAGATAAAGAGCTGTTCAGAACGACTGAAACTCTGAGTGCGATCTAAGTATGTGCGTAGGGCTCGCACTGGGCACAACAAAGACAGGTCGGGGTCCCCTTCTTGAAAGGGAATAGCTTGCAATGTTACCAACTGGTCCCTGAAAGGAGTGGTGGGAACCTTGGGCACATATCCAGGTCGAGGTCTCAGGACAACGTGAGAGTCTGCCGGCCCGAACTCCATGTATGATTCGTTAACGGAGAGGGCTTGGAGGTCCCCCCCCCTTTTGACAGAAGTGAGTGCAGTCAGAAGGGCTGTCTTCATAGAGAGGGCACTGAACTCAACTGACTGGAGGGGCTCAAACAGATCTTCCTGTAAGGCCTGTAAGGTGATAGTGACATCCCAAGAGGGAACGAGGCGTGGCCTCAGAGGGTTCAACCTCCGGGCGCCTTTGAGAAACCTGATAATCAGATTGTGCTTCCCCACCGATTTGCCTTCCACCGTGTCGTGGTTAGCCGCAATAGTGGCCACATATACCTTAAAGGTCCCATGGCATGAAAATTTCACTTTATGAGGTTTTTTAACATTAATATGAGTTCCCCTAGCCTGCCAATGGTCCCCCAGTGGCTAGAAATGGCGATAGATGTAAACCGAGCCCTGGGTATCCTGCTTCGCCTTTGAGAAAATGAAAGCTCAGATGGCCCAATCTGGAATCTTCTCATTATGTCATCATACGGGGAAAGGTTACCTCCCCTTTCTCTGCTTTTTTTTCCACGAGAGACATCATGGCTTGCAAACGAGCGAAGCATGACAGTTGCTCAGTGTTTGGATGTACAAATGAACACCAAAGTATTTTTTTAGTTCCTTCATCCGAGCCTATGGCTAGCATTAGCTACATGATAATAACTGTAACAGCATACATAAACAAACTAAAGTACCGTATCCAAACACAATATTTTAAACTAACCATTCGGAGGCGTCCTGCTGTAGCCGCTGAGTTGCAACTTCTTCATCCGATGGTTCTCCATCTGGATCAGATTCTGGGTCTGGAAAAGCTTGTACGACTGCGTGTCTACGAGCCATTGCGATACATACACTGTCAACATTAGCGCATGGTAGTGCAAGCTGGTTAAGGCCACACACACACCCTCCACCTTGCACCGCATCTCTCCTCCTCATTAGCATTTAAAGCTACAGACACAGGAATGGCACGTCCTAAGGAAAGCTCATAGTGGCAGCAATTCACAGAGTGAGTTTTGGTTCCTTGGCGCTGTCGCCTCTGGCTTGCTCAGTTGGGGACACTTAATTTCTAGCAATTATCGTCGATTTGGTTGCACAGATACTATTTAAATTAAACTGAGCTAGACGATGACATCTCTAAATTCAATAATGAAATGCCTTTAACTGAAAATTGAGAAAATTGAGTGTTTAATCTTATCATTATACATTACTGACACTCTGTCCTCCAATTTGATTCTGTTAAGTGCTTTGACACAATCTGTATTTTTAAAAGCACTATATAAATAAAGATGACTTGACTTGACTTGACTTGAAGGGCCCGATTCAGAACCCTCAAATCTAGGATCGGTCTGAGCCCTCCGTCTTTCTTGGGTACAATGAAGTACTGGCTGTAAAACCCCTTCTTCCTTTCGACTAGGGGGACAGACTCGACTGCACCCTTCAGGAGAAGGGTTGCAACCTCCGCCCGAAGGACGGAAGCATTCTTGCATTCAACCGAGGTGAACAGAAATGCCCCTGTACTTGGGTGGGCGCCTGGCGAACTGAATCGCATAGCCGAATCGAACAGTTTTGAGAAGCCATCGCGAAGGATTGGAGAGGCTTAGCCAAGCATCTAGATATCCTGCCAATGGTCTCAGGGGAACCAGTTTTGAAGTACCTCGGACAGGGTTGCTGTGGCTGATCGGAGTGGAAGGCACAGTGGTAGGAGGTGAAACGTCCTGTAACACACACCGTGCCTTGTCCATGGTACCTGTCACATGCGCCACCGATGGATGAAGGAACATGAGTTTGCCAGCATGCATCAAGTGGGCTAAGTGACAGATTTCCTGCATCTGAAAGTGAGGAAACAGAGTGTCTGTGTCCAAGCAGGTTCTGATGCATGGTGTCAGCGTTAGGCCCTCGCACATAGGAGGGCCAATAACACTGTGTGTGTGACCCAGAGAAGAAGTAAATTGCTCTTTTATTGACCATGTGGTGGCTATGTGACAGGTGGTACCCCTGTTGGTAGTGGATCCGGGCTGACCAGATGGTCCCTCCTCCCTGGGTCATCCATCTCAGGAACGTTTCACCATAGTAGACATCGCCCTTCCCAGGGCCTGTGCCGTGACCTTCGTAGCCCGGAGAGCATAGTTGGTCACTGAGCACAGTTCCTGCAGTACCTCTGGGTTGAGACCACCCTTGCATACATTAAACACCTTGGCCTGGTTGACCTGCAGGATGGCCATAGCGTGCAGGGCGGACGCAGCTTGTCCAAAGGCAGTGTAAGCCTTCACCACTAGGGACGAAGAGAACTTACATGCCCTGGACGGGAGTCTCGGGTGGGAAGAATGAGAAGCCTGCAGGGATTGACTTGGCGAAACTATCCCATCCTCCCCATGCTCTCCTGCAGTGCACATCGCTGTAGCCTCATACCCAGAGGTAGAAGGACCAGAACAGCAAGCAGCCGTGGTGACTAGGGGTCTTTTGGTGAAGAACCCGAGCTGCGAGCTCAACGTGCCGATAGGAAGTGCCTCGCAAGCAGGGCACGAACCATTCACAAGCGCTGCCTCAGCGTGAGCGTGGCCCAAACACTGAATACAGCGCTCGTGCCGGTCTTCCTTCGAGACAGGCCAACCGCACCTAGAAACACGGATGGAAAGGCATGACGAATCACACAATCCCACCGTGTTTTTTCTCTTTTAGAAGTTTTTCAGAGGAAATTGCTTCTTCCAGAGATCGCCGTCGAAGCACCCAGGGATGCTCTCACAACACTTATCCATGCTTGAGAAGGGAGAGACCGCTGACTGTTCTGTAGATCCAACGACTAGGCTTCGAGAGGTGACTTTCCCGTGAAGAGACACTGCATTCGGTTCCGAAAAAACAGAACAAGTGAGCAGATGCTACGCTGGCCTATTTATACCTGGATATCCGGGTGTGGCCAGCTATGCAAATTCTGCACACCCAATTTCATTGGCCTTTTCTCAAAGATGTCAGAGGTGTTTGGGCTCCCAAGAGCGACCCCTAGTGTCGTACACTCGACACAATGTCGAAGTGAACGACAGAAGGGGATCCTTGTTGTTAAGCTGAGAACATTATCAAATAGTCTAATATATGTATATTTGTTATATACTTTTTCATTAAAATAAATAAATAAATACATCTTAATATGTATTTATTTTTAACAACAAAATGTGAAAACAAATATTTCATTTCTTTAGAATAATGTGCACTGATGAATCATGTACAATAAGAGCAGGAATATGATTTAGGAACATATGTTTTGATTTCATGTTGACTTTAAATGACAAACAAACAAAACTATAGAACACTCAGCATCTACTGATAAAAGCCAAAGATGTGTGTTTGTACCTTATGAACCTTAAAGAGAACCTCACAGAGGTGAAAACTAGCCTCTGCTTGAGCCCAGTCTGATGCCAAGATCTGATATAAAAACACAGAAAGAAATCTCACTGTTACACATCCATGATTAGTGAGGATACAGTTGCTTACTGCAGTCTCCTTGCAGTAGGTTAAAGGAGTAGTTCACCCGAAAAAGAACATTTGCTGAAAATGTGCTCCCCCTCAGGCCATCCAAGATGTAGATGAGTAGGTTTCTTCATCAGATTTGAAGAAATGTAGCATTGCATCACTTGCTCAGCAATGGATCCTCTGCCGTGAATGAGTGCCGTCAGAATGAGAGTCCAAACAGCTGATAAAAACATCACCATAATCCACAAGTAATCCACAACACTCTAGTAGTCTAGTCCATCAGTTAATATCTTGAGTAGCCAAAAGGTATACGTTTATGAGAAACAAATTAATCTTTGAGGCCTTTTTAACTGTAAACCGTTGCTTCCTGTTCATAATCCATAATATTCCCTGCAGGGAAATAGTCAAACTCCTGTTGTCTCTCACATCAAAATCCAGACACATATTTGCTTAGAGCTGTCTTGGACTGTTTTGGCTAGTAAACAGTGCTTGATCTGTGCAGATTTCTCTCCTGATTCAGACCAGACAACTTTTTACTGGAGGAAGCGTTGTTATGGATTATGGACTCATATTTTAGTTAAAAACTGATGGACTGGAGTGGTATGGTTTGTTTGTGGATTAATGTGGTGTTTTTTTATTAGCTGTTTGGACTCTCATTCTGATGGCACCCATTTACTGCAGAGGATCCATTGCTGAGCAAGTGATGGAATGATGTATTTCTGCAAATCTGATGAAGAAACACACTCATTTAGATCTTGGATGGCCTGAGGCTGAGCACATTTCAAGCAAATGTTCATTTTCGGGTGAACTACTCCTTTAAGAAAACAAGTGCACAATGGTGAGGTTTGTGGATCAACCCTCCAATCGTTCAACACAATGTATTGCAGAGATTCTACTGATTCATTATTTCACTCCTCTGTTTTGGAAAACTAGTCATTTGTTTTATTTTCTGCCCTCGGAAATAGATTTCAATGCTGCCATTTCCATTAAAATTCATGCGTATGAAAAAGTTTGCAGTAATTACCTCTTCATGACCTACAGAGACATAAGGCTTATTTAACAGTCTGTTCTCTCTAAAGCAGCACAGACTTAAATCTGAAACATAATGAGATGCTAATGAATTTGCTGAATGTCTCTCTAGGCTTTAAGGCATGTTAAATGCTATGTTACCTTAGATTTCTCCCTTTATTAATTCAGTAATGCACATTTAATGAAATGGCAAGAAATATCAGCACAGCATTATTTTGGTCACAAAATTTATCAAAACCACTTACAATAACATTAATACAACCATAACGGAGTCACGTAGAGGACGATGCTGGAGTGAAGCTAAATATCGCATTGCATTAGGAAGTGCAGACGCTGAAATAGCACACAAAACAGTGCCAACACAAAGTGCAGGGCTGTATTTCATAACTGATGAAACCTGTGTCTTCAGGCTTAATGGCAAAGATAAAACATTTGTCACCAATAACGTATGTGTGCGAGGCCACCACGGTAATGGCTTTTCCTCGCCACAGTCCATTAGAAAGTAATAGATTGATTATATATAATTAGAATGGATGTCCTGAGTCTCAGAGCAGCGGAGGACAGGTGAGGTTTGTCACAGTCCGCAACATTTTAGGAGAGAAGACATTGGCTGTGTTCAGAATATGCACTTCTTCTGCAGTATGTACTATAGCTCCAGTGTAATGTAGTGCACTCGTGTTTGAAATGTGTTTCACATGCTATAGGGTTCCCATATTGATGAAAGAATTTCCATGGCTTTTTCAGAAATATTTTTTTTTTCTTTTTTTCTATTCACAATTATGAGTTGCAGAATTGCAAAAAAAAAAAAAAAGAAGAAAAAAAAAAAAGAAAATCAGACCTGTGTGATAAAAAGTCGCAATTACCTTTTTTTTTCCGAACAGTCCAGTTTGCGAGATATAAATCACAATTGGGAGAAAAAAAAACTTTACAATTCACAATTCTGAAGTAAAAATCGTTAGGTAAAAAGTTTTGTTTAAAAAAGTAAAAAGTAAACTTTTTTTTTAATTCCATGATGGAAACAAGCTTCCACAGATAAAAAAAAAAAATATATATATATATATATATATATATATATAAGGTGAAATTGTTAATGAAATTAATTCATTATTATAATTAGTATAATTTCATATGTATGTTTATTTAAAAATAAATAAAAAAATAAATATATATATATAATATATATATATAATAAATAATAATTTAAGTATATATACATGTGTGTACCAAGGGTGTAGAATTTAGTAGAATCGCTATGGCATGTCCCTACCGATATACAGTGACAACTAAATTGATCTTCTTTATCTTTATGTTGTTCTGCTGTTTTGTGTTCATCTGCTTCTCCCATTCACTCTTTTTACATTGACTATCACTCCATATAGACTAATACAAACAGCTCTACAATCTAACACGTATTTTGAAGAGCAGCTCATCATGTGTTTCACTAGTAAGCAGTAAACCGGTTACCTCACCTGAATATGTTCGTAGATTTGTGTAGGATGTTATTTTTGAAATGGTAATATGGATATTTTATTTGTAAACATCATGCTTTTTTTTATTATTTTAGTTAATGTCATAAAACTAGCAAGCTAAGCCAGTAGCAGTACTGACAGTGACGTGTAAACATGAAAAGAGGAACAGACAAACCGATTCAGTTGAGTGAGTCATTTAGATTAGTCATTAACTCGTGACTTCGATCACTCAGTTCAAGCGAGTCACTAGCAAAAAACAGATCAAAAGAGCCATTCATCACTTGTAATGATTTTAAAAAGCATGTAGTGATGGTAAAACAGAGCTTTTCGAAACTCTGAATCAGTTAAATCATTGCGCAAATCATTATTCAGATCGGGATTTCAGAGCGCGGATTGCGATTCATTTGATTTCATTTGAACTTCACAGCAGTTATGCGAATCATTTCACGAATTGAATGGTTTGTGATTGAAGCTCCGAGTCCTGAATAAAGAGATACAGTTTTGACTGCTTTAGGATGAACAGAACTTTGGATAGTTTCCATGAACTCGTCTAGATCAACTTTGAATAAAGAAAAGAGATTTAGAGCCAGATTTCTGCTTATGTAACCTATAGGGCTACTCGATTAATCAAATGCGATTGTCATGCACATCTCGTCAGTAAAGCCGGTTCTGTAATTAGTAGTAAATCTCCATCACGTGCTTTCAGATGGAGCAGCATTTAATACACAAAGCCGTAGTTCACTGACAAGCTACGCAATATCGCGTTCATAATCGCAGACCGATTTAATCGCGGAATTATGAAATCGAAGAAACCGTTCTGCGATAATGACAGCTGTTTGCGTTCCTTCTCAGTGAACTACGGCTCTGTGTAGTAACAAATGCTGCTCCATCAGAAAGCACGTGAAAATACCATATTTAATAACATTTATTTTCGTTGAATCAATGAAAGCAGTTAAATCTTCTGTTTATTCAGCTGCAGCGATCGGCATTTCCTAGGTTTCTTCTGTGGAGCGTAATTGGAGTTTCTCTGGCCTTTAGATGGAGATTTACTACTGATCACAGGACCATGCTTCACTGACAAGATGCGCATGATAATCGCAGCTTTTGCCTAATCGCGATTGCATTCTGATTAATCGAGCAGCCCTAGTAGCCTATGTGAAATTTAGCAGGAAACAAAAATGAAGTGATTCTCCTTTGATTAGTCGATCCAAAGAAAACATCTTTAAAACAGAAAGAAAAGTCACTTACAAAATGAGATTGGATGAGCATTAAAAAATATCTGACATTGCCAAACAAGTGAATAAATCTTCCTCAGAAGAGACAAGAACAGCAACTCGCTTTATCAGTGTCTCACTGACTTACATTACGATTATATCCATAAGCTTTTTGTGAAATTCGGATGAACTCATTAATCTGTTGTTTGAGCTCTTCGTATTTACGGAGAAAACTATAGTTTCCAAAGTCAGACATCGCTTGTTATGATTTTCAAGTGTGTGGAATTTTAGTAGAGACGCTTTGGCATGTCTATACCAATATCAGCCACTACTAAATTGTCCCTAACAAATCTTTTGATTTGATGTCTGACGATTAAATGTCTGTTGTCTGTCGTTACGTCCCCACCAATGCCAAAATCAAACCTACGCCATTGATATGTACCATGATTTACCATATAATACAATACAGTAACATTGTAATATTGAATAACATCACGTCAGGTCTCTCAGGAGCGTGTGTGTTTGTAACACATGCATGAGCTTACAGGAGGACTCCTGAAGACGAGGAGAGAAGATCCTCTCAGCGCCAGGAACCTGCAGCTGTGAAGGGGCTCGACGTCGCCGCCCTGCAGGTGTTCACACACCCAACCCATGTGGACAATCTGAGGAGAAAACATTAATACAAGAAACCCATCTGTGCGTGCTCAGACTCTCCTCTGCCGGTATCCATTTCTCCCAAGTAAATATGATTGAATTACTCTCTGAATAATTAATCATAATGCAACAGAGAGCCAGAGGTCGTGACACGATCGCTCTGAGATGTGTTATTTTCCTGATTAAGACATCTCTCTCATACTGTAATGGTAAAATATGATGAGGCAGTACAATAGGGATAATTACTTTCTGTCTTATGATTTAGATGAATATGTCACTGTACAAATAACCCACCTGATCATCATGAGAACAGTATTTATTTGCCGTTTTTATCTGAAACGAACAAAAAAGCATTTACAAATCAATAACAAGTATATAAATAAACATTTACAAACAAATAACAGTATCAATATTTATTTATTTATTTAAAACTTAATTTTACACTTTTGTACACTTCACAGATGTACTTTATAATTAAAAAACAATGATTATTATAATAATAATATGATTATTATTAACATAATTATTTATTTATTATTTTAGCATAAAATTGTACACTTTACAATTAAAAACCTTTATTATAATATGAGTAATATTAAAATTATTATTATTTTTAAATGTGTTCACTTTTGTACACTTTAAAGATTTACTTTATAATTAAAAAAACAACTATTCTTATTATTATTATTAATAATAATAACAGAAATGTTTATTGATTTACTTATCATTAAGCTTGAGAAGAGAAGAAGGCTTAAGGTTTTATGTTGTGAAAGTAATAAGACAAAGTATTAAAAATGTGTTTTTTATTCACTCATTCATTTTATTTTGTTGTTAAATATTGCCAGGAAAATGCAAATTATTATTATAAGATGATTATTATGAATATATTTATTTATTTATTGCTTAAAATTGTACAGTTATAATATGATGCCAACTACTTATTTAATGCAAACTACATATTTATTTATTTAGTTGTTAAATATTGCTAGGACAATACAAATATTATATTATAACATGATTATTATAAACAGATTTATTTATTTTTTTACTTAAAAATTTTAATTAACTGTACAAATATTATAATATGATTATTATGATTTTAACAACAACAACAACAACAGATTTATTCATTTATTTTGCATTACTGTATGCTATTAAGCATTAGAGGCAAGGTTTAAATTTGCTTCATTGTCATGAATGTAATAACACAAATTATTAAAAATGCTTTATATTCTTAATACAAACTATTTCATTGCTTATTCGTTTCATTTAGTTGTTAATTATTAGCAGGACATGTCCAGATATTTTTCATGCGATTCCCCCTTATGAGGGATAGTTTGACTCTGAAAACTCTTACTAATAATGCACCTCTTTCTGTAAAAATGCAGCATGAAGGTCTATTGAGTTTCTCCAGATTCGTGCTCTTTGGACTCGATTCATAAGTCTTCTGCGCTCGAGCCCAGCGCTTGCCAAGAATATTGCCTAACGATCTCATTTCCTGTGCGTTGTTTTAATTAGTGCATGCGCTGATGATCCAATGGGCTTTTTCTGAGGCTGTCACACAGCTGCCTGTTTTACGTGCAATTACTGCGCTGACGTCACCTAATGATGGAGACGGACGCTGATTGCTAAATGTCCAATTAACAGCTGATTGTGTGTGCGAGTGGAAGCGGATCTGTTACTGTGCTGACCTATAACCTATAAATAGATCGACTGACACATGCTCGAGCAGCAAGAATGATGGGATTGAGTGTCGTTTGACACGCTCTGACCCGCTTTATCGGCTGACAAGTCGAGTTTGTGCTCATGCATTTCATGTTACAGGTCTGCATTGTAAAGTGCTAATGACTCATATATGTTTCAATGCACTGTATCTTTTCATGAATGATTACTGATTTCAATTCATAAAAATGCATGCCTATTCATGGTTTCACCTTTAAAGAGTGTTATGCATGTGCATCAGAATTAGTCATAGGAACATGCAATTGATTATGATCATATACAAAATATAATACTTTTATACTGCTTTATGTATAAAACTGCTGCCAGAAGGTTATATCAGTAATATGATGTGAATTCATATTATTAAAAAAAAAAAAAAAAAAAAAAAAAAAAATATGGAGACTTTTTCTGAACACAAATGTAAAAATATTTTTTTACTATTATTATTAATGATCAATAGCTAGTAATTTCAATATAGTTATAGGTAATTGTGGTAATTAGTAATAAATATTAAATAATGACAAATAGAATAATAATACAGAACTAAATGTAATTTATATTAATACAATAATAGTTTAATAATAATAATATAAATTATAATAAAAATATAATAAAACCCAACACAGAAATATTACTATAGCTATAAAGTAATAATCTAAAATGTATTATTTATAATTGTATTTTAAATTGTAAACTGCATCTGTAAACTACAAACTACAAGTGTACAAAAGTGTAAAATTAAAGTAAAATAAATAATAAAATTTGTTAATAATAAGTGTTTTAAAAGTACATCTGTGAAGTGCAAGTGTACAATTTCAAGTAAAATTATAATAAATAAATAAATAAATATGTTAAGAATAATCATCGTATAATAAATGTACAATTTAAGTAAGAATGAATGAATAAATAAATAAATAAATATATATATATATATTTTTTTTTTATCATAATCATTTGTGTTTCTACATTGTGAAGTGTACAAAAGTGTATTTTAATCATTTTTTAATTTTTATTTCTAAATAAATAAATAAAATCAATAGCCTATATCAAACATACATCAATGTTTAATAATGAAAAATTGTCAAGACTGGGTGGTTTTCAGCCAAGATAGACACTTGAGTTGACTCTAAAACTTATTTTTGAAGAGTAAAATATGTTAAATTATCTTGTTCTTTGACAAACTAACCAACAGTTTACAGAAAAGTATCACCAAAAGTAGATCTGTGACCTGACTCAGACTATCAGATATATCTGCATCTATGTCACTTTATGCAAAATATAATTTCTAAATTCTCTCTATCGAGATTTTAATGTGAAATATAACCTGGATGCGTCACCAAGAGTAACTACATAAAAATATGGTGAACTGTATATCAAGAAATACTGCAGAAGGTCTGAACACAGCAAAATTTCAGTTGCATATTCATATTTCAGCCTGAAAGCAGCCATAAAACTTCAGTCCAGTGCATTTGCTGCAGTACTGTACATCAGTGAGAAGCAGCATTATTGTCCTCTATAGCCGGTATCTGCTCTGATCTCTCATGGTTTCACTTACACTAATGGCTGCAGCAGATAATGCATGTTACTTACGCTCTCCTGGGTCAAATCGTTGATATTGGTTGATATTGCTTGAAGCCAGTCTGTGCTTTCAGCTGCAGTGCAAAATTGAAGAACGTGCGTGCAAACTCCATCTAAGGCAATGACTTCAAAACTGTTCGATCTGGATGAAGAAAAAAACAGGAATATGAAATATTAAATTCAATGATAACAGCACAACTCTAGAATACCAAACTACCACACAAATTTCTTAAAGTATGCAGATATTCTGTATATATATAAAACACCTGGATTTCAAAATTATTATTATTATTATCATTATTATAAATATTATTATTAACAATAATAAAATATTATACATTGATAATAATAATAATAATAATAATAATAATAATAATAATAATAATAATAATAATAATAATAATAATAATAGTACATTTATAGTAATTCATTAAAATACAATTGCAATAATAATAGTTGTTATTATTATTAATATATAATCATTATGCAATATACAAATAATACTATAATAAATATAATAATTAATTAAATAAATACATACAAGTAATGCATTATTTATTAATTTATATATATTAAATATGTATTATTATTATTATTAAAATGAATACACACACAAAAACAATATTTTAAGATAATAAATTAATAAAAGTGTTTTTAGAAAAGTATTAAATATACAAGTGTTAATAATAAAGTATGAATAATAATAATAATAATAATAATAATAATAATAATAATAATAATAATAATAATAATAATACATTAAACATTATAAATAAAAATAAAGGCATTAATACTAATCATCATTGTTGCCGTCATGAATCTGACAACAATAGCACACTTCTAGCTGAAACACTTATTGTTGTATATTGTGTACTGTTTCACAAATTATTTCTAAAAACAGCATACAGCATATTTCCCAGTATGAGCACACTCGTACACTAGTGCTCTTCTATTGTGAACAGAGCCATTGCTATTAGAGTGACTCGCTGTGATCAAATAAACTCTGGCAGTAAGTAGTTCATGATGCAAGATGCGTGTCAAGAACGAAACGATTCCTGATCAAATCTTCAGGGCCACATAAATTTATTCTATTATTGATGAAGAAATGAATAAGACATCAGAGACATATTGTACATTGCAAGAACAGAGACAAATTGATAAGAGTGGTCACAATTTGCACAGTATCGAATCATCGCTTTCTGTCACAGGTGTCTTACAGTACAAATTAGGCAAGATGATGGATGTTTTATGTTGTTTTTTGCATTACATGAATGTATTTCCAGATGACGATAATTCTAAATAAATATACAATAATACCACAAAACCAGACTGTATATAATTCTCACAGGAACATCGAAAATAAAGTTTGCATAAAGAGAATTAAACAAAATGTAAATAATAATAATAAAAAATCTGCATTTTTTTTTCATGACAAATAATCAAATTTACACTTTCCCGCTAGTTCTCAATAGCATACTTCAATGAAAAATAAATAAATAAATAATCATCGTCTACTAATAGTAAAATGTAAAATAGACACTTAGACACTACCACTAACAATAATACTAATTCAGACTGCATCTCCCAGAGCTATCAAAAGACTGACTTCAGACACGTCTGTCAGTTCAGATTCTATTACCTGCTTATTTCCGTTTGTTTTAAATGTGCAAAGCTGTCAATACAAATGTGAGGGATGAGATGCATGAGTTGATAGACAGGGTTGTCACACTCACTCCACCATCAATTGTGTATAATGGGCGGCTTTGACATTTAATTTCAGTGTGTGTTTGGAGCGTGCCGCAGATGCATTACACTCTGATTTGCCGGACTGACTATTTAATGATAGCTGTCAGAACGACCGTCACGTCAAAACATATTCTGCGTGACGCTCGAGCAGTCCTTTCCATTGTGGCCCGGGTTATTATGCTTATGAAGGGCTACTGAGGGCAAAAGGCTGTGAGATGAACATTTCTAATGCATTAAATCAAGTGAGAGCAAGACTAACTCTATTACTGAAGCGAGATTACAGAAGCATTGCTCTCAAAACACGACATCTTTAGCAGCTTCCAACTTTTCCAATAAAGCAATTCAATAAATGGCATGATTTCAATTAATGCCAACCATGTGTGAGATGCGTCCATTCAGCGCTTGGCCTTTTTCAGATAGAAATTGCCTGGAGAATGTAATGTTCTGCTTGAACTAGCAGGAGACTGTAGCCCAGCGCTTTGAAACCAAGAAGCTGCGCATCTGACTGACAGAACACAATAAAAAATCTATTAGTCTGGAGAGAGCGTCTTCATCGGCCATCGCATACATAGAGAGAGACGCTCATAACGAAGACTGAGAAGATGCTTTCGGCTTTTGGGAGCGTCTTACATTCGGTGGGAATGGTACTGGCATGTGAAATCTGAGCATTAAAATGATGAAAAGCTGACAATCCTTCATGAAAGATGTTAAATGTTTAAAAATGCATTCAGTTGCTCAGAAGATATCAATTGAGGAGTCGTATTCGGTGAAAAGTTCTACTTGTTAGAGAAAGTAAAGTTGATGGACGGAAAAGCAAATCAATAAATACTTAGAGAGAAAAAGTAAAAAATATTTAACTTGGTAAAGCCTGACATATGAAATTATAATCAGAAATGTATTTTTTTTTTTCCAAATTGAACATTTCAGACCAGAAGAGCTCAAACTTTTTAATACACTAGATTAAAATTAGATTAAAGTTTAGATTAAAATGTTTTTTTTTTTCAAATTAATTTAAAATTTAAGCACTTTTTTTTTTCATTTCAAAGCAAAAATAAATTAAAAAAAAAAAAAAAACTAAACCATAAATTAGAAGATATATCAAACTTAAATGAGGGATGTTGGCCAAAAGTAAATAAATATTGCATTAAATCAAATTATGTTATATTAAAATGCATTAAAAAAATAATAATAAAAATCAATACTATTGTCTTTTTGTTGTTGTTGTTGTTGTTTTTTGACATTTCAATGCAAAAGCAAAACAACAAAAATGTTAAAATAAAAATATAATTTAGAATGGAAGATATGCATCAGTGGGATGTTTTCCCCATTTATTCTATTCTCGTATTATGAAAAATGTTTAAATATATATTTTAAAAAGGTTGCATAAGTATTTATGTTCTGTATCATATTTGATCCATCAGGCTTTTATGGCTCATATAGTCTGATATAGGGAGAATATGGAGGAAAAACAGTTGCTGATATTTATAAGACAAACAGTGATGAAATTCTGATGTTTGTAATGCAAATCAATGATATCTTTATAACAGTATATCAGTGGTCACTCTAGATCTCCAATAATATGTCTTAGTAAAATGAGATTGAAATGATCCAAACATATAATGCAATGCAATCCAATGCTGATTGAGAGATGAAGAAATAAACGCTCCTCAGAAGATGTGAGATGAAGATTATTCCTCCGCTGAGGAACAGTGAAAGTAAAGCTTCTGGAAACAAACGTTCCTCAAAAGATCCTGATGATCAGATTTGAGACGCACTGATTTTTCTAAAAAATGATTGCTGGAGAATCAAATTCATCTGGAAATATGACTACAGTTATTCTGACGTTTACTTGATAAGCAACAAGACACGTGAAGCACCAGCTGAAAGTGGACATTTGTACAATTAGACTAAAAAACTCAGATGACAGAAGGCATGTACAGTAGGGTTAAAATCAAAGTTGTCAGACCTGAAACTCCACCTGGAGTCGAGCCTGAAGCACATAGAAATATATTCAGATTATGCATTCTGCCTAATTAAGGATCTGCTTTCCACCTGCTGCAATCACAAGCTTTGAGTTTTAAAGTGGATATTTATAGAGCTCTCTTCTCCACCGATGTGATGCGATATCATTCTGCTTTCAACGGCAGATGACTAAAGTTAGAGCCACTTCTTCTCGACCCGAGGCTGCTGCATCGCTGACCTTTCCAGACAAGGCATGCCGCTGCATACATATTGGATTTAACATCCTCTCACCTAAATGAAAAACGCTTGCAAAACCAACACTGGGCAAACCTTGCTGCTCGTGCGGCATCACGGCGGATTACCGTACCTTAATTTGTCGGTTCCAGCTTTGCGTCGAGAGATTCGAGCCATGAACAGAGGGAGGCTGACGGCATCCAGCCAGCGTTTCTCATACTTTGGTTCATTAGCCGAAGGTGAGGAGGGCGACGACGGGGCCTGGACAGAATAAATGAGAGGGAGAGAGTGTGAGGCCGGAGCAGAAACATCTCGTTTTAGTGCCATCCTCTGGCCTTTGATCACGGCGCCAGCGGCCCCTTAACAACCACGGCCTGTGATTCAAAAGCTTCCGCGGCGCTCAGCCCCGACTGATAATAACTCCGGCTCGAACTGATCCAGCTGTATTTTACAAATCAATGAGGATTACAGTTGCCTTACATAAATGCATGACATTTTCCATGCATATTCAAAGTAGGAGAAAGATGATGAAAGCAGATGAACGTTTGAACACTGTAAATGCATAGTTAGCTTTCAAAAGCTATGGAAGCACATTTTGGCCACAGATTTATAAATAAATAAATAAGGTAATTGCAAATTTTTATCTCAGAAATCTGACCTTTTCCTCACAATTTTGAGTTTACATCTCATAATTCTGAATTTATATATCGCAAATTCAGTTTTTCTCAGAATTGAGAGAAACTAAGTACAAATTGTGAAATAAAAACTTGCAATTAACTTTATTATTATTATTATTATTCCAGAAGAAACAAAGAAAGAAAAACAGAATTGCAAGACGTAAACACCGAATAAATGTTTTTCTCAAAATTCTGGCTTTTCTCAGAATTTTGAATTTACATCTCACAATTCAGATTTTTTTTCTCTGAATTCGTAGTTTATATCTCACAATTCTGAACTGCGAGATATAAACAGAATTGCAAGACAAACTTGCAAAAGATTTATTTTATTTTTTTCTTTTGGAGTTGTTACTTATTTTCTCAGAATTCTAAGTTTATATCTAATTCATTTTTTTCCCTACCATGGAATACAAAATTTAAAAAATGAATAAAAAGGTAATTGCAACTTCTTATTGAACACTTTGATTTTAGTTTCTCGCAATTCTGAGAAATGAAAAATAGAATTTAGAATTTCAAGATAAACAACTATGAGATATAAACTCAGAATTCTGACTTTTTTGTTGCAATTGTGACTTTTTTGCTTAAAATTCTGAGTATACATCTTGCAGTTCAATTTATTATTTTTGTTTTGTTTTGTTTCTGCCATGGAATAAATGCGACAATTCCAACTTTTTATATATCAAGTTTACATCTTGCGAGGGGAACAAAAGTCTGAATTGTGACATACATTCAGAATTGCAAATAAAAATAATCAGTAAAATCTGTAAAAAGTTGTAATTACATTTTTTTGTTTATTTTTTTCATGTGGCAGAAAATATATAGTTGGGAAGTAATCATTTTGAATTTTTAGCCAAAAATATGTTGAAAATGCAAAACGTTTTTTATCTTGTCACATTCGGTTAGGAATTACATGAATTGGGTAAAAAAATACCATATTTTCCATTAAAAATGGTGAATTTAAGACAAAAAAAAAAAAACCTGACAGCTGTTTAACATTTCTGTTGTGAAACAGATGTCAAATATTAAATGTTTCACCACTTCCATCTCACCTCACTCTCTTTCGACATTAAACTGACACTTCATGCTGACAGTAAGCCCCGCCTACTTTGATTTGATTGGCTGTCTCAGTCATTCTGACAGTGGTGAGTGCTGTTAGACTGCTGAGGCAGATCAGCCTAAAAATGTGACTTTTAAATATTTTTGTCATCCTATAACAAACATAGCACTGCATAACAAAGTGCAGCAAATCAGTGCAAGATTTTGTAACATTCGAGGGACAGTTTGGCATTTTCTAATGATTGTGGGAAACCTCCCCCTCAGTGTCTATAATGGTTACGGCCCTGATAGAGACAGGCTTCCACAGACTGCTGCAAACACTGCTGGGAACTCATAAAATTCAGCTCGTCAGTTCTACAGTTTATAGTCTTCAAACTGTGCAGCCCCTAGTGTACGTCACATTTGTGCTCTACTCACTTCAACTTCAAAATCCCATCAGTCATATCAGTATTAACGTAATATTATGCATGACATGCGTGAATCTCTCGGATGCAAATAGTCAGTGCAAAGTCGGTAAGCTTATAAATCTCCTCGTATCAAATCAAAATCATATTTTTTCTGCAAAACACATCAGTACAGGTGCTTCACAGTAGCTGCGGGATGCTTAAGATGGGGATATAGGTTTTTTTAGAGCCGTTTCTGACCTTGCTTCTAGATGTAATGTACAGGGCATTTTGGTTTATTTTAAAAAGTCAGAAACTAAACTCGAAGAGGTAAAAATGCAACTTTAAGTCTTTTCTTAAAACCCAGTTTATTGAACAACACATTGACATAGTTATTATAGTTAACTAAAACTATATTAAAAAAAAAAAAAATGTTACTTAAAATGGACATAAAATAAAATAAAATAAAATAAACATTTATTTCAGCTAGTTTCCAAGGCAACATGTTTGATTTTCATTTAGCTTCAAGGGTTAGTTCACCCAAAAATGAAAATTAGTCCATGTTTTACTCACCCTCAAGGCATCCTGGGTGTATATGACTTTCTTTCAGACGAATCCAATCCAACGTTTTTTGTTTAACAGTCCAAATGTAGTCAAATAAAGCGCATCCATCCATATTAAAACGTGCCTCACGCAGCCTCAGGGGGTGAATAAAGGCCTCCTGCAGCGAATCGATGCGTTTTTGTAAGAAAAATATCCATATTTAAAATGATATAAACAGTTTTGTGTAACTTCTGCTAACTGTTGTACATGTGTTCACGAGAGACTGCCTTCCGGCGGATGATGTGGGAGGTAGGCGCAGCGCATGCGTGTGTGAGTCTCGTGAAAACCATCGTTTGTTTACAGGAGCAAAGGAAGCAAAGTCTCTCTTGGCTTATATCGAAATCCTCCAAAAAACTTTCTTTACAAATCCTAGTTTTGTACTTATGTGCTTAAATGTGGATATTTTTCTTACAAAAACACATCGATTCGCTACAAGAGGCCTTTATTCACCCCCCGGAGCCATGTGAGGCACGTTTTAATATGGATGGATGCGCTTTATTTGACTATGTTTGGACTGTTGAACAAAAAACACCTGCCCATGCCATTATAAAGCTTGGAAGAGCAAGGACAATTTTTAATATAACTCTGATGGGATTCATCTGAAAGAAGACAGTCATATACACCTAGGACGCCTTGAGGGTGAGTAAAACATGAGCTAAATTTCATATTTTGGGTGAACTAACCCTTTAACTTGATGTAATTAAATAACTAAAAGTGAAATAAACAAAACATAAAAAACAAAAAACATAAAAAATTAAATTAATTTCAAAATAAATAAAGGATAGCTTGAATAAATTAAAAAAGTATATATAACATTTAAGCTAAATGACAAGGCAATACTTCTGATATTCATTTTGTTTAACTTGATGTACTGAAATAATGAAATAAAAATTAATAAATCTATTTACAAATATAATAATAATAATAATAATAATAAAGATGACAAAAACATAACAGAATTACTAAAACTAACTAACTAAAATAAAAATGAAAATTATAACAAATAATACAATATATTAAAATAAATTCAGAATATTAATAACTACACTATAGCAGGGAGACAACATGATTCACATGACAGATGGGGAGAAAAGATTCTGAGATTCAGAGGGTTTTTTTACCTGTATAAGAAACTTTTTAGCATAATTACCTCCGTATTTCATCTCTGACTGGATTCTTTCACTTGTGACTGGATTTTCAAGCCATCTCCAATTACATGTGAAGACTTCCTCCAGTCCTATTCTCCACTCTGCTGTTTACTCGGACCGAGGCTGGATAATTAAACTTGATTTGACTTTCATGTTGAGCTTCTCTAGCAAGAGCTCAGAGATGACACTGAATGAAATATCGCCGGCATGTCAAGACGGATCAGACTGACAGAGCGTCTCTCATGAGGAGCCAAACACTAGCTCTTCATTACGGTTTCTCTTCCATATGTCCAGAGAGGTTCATCACCATACAGCAGTGACATTTCACTATTTCTCTAATAAAAACAGCCTAAGATGAGCCAATAGTTGTCATACAGTAAGAGTATTTACTTATATGAAATATATTTATATTAATAGATGCCATTTAGCCTTGAAGTGAGTTCATATACAGTATTTTCTTTATATGTGTGTGTGTGTGTGTGTATATATATATATATATATATATATATATATATATATATATATATATATTAGTGCTATCAAATGAATAATCACGATTAATTGCATCCAAAATAAACGTTTTTGTTTACATAATATATGTGTGTGTGTACTTTGTATATTCATGTATATATAAAGACACACCCATACATTATATATTTTGAAAATATTTACATGTATTTACATGTATATATTTATAGTCATATAAATTATATCATATATAAATATATAAACCTCAAATATTTTTCTTAAATATATACTTGCATGTGTGTGTATTTATATATACATAATAAATATACACAGTATACACACATATATTAGGTAAACATGCGATTAATCATGATTAATAGTGATCAATCGTTTGACAGTACTGAGTATATGTATATATATATATATATATATACTTAGTAAACACATTCCATGTGAAGGTTGAATAATAATAATAACATATTGATATTTAAAAAATAATGCCATTTAGACTTCAGGTAAATTTAATTTAAATAAATATTTCTTCAAATGGTTCAAATAATTATTTAACTAAGTAAATAAAGAGTATCTTGCAAATAAATAAATAAACATTTTAAGTAAACAGTCTAAAGAGGTTGGTTTCAGCTGTATATCCAACCACCTTTAAGGCTTGTTTAAGCTGTTTTTCAGCAGGACAATGTGGTTTTCTCTTTGTTTTTGTTAATTTTGTTGTTGGATTAATATCAATAACGTAATAGCTGAAGGCAGGTCTATTAGGCTGCACTGCGAGGCTTAAAGCACAGATCCAATATTTGGACACAAATCCGGTATGAATTAGATGAATACATGAATATCAAGACAGTATTTTGACCGTTCTCAGTATTTAGAGTCGGTACAACCAAACTACCAGTGAAACTGGTGTATTTTTTAATGATTTCAGTATTAAGTATGCATCGAAATACCAATTTTATTTGGCATCCCTACCTCCAGATTTGGCAAAAAGAGCTGCTATGCTAATTATTGGCAAGTATGTAAATGAATAAATGCTAAAGCACCAGCCCGTCGGCCGATGAAAGCGAAACGCTGTCAGTCAGCTCAATGTCAGAGCAGCCTGGAGGGGACGACAAGCTCCGAGAATTATAATCACCTGCGGCCGACGAGCTCAAACACTACAAGAGGATTAGAAAAAAACTCATTTGAGGAACACAAGAAAAAGCACAAATATTGTCGACTCAGCAGTCAGGAGAGTGCTGCGTGTATTTTTGCACATTTCCATGCCTGCCAAAGGCAGAGAGAGTCAATAGAAGAAAAGAATTCATCTGTTTCCACTAATTGGACACAGTGGCTGCCATTCAATTTTTAATAATGAAGTATCTGTGTACACTTGTCCTGGAAAGACACCTTACAAGCTCCAACATTCTTCCCATTTTTATTTTTATTTTTTTGTGGGAATACGATGCGTCTAGAGGAACTTCATTAAAAGAAACAGTTCTGCTTCTGGAGATGCTCTCATTTACACAGAACCGACAAATGAGCTGATCTGAACACATCATAGAGACTATTACGTATGTCATATATTATGTGTTAAGGCAAATGTCACTATTAGTGTTGCTTAAACTCAGGGATAGAGGTGTGTTTAAAATATGGAAGAAATACTGTGTAATCTTACATTAAAGGAGGAAACCGAGCTATATCTAGAGATCAGAATATCATAGAGAGATGGGAAGGGACTCTTAGTAAGAAACCACACAGAACACCCCAGCAACCCCATAGCATTGCATTGACAAACATCTAGAACATTCCAGAAATCTTATAGCAAAACCCTGGCAAACATCTAGAACAGCCTAGCAACGCCCTGCCAAAACACCTTCAGCACCCCAGCAACCTCATAGCAACAACCTGCCAAAAACACCTACAGCAGCCTAGCAACACCATAGCAATGCCTTGGCAAACATTCAGAGCATCCCAGCAATCCATAGCAAAGCCCTGGAAAAAACACTCAGAATACCCTAGCAATCCCATAGAAACACACTGGGTGAACACCCAGAACATTCTTGCGACACCATAGTAATGCCCTAGCAAACACCCAGAACATTCTTGCAACACCATAGCAACGCCATTGCAAACAGCCAGAACATTCCTACAACACCATAGTAACACCCTGGCAAAAACACCCAGAACATTCTAGCAACACCATAGCAACATCCCTGCAAATGCCCAGAACATTCCTGCAACACCATAGTAACACCCTGCAAAAACACCCAGAACATTCTAGCAACATCACAGAAATGCCCTACAAACATCCATAACATTCTAGCAACAGCATAGCAACACTCTGGCAAACACCCAGAACACCCTAGCAACACTCTGCAAACACCCAGAACATTCTAGCAACACCATAGCAACACCCAGAACATTCCAGTAACACCATAGCAACACCCTGCAAAACCCCAGAACAGCCAAGCATCATCACAGCAACAAAAACTCTATCTACTAACTGTCATCAGCACTGTTTCTGAGCTCTGTTCTATTTATAGACTGACTTTAGGGTGGCATCTTAAATCTTGATTTGTCGGCGCTCTGAGATTGCGTTTCTCATTTTCATCTCTCTCTCTCTCTCTCAGGCGTGAATGGATTTTCAGAGGCACTATGCAGATCTCAGATCTCAGAGCTTCACCTGCTGATACGCAGCACCGCCGCTTCCCAGAGTCTCAGTGTCACGCGTGTCATCACATTAATGTGCTACATGTAAATCTCTGCGTGTTGGTGTGGTCTGCGAGCAGATCGAGTCAGATGTCTGCCTTACCTCTGCTCTCTGATTTGAATAAGAAAGTGACCAGTGACTTAACGAGACACAGCATGTTCGTTCAGATGACGGCAGGATATTCTCAGTCTGTCAGGTTGTGCGGCTGCTGCACTCTATTAACTGGCAGCAAGGAGCCCTGGCAATGATATTTCAAGGTCAGATGAAACACATCACCTCTATATCCTGCTTGAATGGGCCATCGGTGTACTTGAGGGCTCTTTTCAGGACAGTGATGTTATGGGTGGTAACTAACACTATTTAAAAACGTCTCAATGATAATCTGGGGTTGCACCATCTGTGCATTAGTTACAATTTAGTCTAGCTTTGATTTAAGTTACATCTTAAACACTACTAATTATTTTTGCATCACAGAATAAAAAATATTAAGTTTATTGCAACTTTTTATCTCATAACTCTGACTTTTTATTCTCAGAATTTGCATTTTTCTCGCGCAATCTCGCAAAGTTACTACTTGCGAGATTTATACTAAGGATTCTAAGAAAAATATCAGAATTTGCAAGATGTAAACTTGCAATTGTGAGTTTATATCTTGCAATAATGAGTTGACAAACTGACAAATCAGTTTTTTTTTTCATAGAATTTGCGAGTTTATGTATAACAATTGTGAGTTATTAATTGCAAGATATACACATGATTCTGAATTTGCAAGATTTAAACTCGCAGTTGTGAGTTATAAACTTTCTCGAAATTGTTACTTTATAATATACAATTGTGAGTTATTATTTGTTATTATTTATTTACGAATTATGAAATGTAAAGTTGCAACTGTGAGTTTATATCTTACAGATGTGTTATAAACTTGCAATATTTTCTCAGAATTGCAAGCTAACATGTCATAATTGCATTATGATATATCTCAAATTTATATCTTGTAATTGTGTTATTAATTGAGAAATATAAATCTAGATGTCAGAGGAAAAAAAGTCAAAATTACAAGATGTAAATTGTGAATTTGTAAGTTTAAACTTCACAAAAAAGTCAGAATCTGTAAACTCGCAATTATGAGTTTGTACATTGCAATTATATTATAAACTACTTTTTCTTAGAATTGTGATTTTATATCTTACAAATGTATATTATTAAGGTGTAAACTCAGATTTCTAAGAAAAAAGTCAGAATTGCAGGATGTAAACTTGCAATTGAGAATTTGTATCTTGCAGTTGTAAGTTATAAACTCAGAATTTAAACTTTTTTTCTCAGATTTGTGAGTTGATTTTCTCAGATTTGTCACAACTGTAAGATATAAACTTTTTTATTTAGTTAACATCTAGCAATTCAGATTTTTTTTCTCAGAATTATGACTTTATATCATATAATAACTTGCAAGTCTGAGAAAAAAAAAATATTCTGAGTTTATAACTTACATTTGCAAATTTTCA
This sequence comes from Acrossocheilus fasciatus, assembly GCA_036784905.1. Taxonomy (NCBI): domain Eukaryota; kingdom Metazoa; phylum Chordata; class Actinopteri; order Cypriniformes; family Cyprinidae; genus Acrossocheilus; species Acrossocheilus fasciatus. The sequence goes on along the minus strand of CM071954.1, from coordinate 2,575,090 downwards.
TCTTGCAATTCTGAGGTTGTTTTTTTTCTGAATGAAGCTTATATCCTGCTATTGCATGTTATTAAATGCTAGATGTAAACTAAAAATTCTGCGAAAAAAATCTGAATTGCGAGAAGTAAATTTAATTTTAAAATTTAATTTAACTTGCAATTGTGGGACATAAATTTGTTTATAAGTTAAATACTAATTATTAGAGGTTTGTTCAAAACTACTAACCCCAATTATGAGCAAAAATAATAGTGATGCTTGCCTAAAACCACAGCGCTCAAGAAGTCAGTTCCAGCTCTCTATCTGACACAGAGGCATTTTCAACCTGATTCTGTCATTCTTCTCACTTTCGAGGCTTATGAATAAGCTCCTTAACAGAAGTGATGCTCACAACGATACAAAAGGTGACTTACTGTGTTGCTCGAGTTCCCATTTAAATGCAAACCACTGTCAAACAGCGGCGAGGACGCCCTGCTACTCTGATCGCTGGACGGTCCGGGTGAACCTGAGGGAATAAGGCAGATTATTACACATTCTATATACAGCAGAGCTCATACTGTGTGCAAATCTACTCTAGTGACTCTGCACTTCTAAATCCGTGCGATATGACGCGCATTAGCTTGGCAAGCCGCTTTCTGGGTTGTCACGATGCCACGGACACCAAAGTCACAGGAGATTATGGGTATAAGGTGAGTGTGAAATGCACGAGACGCATGAGTTCTGACACGGCCGTCACTGGAAAATGCAGAGTGAAAAAAGTACATTTCATGCAGAGGAATCTACGACACCGCTCTGAAAGTTGTCTTTCTGTCTCATGCAGCACACAGCTGCTCGCTTCAGTCCCGAGAGATTCGCCTACCTGCAGAGACGATGCTGCCTTCAGATTCGTCTGTGAAGTTCCTACTTACTAGTTGAAGTGTGACGTGCATTCAAGTAATTTTAGTCTTTAAAAAAAAATGGATGACTTGGAAAAATTCATATTTTTTCTCTATTTTTCACTTCATGGTAAATACCCAGGATGCTTTCAAGCGATGGCATAACAAAACGGAGAGCAAAGGTTGTGCATAAGGTGTATAACTGTTAACTAAAAATAAAATAAAACCTTTATATCCATTAAAAAAAAAAAACAGTAATTGTTAAAATAGTATTTTACATACATACTTACATACATACAAATACCTTTATATAAAAATATTAATATTAGAGGGAAAACCTAAACATTAAAAGAAAATTAGAAATGTTGCTAATAAATGAAAAAACAAAGTTTACATTTAAAATGTTTAGCTACTAAAATAAAATGTCTTAAAATAGTACTAACATTACTAAAACTAAAACTGATAAAAAGAAAGCTATATTGAAATCTTAAAAATGCCAAAAGCACATATCAAATTTACTAAAACTAAAAAACTAAAATAAAAATAAATAAATAAAATAAAATAAATGAAAACTGAAAATATACAGTGGTGTGAAAAAGTGATGGCCCCCTTCCTGATTTTTTTTTTTTTTTTTTTTTTTTTCATATTTGTCATACTTAAAAGATTCAGATCATCAAAAAATTGCAGTTTTTAAATGATGATTTCATTTATTAAGGGAAAAATCTGTCCAAACCTACCTGGCCCTACATGAAAAATGAATGGCCCCCTCCTGTTAAATCATGAAAGAACTGTGATTAACCACATTATTTTAGAAAGCTGAGTTAAATTTCACTAGCCACACCCAGGCCTGATTACTGCCAGACCTGTTGAATCAAGAAATCACTTAAATAGATCCTGTCTGACAAAGTGAAGCATGTTTAAAGAGCAGCACATCATTCTGCGATCTTAAGAAATTCATAAACAGATGAGAAACAAAATAGTTTACATGTATCAGTCTGGAAAGTGTTATAAAGCCATTTCTAAGGCTTTGGGATGCCAGAGAATCATGGTCAAAGCCATTATCCACAAATGGAGAAAACTTGGAACAGTGGTGAACCTTCCCAGGCCGGTCTACCAAAATTACTCCAGGAGTGCAAAGACGACTCATCCAGGAGGTCATAAAAGAACCCAGAACAACATCTAAAGAACTGCAGGCCTCACTTGCCTCAATTAAAGTCAGTGTTCATGATTCAACAATAAGAAAGAGACTGGGCAAAAACAGCATCCATGGGAGAGTTCCCAGGCAAAAGCCATTGTTGACCAAAAAGAACACAAAGGCTTGTCTCACATTTGCCAAAAAATATCTTGATTATCCCCAAGACTTTTGGGCAAATATTCTGTGGACTGATGCGACAAAAGTTGAAGTTTTTGGAAGGTGTGTGTCTCGTTACATCTGGTGTAAAACCAACACAGCATTTCATAAAAAGAACATCATACCGACAGTCAAACATGGTGGTGGTAGTGTGATGGTCTGAGGCTGCTTTGCATCTTCAGAACCTGGATGACTTGCCATAATTAATGGAGCCATGAATTCTGCTCTCTATCAGAAAATCCTGAAGGAGAATGTCCGGCCATCTGTTCGTGACCTCAAGCTGAAGCAAACTTGAGTTCTGCAGCAGGACAATGATCCAAAACACACCAGCAAGTCCACCTCTGAATGGCTGAAGAAAAACAAAATGAAGACTTTGGAGTGGCCAAATCAAAGTCCTCACCTGAATCCTATTGAGATGCTGTGGTATGACCTTAAAAAGGCGGTTCATGCTTGAACCAGAAGAGTGGGCCAAAATTCCTCCACAGCGATGTGAAAGACTCATTGCCAGTTACCGCAAACGCTTGATTGCAGTTGTTGCTGCAAAGGGTGGCACAACCAGTTATTAGGTTTAGGGGGCAAGCACTTTTTCACACAGGGCCATGTGGGTTTGGATTTGGTTTTCCCTTCATAATAAAAAACTTCATTTAAAAACTGCATGTTGTGTTTACTTGTGTTATCTTTGATTAATATTTCAATTTGTTTGATGATCTGAAACATTAAAGTATGACAAACATGCAAAAAATAAAAAAATCAGGAAGGGGGCCAACACTTTTTCACACCACTGTATTAAAAGGCTAATTCAATATATAAAAAAACAAAACAAAAAAAAACAAAACAAAACAAATGACAGTATATAAATAATACTAAAATAACACTGGTACTTAATGTTGTATTTGCATATTTTTTCATTAGTGTGTTGCTACAGAGAATGAGAAGATGAAATGTTGTTTGGTCGTCTAATAAACCAGTTAAATTAGTGGTATTTTCCGATTTATCGTTGTTCTTCATCAAAAATGTTCAAAATGCAAAGTATATAAGCAACAATCACAATTAAAACTTAATTATGACAAATGCAACTTGCTTCTGCCATAATCTTTACTTTACAAAGGCTGCCTCACATGTAAACTTTGCAGAGAAGGCAGTCCCAGAATGCATTGCAACAATCTACCATCTGTTTGCCATGCAATTTGTGTTAAATGCAATATTTCTGATCATGCAGAGCACCCCAATCACTCACTATTTAGGTTGCATTTCAGTTAGGATGCTTCCTCAGAAGGCAGCTGCCTATTCAGACAGTGAGCTTTAGTAGCAGAGCTCAGATGTGAAGCAAACCCACCTAATGGGAGTTTTAAGAAGGCCGGCGCTTCCCTGAGGTAGCGTACAGTGATGGTGACTTCATCCCCTGCCGTCCGCAAAAGATGAACCTGCGCAGAAATATAAAAGAGATAAAACATCCTCCTGACATCAGAATGAGAAGATGCATTTGAGCTGCATTTAAATGACTCTTTCACAAGCAACATTTGGATTAAATCATCTCTATGCAATCAGCATGTAATCTCTCAGAGATTTCTCATAAATGATTATTACAGCACACATCATGTGATCTCCCTCCGCTGGAGCGCTGGACCATCAAGTGTTGGGTTCAGGTTCACTAACCGCTCCCTAGACAAGCAATTACTCAGTCCATGTCTCGTATCTTCAGATTTCATCATCTCACGCAGGGATTCACAACTTCTTTGCCTCTCTGAACCTCTCTGACCTAAAATATTGACTTGAATTTACTACTATTTAAGGTAATATTTTAATAATTTAATATTTCATGATCCTCTGATGTCAGCTATTGGTCACATGACATGCAAGAAAAAAAAACAAAAAAACAAAAAAACAAAACAAACAAACTATAATATATATAAAACAAAAATATATATAATTGTAACATGATGTAACATAATATTGTGATGTAACAATTTTTTTTCTTTACAAATTAGCAATTCAACTTTGCAAGGATGCATTAAATTTAAAATCAATTTAAAAACATAAATCTGAAAATCTTAAATGAAAATTAGCAATGTGCTAAAATTAGCAAAACTGAAATACAAATAAATGAAAGCCAAATAGAAATATTTTAAAAAGACCAAAAAAAAACTAATAAAATTAACTAACAAAATTACTAAAACTAAAATGAAAACTGAAAATTTGAAAATTTAAAAACAAAAGCCAATTTAAAATATTTATATATTTAAATATTGTAATGGTGGATAAATGATAACAAAAATAACACTGGTAGAGGTAATTGATGCTGTATTTGCATAGTTGATCATTATAGTGCTGCTACAGAGAATGATGGGAATGTTGTTTGGTCACACATAGATTTTTTTATTTATGTTTGACATTTTAGTAATTCAGTTAGTTTTAGTAATTCCATTAATTTCAGTTAGTTGCTAAGGCAACAATTCTAATTTTCCATCTTATTTATATTTTACTTTATTTCTGTTTCATATCAATTGTTTTGAAAATGGGTAGATTTTTTTTTTACTTTCAGCACATGACGAGAACTTAAAATCAGCATTAAAATGTATTAACACACATTTTACAAAAACAAAACGAAAAAACAAAAAAAAAAAAAAAAAAAAACAGGGTGAAACTGATATTATCCACCATGCAGGAACTGATGTGATGTTGCAAAGTGTGTTTAATATCAGAAGACAGATCTGAATGCAGTTTGCCGCAGATTGTGAAGGACCAATAGAAACAGGATCAGTTCTGATTACATGTTGAATATTAGACTTCATTTGATCATAACCACAAATCTGACAAATCTGAGCTTTCCTCTCTGATGAAAACAGGACACACTTGTACAGCATTTCCACAGAGAGCTGATGCTAAAAGAAATCACGTATTTGCCAAGAAACCCTCATGTGTGTTTGTGCTCCAAAACTCAAGATGCCTTCAATCTGTTTATACACTCACAGACATTCATCACTGGAGGTCGAACCCGGGACATTCCTGCAAATAAGCTATTTTATTTTAAAACTAGACATGTTTGAGCTCATATAGAGATATTTTGATTTTTAAACGAGATTATAAAATGTAGAATCATGAGTGTTGTGTAACCTGTCAATGAATTTGACCATGCAGCGCGTGAATATCCACTGTTATAATCTGGTTCTGATCGATTAATCATATTTAAAAGACCATCTTTAGAAACCATTCACATTTTTCCGAATGATCTCTTGAGGTTGGTCTCGCATCTCAAACATAAAATCCCAGATGAAACATTTTTATTATTGCTTTTTTTATTGCCCAGGAGACTTTTAGATACGCTTCAATGAAGCATCAACTTTGTCTCAGGTGTTTCTCCTAAAACTTCTTTGTGGAGGAAAAGTAAAAAATAAAAATAAAATGAGGTAACACTTTACAATAAGATTTAATTCATTAACATTAGCTAACTACATTTAACTAAACTAAGGGCCAGTTTTACTAACAGCTTGCGCCAGTGCAAACCAACTGTACTGTCAGATTTGACTAAAGACGCACAGTGATGAATTAGCGCTGAAAAGGCATGGACACCGTTATTTTGCACATGACCTTATTGAATATGCATTTGTAGGAGTTTCCCTTTCAGACGCAAAAGTTATGGGAGGAGAGTATTCAAATGAATCGCGCAACACGTTTTACTAACGTTTGCTCTCGTCAAATTACTGGTATTTGTGCCATTATTTAACACCCCAAAAAGCATGTCTTAAACTGTTTTGTGCTTGAAATGGCTGCAAGGATTTTTTTTTCCATATGTATTAATTTATTTGGATTGCCAGAAGAACATATCATTTGCCAAGTCATGCTATTTTTAATTTGCTTCAGGAAATAAAAGACAACTTGGAATACCAGGTCTATCAAAACTTATAGCAAACCTTCATTTTTTGGCCTCCGGTTCTTTTCAGCATACTGTGGCTTCTATATTTCTTTATTCTTTATTTGCGACTATGCTAATTTGCGCTTGGTATATTGCGTTGGTCGATGAGTAAATGAGATGTTCTTTGGCTGTGTGCACATTGTTAGTAAATCGCCCACAGAAATTTCCCATTGGTGCTGTTTTGGAATTGCGCTCTCGTGCTAATTTGCCTTGTTTAGTAAAACTGGCCCTAAAATGCAATTATAATAATAATTATAATACAAAATATAAACTAAATTCTTAAAACTTTAACTAAAAAAATTAATGAAAATAAGTAAATATAAAATGATATATTATATTTGATAAAAAATTATAAACATAAAATATAAATTAATTCAAAATATTTACAAAAAACTATAAAAGTATCTCAATGATACTAAAACACTGACATGAACAAGCAATAAATGATTGTATTTTTTTTATAAACGAATATTAACAAAGAATGCTAGATAAATATATAACAAATACATCTAGCTACAAATATATCTGTTCTAAACAAATGCTAGAAAAATGTTGGTCATTTTTAGCAAATGCATTAACTAATGTTAACAAAAGAGACCTTATTGTAAAGTGTTACCAAAAACGAGTATAGAGCTATAAAATGAATGTGAATAGCAGCTCAGAGCATTGATCTTGGAGGAACTTGAAACGTTTGAGCTCATATTGAAATCTTTTGATTAGAGACATTGGGATCAGAATAAACTCAGAACCTTCATTTGATCTCCACTGATCATTACATATCTGATTTGTGATGTTTCTGTCCTACAGGATGATTTCTGTCATCTTCTCTCATGTATCACTGCTCTTAGTTAGTCTGCGGTTGTTCGGTGAAATCACTAATCACGCCCCGATGAAGATGTGAGGAACAGCTGTCAGGATCACAGTGAAGAACCTGCCGGAGTGAGCGAGCATCTCATCCTTTCTCTCTCGAGATGAATCTGCTCGCTATCGATCAGGTACAGCTGAGGCCGTACCGAGAGAAGCGGATCGCTGATATAAAAGGATCGAGCGCTTCAGTGGAATCTGATTGATTCTGCATCAATGTCATCTCAAGAACACGGATGAAAGAGACTCAGATACTCACGACTTCCTCGTGTGTACACTTCTCCACGTTAATGCCATTGACCTGCATAGAGAAAATAAAAGAAAATATTAAACTAAACATACTGAGATCATAATTCACCTTTCACAATTCATATCTATCATTATTTTCATGACTCAGTTATGCACACAGATGCAACCAAACATTTTATTTTTAGATTTTTTTTTTTTTGTCACTTTAAATACACTACCATTCAAGTGTTGGCAAGCTTTTTAATGCTCTTGAAAGAAGTCTTCTGCTCACCAAGACTGCATTCATTTGATCAGAAAAATTTTACAGTAAAAACAGTAAAATTGTGAAATAGTATTACTGTTAAAATAGCTATTTTGCATGTGAATATCTGTTAAAATATAATTTATTTCTGTGATCAAAGCTGAATTTTCAGCATCATTACTCCAGTCTTCAGTGTCACATGATCTTCAGAAATTATTCTAATATGCTGATTTGCAGCTCGAGAAACATTTCTGATTATTATCAATGTTGAAAACAGTTGTGCTGCTTTATATTTTTGTAAACAGTGATACTTTTTATTTTTCAGGACTCTTTGAAAAACAGCTGTCTTTATATCTTTATATCTAAATGTCTTTACTGTCATTTTTATCATCACTTTCACTTTTAAATTTAAAATATGAAAATTTAAATCCATTCTTGCAGCATTAAGCATTAATTTCTTATTAATTTAATTATATATAAATATATTTTTATCAAGTTAATTATGTATATATAAATATATGAATGAATAAAAGCATTATTTCTTGTATATACTGTATATATACACACATATACATGTGTGTGTGTGTGTGTGTGTGTGTGTGTGTGTGTGTGTGACATGTTTATTCCATTATATAATTTTATAAGAGCATGTTAGTTATTTAGTTAATTATAAAATATACAATTTTATATTCTGTTTTAATTTTAATTTTAGTTTTGATCATTTTAAAAAATGCTGTCACAGCTGCATACAAATATATTAGTTATTATATACACACAGCCGTTTAAAAGTTTGAGGTCTGTAAAAAATATATATTTTTTAAGAAATTATATAAATTATATAATTTAATAAGACCCATTACACTTAGTTAGAAATAAATGTATATTAAATACACCTCTGAGTTGAAAACCTAGTACATCACAGTAGCATTTACCGGCATCCTCTACTATGAAACTAAAATGCTGCAAGTTTTTTGATTGATTAAATTAAATTACTTAAAATTAACCGAAATGAATCAGATTTGCTGATCCTCAAGATGAGAGAGTTTGACTTTTACTTCACCTCGTGGCCTCACACTTGCACTGTATGTGTATTTAAAGGGCCTATATATATATATATATATATATATATATATATATATATATAAAAGAGCTTCAATGACATTCAAGATGTAATAAAACCATTTGTTTCAGTCGCACCACGGGAACTATTACTCTATTTCCTGCTCTCTTCTCTCTGTTGCTGTTCCTCTGATTCATACAAGGAGATAAAGGTTAAACCTCCAGTCAAGCCAGAGAAAATGAATCAGAGGGAAGCGTCATTAAAATGCAGAGGGAACGGCGCTCTAACATGCACCCTTTGCCCCTGAGGGCCGCGTCAGGAGCGAGAGTGTGCAAAAACCCGAAACACTGACCTGCAACACGGCGTCGCCGATAAACAGCATCCCCGTCTGATCGGCTGCGGCCCCGGACGGTCCGGCCAGAGGTTAATGGAAAGATTGAGACATAATTACTCATTTAATAGTGCTTTAATGCAATGACATGGCAATCAGGATTTGAGTTTGATGAGCGTTTCGATCTAGCGAAGCGCTTTGGGACGAATTGCACACAAATCTGGGTTTTAGTTCAATGCCTTCTGACAAATATGATGAAACTTCATAAGCTTTCTGGTATCAAGGGCGGATATATTTCTACGCTAAGCGTCTCAGAAGTAAGAAAGAACAGCGGGAGGCTAATAAAAAGCAATAAAACTGCAAATGCAATGCAGGCCGGCATGCACAGAGTCTTGAATTAGCCGTGATTAAAATACATTTGAACTCTATAGCATGCAACAAAGATAAACTGTTCTCAAATACTGATTCTAATCACACGTTAGCAGCTGCTGTCAGACACTCGCAATGAATAAACTATAATGCGAGCAAGTGCTAATTATACGGATATCAAACAGACTACATTTCGGCTGTGCAGTGCATTTATTTTAAATGAAAAACAAAAGTAGAAAGAACTGTACTTTACAAGATCTTACACCGTATATTACAGGAATAGTTCACCCTCAGGCCATCAGATTTGGATAAATGTAGCATTGCATCACTTGCTCACTAATGGATGCTCTGCAGTGAATGGGTGCCGTCAGATTAAGAGTCCAAAAAGCTGATAAAAACAGCACAATAATCGACAAGTAATGAACACTACTCCAGTCCATCAGTTAATGTCTTGTGAAGACAAAAGCTGCGTGTTTGTAAGAAACAAATATGTGACAAACATTGTAAACATGCTGCAAAATTGACACAATGGAAGTCGATCTAATTATAATGCTACTCAACACTTTTCTGACGGCACCCATTCACTGCATAGCATCCGTTGGTGAGACAGTGATACATTTCTCCAAATCTGATGTTAAGCACATTTTCAGCAAATTCATTTTTGGGTGAACTACTCCTTTAACAGTTATTGCTAGCGCTGTGCTTTGCTTTACAGTGGATGGGAGGAACGCTTGTCATCTTACCTACTTGATCTTTGAAAATCTTTGAGATGACCACAGGCACTTTATGTTCTGCTCCCCCCTGAAATGCATGAAGAGCCGTCAAGGAAATTCACTTCTACATCTTACATCCAGCACTGTTCAGAAATACAAATCTATTGCCACTTCAAAGATTATTGTGAATAAAACTAATGAGACTTGATCCTTATATCAAGATCCTCTTTGATCTTTAAAAGACGACTATTGTGCAATAATTATCTGGCCTGTGGAGATACGCGTGCACTACCTGAGCGTGTTTAATTAAGCTCTTTAAAGTGAATGAACGATATTAAAAGAAGCAAAAGACCTACTTTGATACTCAGACCGAGACCTCCAGTCAGCTGTCTCCGAAGTACAACAGTTCTGTGCTTTAAAAAATGGGAATTTAGTTGGTAAAATATTCATACAGTAGCATCAACCACACATAATTAAAAAAGAAGTGATCATAAGGCAACATTTGAGTTAAAGCCTATACACAGAAATGCTTTATACAGATAATATCAGGCTAAATAAAGAAAAAAAAAAATATATAAATAATATTACTATCGATATGTTTAATGGATTTTTTCATTTTTTTTATTTTTAATTCCATTAAAAAAAATGTCTCAACATTTAAAATACAGGTAATATCATGCAATAAATAAATTAATTATGTTGATGATGAAGATGATGATGATGATGATGATGATGATACTTTATTGAAAGTTTTCTCGCATAACAGTATCGATGTTTACAACATTCAACACCAACAAATACATTTAATCTACACAGTACACTGTCAAAAAAGACCGTGATTTTAATGGTAAAGTACTGTGAAAATACTACAGTAAAAACCTGTTAAATGGTTAACGGTAAGTTCCCCTAATACGGTGAAAAACTGTAATAAACATTTCAGACAATTTTACTGTGAAATACCATTTTTGGAAGTGAAAAAGAATGTAAAATTTACAGGGAAAAACCATAAATTGACGTTCCCAGAATTCCCTGCATTGCATTTCAAATTGGACGTTTTTTTTTCTTTGAAATAACTGTTTCTTCTTAGTTTTTTTTCTTATCAGTTATGTTTATTAGGGTTGTATGTTACACCTAATGTTGTTAAATTAATGTTTATTGCATATTTCAGTTTATTGAGTCTCACCATGATGGTGTTTAGTGTTTGTGTGAATGACACTGTACACCTTCTATATATATGATTATTTAAAATCTGCTTGTGATGGGCTTTGGTTCATCATGTGACTTTCTCCCACCACCTGCATTTGGTGGTTAAAAGTGCATTACAAAGGTACAAAACAGATTCCAGTACTGCAATAGGTTGGTATATTAACATTATATCAGTTAATGAAATTACAGCATTTAACTGTAAATGTAAGTTAAAACCGTAAAACCTCAAATGTTGCTACCGTATTTTTCACGGTAGAATTCTGGCAACCACAGCTGCTGCTTTTTTACCGTACATTTTACGGAATTTTTTTTTTACAGTGTACAAAGACATCACACATTATACATTACACTTACATAAGTATTACATTACATCCTACATTACATATACTGTTTGAAGCTAAGGCGTCCTTCATTACACGACTACACCCTACACTTTACAGCACATTCACCTCTTATGATTTATTATTGAGTGGCTTATTCATCTCAAGGATAGCCTGATGCACAAATGAATGCTTCAGCCTCACTCTGTTGAAACTTGTGACCCTGTACCTCCGATTTGACGGTAATAAGTCAAACTCATTGTGCAGGACATGATTAGAATCAGCTACTATATTATTAGCTAGCCTTAACAATTTGTTACAATATACTCATAATCACAGACATAAAGAAGAGCAGAAGTATCTTCCTACTCTCTCCAAAAGACCTAAGACGACGAAGAAAGTAAACTCTCTGCTTTACTCTTTTACAGAGAGTATCAATGTGATCCTTCCAAGACAGCATATCATCCACCATCACTCCTAAATACTTGCACATTTTGACCTGTCTGATTTTTTTCATTATGAATAACAACAGGTGATGTACAACCATCAAGTCTTGACCCAAATATGATTTCTTCAGTTTTACTCGTATTGATGACCATTAATCTCACACCATTCTACCAGTTTTGTCACACCCTGACAGGACTATCTGAAGCATTCAACAGGGATATTAAAACAGTGTCGTCAGAATACTTTAAAATATATTGATTTGTCATGTCAGCTCAACAATCATCATCATATAAAGTAAAAAGTATAACAGAACTGACACATCCCTGGGGTACTCCAACATTTGTTATAATAGCAGATGACTATGTTTTATTCACTTTAACTTTCTGAACTGAACTCTCTGATGTTGTCTATGTCTAGTGTTTTTTAAATAACATTTTAAAAAGACAAAAAGCCATAACTTGCAGGTAATATTGGGCAATAAAATAAATACATACAAACATACATTTATTTTACTGTTCATGTGGCTATTTTAAAAAAAATAAGATTAACAAAGACATTAAAAAAAAACTTTCGAATATAGGTAATATTAGGGGAAAAATAAACAAAAACTGTTTACTGTTTATGAGTCTAATTTTTTAAATAACATAATATATATATATATATATATATATATATATATATATATATATATATATATATATATATATATATATATATATATATATATATATATATATATATATATATATATATATATATATATATATATATATATATACTTTCCAATTTTGTACTTTTTTTTCTTTTTTTTTTTTAGATATTCAAACAATGTTCACCTTAAGTAGTGTAACAAATCACGGTAATGATTTAGTAATATTTATGGGGATGAGTTGATCAATTCAAATGGGAATACTTCATAAAACTCTATCATATAACATTCAAAGATTGCAAACAATTTCTCAGTAACAAAGGTTTATGATGGCCAAAACGTAAATGATCTCACTTTAGAGTGGAAACATAATTAGTTACACCATTAGAAAGCCGAGACTTTCCTTTTTACTTTCCTTTAATTGCACAAAACTCAAAATGTGTATCTGGGTCAAAGTGACTCTAAATGATGGATCAGGTCACTTATAGTTATAAAACAGATTATAATGATGCTCTAAACCTCACTAATGATGTTGATTATGACTATATTGTGTTCTCCAGCGTGCATTGTACATATTTAATGACTGTCATTGTGTTTTGACAGCATCAGGGGCTGGAGCGTGAAGCCACTGACGTCATTTAAGGATGATGATGATGATGATGCATCTCATGAAACAATGAAGTGGTGTGTGCTTCATGACAACGATGTCAAATGTAATGAAAACTTGTCTAATGCATCTTGTTCTGTAATCTATCAACAAAACACTCTACTGCGGCCGGCTGTGATTTGCAGTGATGAGTGTGTTTGAGTGGTGATCGAATCGAAGGTAAAGACTCAGTACTTACATTTAGATGCGAGTCACCGCCGCTCACACAAACCACATCTTGCTTCTGTATGATTAACAGCTCTTTCATTAACTTTAAACGAACATCGTATGTGTTACTTGTGTGTTCGTCGTACAAAAGGGCAAGTCCGGTTTTCGTCTGTGGAAAAAGCAAAAAACATGTTAGAAGACATTATACGATTTAGATTGATTAATAGAGGGACAAAAATATAATAATATTTTGGAAATTCTGTCTAATAGAGAACTGAAGGGATTTCAAATTGACAGTTATTTGTTGTTAAAAAACAACTCAAAAACATAATTCATGCATAACCAAAATAATGTGTTCTTCAGCTTGTCATATTTTGTTCATACTTTTTAACTGAATTAAATGAATTGGCTTCATAATTAATGGACTTATGCTGATGCTAAGCAATTTGAAGAAATGCATTTTTTGCACATAATTAATAAACTAAATTAAATTTATTTATTGAAATGCAGAAATCTGAAAAAAAAAAAAATAAAAAATATATATATATATATATATATTTATTTATATATACACCGTGTCAAAACGTGTCACAACACTGTGTCAAAACGTCAGCTGCGCGTCAGCCATCCCTAAAATTATAAAATAAATAAATATATATATATATATATATATATATATATATATATATATATATTGATAAAATCCAAACATACAAATGAATAGGGATGGCTGACGCGCAGCTGACGTTTTGACACAGTGTTGAGATTCCGAAGTGCAGATGTTTCGAAACACTGCTCCGAAAGCGTGATTCGAAACACCCATGTCATGTGACTAAGGCAATTCGAAGCATCGGGGCGTGTCACAAGTGTTTCGAGACGTGGAATATACCTGTCAAATCTGCCTCAACCTAACTCCCACAAAGTATAAAAGTGGAGTTAACGCATCTTCACTTCATGGGTTTTTGTGAGAGGAGAAATATTTTGTGATATAGTGATATTTATAGTGTAATTTGGTTATATTTAGGCTAGATTAAAAGTTATTATTAAGATATTGATAGATAGGCTATAGACATTGACAGATAATTAGGATAAATATACTGATACATTCATATAGGCATACATATACATTCATATAAGTTAGATAGTGACGTGCACAACAAGTTAGAGATAGGATATCATAGGCTAGTTGATACATAGATTATTTCATATTGATAGATTACATAATAATGGAAGCTCCACGCAAGAGATGCTGTCCATCTGTGGTGTGGGAGCATTTCCATTCGGAAACACAAAATAAAGTGAGATGTATGTATTGTGATAGGCAGCTAGCCTACTGTAATAATACATCATCCATGATGTGCCATTTGAGGAGCACTCATCCTGCCCTTTTGGGGGGTTCAGAGGATGGTAACATTGTCCCTGTACCTAGGTCTGCTATTGACACTGCTGGGCCATCTAAGCAAGGTATGCATTGTATGAAATCTAATTCAGATCACAAAGTGTTGAGACACTGTTTAGAAAATCCATATTTTTAAATAAAAATCTTTATATGTAAAAAAAAAAAAAAAAAAAGTCAGACATTGTGGCTTTATGTCTTTTATTAATGTTCATTTTTCATGAACAAAATAACATATTTATTCACAAAGAGTTCATTCAGATATCAGACTGATGTTTCAATACATTACAATAACAGAACAATAAAAACACAAATGCTAAATGCTTATTATAATTATATGAATTAGGGCTTCACCCGGGTTTCGAAACCAAGGTAATAGCATTCCAGTCGAGAACACTAACCACTCCTCCTAATTACTTAGTGAATCGGTTAACACAACATACGTTATAAATTCGTCAATTTGCCTAACTGCTTCTCTGTCGAAGCTGTTTTAGAGCAATACTTGAAAATGACCATTAGGTGTCACCGTAGAGACGGGTGTCGAATTGTTTCGAAGCCTCAACACATTTGACTGTTTCGGTGTTTCACGAAGCCTTGCTCTGCCCACCACTACAAACGAAGACTTGACTTGAACAGACTTGACTTGGCATGACCAGACTAGACTCACCAACAGCAGGTACAAGATCAATACACAACGAGAGACAACGGCAACGTGATGGCTACTTATAGCAAACAATACAGGTCACATGACAAGAACCAACCTATGAGAGACAGGAAACATGACTAAGACTACCAATCAGAACATGACACAATGAACAAGAGAACCAATAGCATGAATGCATGAGGGCAAGGGAAGCATGACACAAACAGGGACCATGCCTAAACAAAAGACATGAAAACATGAACATCAAACAAAACGCTCCCTGAGAAAAGGGAACGAGCGTTGCATCATCATTGACGACTGCTTTGGTGAAACTCGTGTTTACTCTGTTACTGAAACCGGATTGGTTAACGTTTGTGTAACTGCACAAACCAATGGCGCTTGAGCCCACCAAAGGGGGGGGGGGGGGGGTCTTGCTCAGAGCGCCATTTCATCAGAATCAACGACTGAAGCGACAGCTACACCACGGCCAGTTACGCAATGCTCGTTCCCTTATCTCAGGGAACCGAGGTTACGTGAGTAACCGGAGCATTCCCTATCAAAAGGTAACTCCCGTTGCATCGTCACTGATGACTGCTTTGTGGAACACA
This sequence comes from Acrossocheilus fasciatus, assembly GCA_036784905.1. Taxonomy (NCBI): domain Eukaryota; kingdom Metazoa; phylum Chordata; class Actinopteri; order Cypriniformes; family Cyprinidae; genus Acrossocheilus; species Acrossocheilus fasciatus. The sequence goes on along the minus strand of CM071954.1, from coordinate 2,559,053 downwards.
TCCAGTAACGCCGTGCTATAAGAGACCCGAGTGGAATCTGGAGTCTGCTTGTCATAAGCATTTCTTGCCCGAAGGGGCAGGGGGGGGGGGGGGGGGTCGCATTAAGTAGATAGTAGGCAGGGCAGGGCAGGGTCGTCCAAACTGTAGATTCTAATAAAGGTAGATCGCGACGACCAGCTGGCGGCCGCACAGATCTTCCGCTGGACCAGGCCCAGGAGGAGGCCATTCCTCTTGTGGAGTGGGCCCTCACACCTATAGGGCACTGTATGCCCGCTGAGGCATAGGCTAGGATGATAGCCTCTACTATCCAATGAGATAGCCTTTGCTTTGTGACCAGCAGCACTTTAGAGCAGCCTGCAAAGCACACAAAGAGCTGTTCTGACTGTCTAAACGACTTAGAACGCTCAAAGTATACTCGCATTGCTCGAACTGGGCTTAGCAAGTTAGGCCCTTGATCACCATCCGTTGCAGGGAGAGATAGAAGGGAGATAACCTGGGCTCTGAACGGAGTTGTGAGCACCTTCGGTACATAGCCGCTGCATGGCTGAAGAACGACCTTATAGTCATTGGGTCTGAACTCAAGACAGGAAGCACTGACAGACAGGGCTTGCAAGTCACCCACTCGCTTGATGGATGCTAGGGCCAAAAGCAGAGTGGTTTTGTGTGTCATGGCCAGCTGTTTGAAGCAGCTCAAAGGGAGGACCCTTGAGGGCCCTGAGGACTATAGATAAATCCCAGGTCGGTGGAGGATTTAACCGCCGAGCACCTCTAAGGAACTTAACAACCAACTCATTTCTGCCAATAGTCCGGTCAGCCTCGAGAAAATGATTTGCTGCGATGGTTGCCATATAGACCTTGAGCGTGGAAGGGGTGCGCCCCTTTTCCAGCAGCTCTTGTAGAAAGATTAGCACATGAGACAAACAGAAAACTGACCAAATCATCTGAACCATCTGGGGATGTAGTCTACATTCCACCGGAGCTACATTGTCTCTTGACAACATATCCACTCCTTGAACCGCTCGTAGTGAGAGGAGTTCCTTCTGTGCCCAAAGTAGGAGACATCGAGTCATCCTGTGAAGGGGACGTGACCTGAGACCGCCTTGGTGGTTGATGTAGGCCACCACCGTTGTGTTGTCCAACCGGACTAGGACGTGATGTCCCTTTAAGGCTGGCAGGAAGATCTTCAGGGCCAGACAAACAGCCATCTTTTTGAGGCCGTTGATATGCAGGCGTCACTCGTGGGTCGTCCAGGAGCCGTATGCCAGATTGCCCTCGTGCAAAGTACCCCAGCCTGAGCTGGAAGCCTTCAACAGTGGTGAGAGCTGCTGCGGTAGAGGGGTTCACACGCGCCGAGTAAGGAGCTTGACAGGTTTTAGTGAGCTCCTCGTAGACCTCTGGCATGAACGGAGCAGGTCACTGTCGTGAGGAAGGTTGATGATGACTCATGAGGAACCACTTGTCGAGTAAGCCAGGAGCGGGCTCTTCTGGGGCCGAGCACTCCATGTCTAGTTCCTCTACAGCATGCATGAGAACGCGGATCAGCTCCGAGTCTACGTTGGGCCTTGCAGACTGAGATAGAGGGGAGCTTCGGGCTCTTCGCCAGAACACGCCCACTCGTCAGCGTCAGATGCCGTCAAAGACACGGCCTCGTCAACGGCTATCTCCTCCTCAGACGCGCCGAAGGAAACCAGGCCACTCGCGTCCAACGAGGGGCTCTGATCCTTGCATGTGAAGCACACCGGCAGCGTGAGGCGCTGCGGGGAGAGCAGAGTGCGCGGGCGCTGGGCCGCTGCTTCATCCTCCGAGGAGACGGGGGAACAGGGCGGGGCGGGGTGGTTCACCTTCGTAAAAAAAGGCAGTAAGGACACGAAGCCCTAGCGAGTGCAGCCTCTGCATGGGTGACACCCAGACATGCAACGCACTCGTTGTGCCCGTCCGACTTATGCAGGAGGTTTCTGCACGAGCTACACCCGCGAAGCGACATTTGAAACAATGCGCTTAGAAATTTGCTCAAAAATTTGCTCTTTTTTCCTCGCCAGATGGCCGCAGAGGAAATCGTCCACTGTCGGGGCTGGATTTAACGGCGGGAGAAATGAAGAGCTTATTTTTTTCCGGCTTCTTGCAGAGTCAGTGAAGAGATGCTGAAGGAGATTCTGATGAAATGGCACTTTCTTCCACAGAGTTGATGCAAAGCTAATAATTAATTACTTCAACATTTAAATTTTAAATAAATTTTGGTTTTAAATTTAAATTTAGAATAAATAATTTTAAAATATGAACAATTCAAAATAATACACTTACTAAAAATATATACTGAAAATATTTTATTTGTTTACCTACGTCACCTAAACCCAGTGAACATGCAAACATGTAAAATTATTGATATATTAACATAAAATCTCATATGGACTTCAAGTAAATACTTGATCTCAAAGAGGTTCAGATGACAAAAAAGATTGGGAATCCCTGCAAAAAGGCATATAAAACTTAAATAAATATATCATAAAAGTACTAGATTTGACTCAAGCAAGATATAAATAAATATTGTTGGCTCTTGAATTTCTTTTGTGTAAGTTGCTTTGGATAAAAGCATCTGCTAAAATGCGGTAATGTAACTGTAAAAATGTAAGTCTTATGAGAGCTTTGTTCAGGAAACACAGAAAAATCTTTCTCTTTTCAGATGAACTATTCCTGAAAAGCACACAAGACTGAGATTAATGTAAAAGCACCAGGGTTTTCCTTATTCTCGCAGTATTTGGCTTCACTTTGTGAAGTTGACTCTGTCTCCTCTGGAAGATAAACTGAATAAATGCAACAGAAAAGTTGCCTGTGGATCTTTCAATTACTTTCTCTGAGTCGAGAGAGCAGTGTTAATTCAGTTAACCCACAAACGCGTCCCAGAGGAGATTCCCGTGGCTGAAGAATACTCCTCACAATGGAATCAATTACAATCTTTATTTATCAGACTTTCTGTGGCTTCACATCTGCGGTGAGAATCACTTTCTTCCTGAAGGGCTCCTGATGCTTTCAAGCCTGCAACCTGAGTAGGACTGAACTGAGGAGCTCGAAAAAAATCACAGCAATGGAGGAACAACATCTTCAGTCATTCTGACAGCAGTCTGTCTCTTCTCAACACGCTTTCTCCCATTTACTATACCACACTAACACATCCATTACAGAGCAGAGAGAACAGCAGCTTCATGAAATGAAAACCCATGATGCTTCTATCAACAGGATTATGGCTCAAAGCCATCAGAAATTAAAACCATGGCTACTAAAGTCACTAAAGACAAAAAAGTTTCTCATTTGCATTTAGTTTAACTTGATCTACTATAAAACTGAACCTGAAATAAATTGCATTAATTAAAACTATAAAGCCATATTTTAAAAACATAAAATTACTAAAACTTAAAATAAATTGAAAATAACAATAATGGAAAATATCAAAATTAAAAACTAATTAAAAACCCTAATAGCATTTCAATTATACTAAAATTACAATGACTAAAATAAAACATTGTACCAAAATAAAAACTCATTCACAATATTAATAAAACTATAACAATATCTCAGTTATATTAAAGTAAGACTGCTTTAAAGCATTGGTAATGTGAGCAATCACAGGTTCAAGAGTAACTCTTGCATTTTGTACACAGAATTATATATTTTGAGGGACTGACTCTCATATTTCAATGCAACTTCATAAACTTTACAGGATGTGCTTCAGCTAGATCAACACACTCTCATAAGGAAACATCACTCTAGCAGCGTTTATCTGTGCAAACATCACTGAAAACATCAAACAGCAGCTTCTGTGCCATTCAGAACAGCCGAAGATTGCTGACAGGAATCTCCAAAGACAAAAAACAAACAGCGTGATGTTTGGTCACGCACAGATGAACAGCAGCACAGCAAAACCTCCCTCATGAGACAGAGACGAGAAGAGCATCCTCATATTTGCTTCAGAATAATTGACTGCAAGTCAAGTTATCATAGAAATACAGCAGATGAAACTGATGAAATGACTGGATGATATTGCAAGAAGAGAGAAATTATATATTTTGCATCAATAAAATGAAGAGCGTTAGGGCTGGTGGCCCCAGATTGCTGTTGTTCAACATTCACTGCCTGCTAAAACATCACATTCTTCTGGACAAAATGAACATAAGAAAGATTTCAGACTCCAGCTTCGATATTTGACCACTGTTTCTGATAAAACCCGGCTGCAGTGACAGTAATTTCTTAATTTATGTCCGGAGTGCAAAATCAACATATAAAATCAGTCAGTAATTTTTGATATTCTCTATAGAATAACAACATGCATTCAGTCACATCTGCTGTGGTTTATTTGTGTTCACAATGATGCAATGAAGAATCCAGTAGAGCTTTCAGTCCAATAGTGTGCATATTTGAAGAAATATTGATATATTTATAGATTTATCATCATTTCTATTTATTTTACACTGAAATGTGTAATATTAATGGAAAAAAATGAAATATAAATCATACGTTCTAGACATATTTTTGAATTAAAATCAAATATTGAAGTGCAATTAAATATATATTACCCAGGGTTATTATTGTGAACTAAAACTGTACATATTCATTGCCTGAAATAAAATAATCATGACTGAAACTGAAACTGAAATAACATTGAAAACAGTTGAAAAAATACAAAAATTACTAAAACGTAAGAAATAAACTACTATATATAGACATAATTAAATTTTCAAAAGAACATAAAATAATTACTAAAACTTTGAATGAAGTGAAATATAAAAATTCAAGATGAAAACAATAATAAATTAATACTGATATTACCAGAGCCTCTCTCTCTCTCTCTCTCTCTCTCTCTCTCTCTCTCTATATATATATATATATATTATCGAATATAGAATTATTGCAAAAATGCAATACTGTGTGCGTATATGCTGTTTTATGATGCTAAATGTCCTACACCTTCTACCTTATTTTATGTATCCTCAGTTTAGGTAAAGAAAGTAAAATCTGCCATAAGCATCTAAGTTCATACTTACAAAACCGGTCACAGAAGGCTTCTCCGTGGTCTGTTCTGGGTTAGCTATAAATCAATGCCAGGGGAGGCAGACTTGTGTTATATAAATACAAGTCAGTTTATTATTACAATTAGTAAGTAAGCAGTACAAATTTTCTACAACTACTGCATATAAGTATTAAATAAAGTATAAATATGAAAAAGGTCTTTGCTCAAGGCAATATCAGCGATGGTTCTGGTGCCGGAGAGCTCTTCAGGTGGTCTCGAAGCAGCATCTGATTTCATCATCGTACTTCAGTCTCTTACAGACAGCAGGTGGATCCCAATGTCTTGTTGCATCATACTGGAAATCCCCTCAGAAGCTGTTTATAAAAGACCTTGCATCTTCTCATTTTTCTTCTTCGGGATTCTTTGCTCTGCTGTCTTCTACTCTTCATCTGAAGCTCACCAGCTGAGGAACTGTCCACCTTCTTCTTTCTTCAACGCTCTTGCTAATACATGTTTCATCTCTAGCTATACTCTTGCTAATACATGTTATAAACATTTTCTTAATAAATGCTTAAAACAATAGCATGTGTGGTGTCCTCCTCAATAAACCATATTCTCAATAAAACATATACAATAACAAGTGTAGTGTCTTTCTTAATAAACTATTCTCAATAAAACAAATACGATATCATGTGTGGTGTATTTCTTAATGAACTACTTTTTTTTTAAATAAAACAGTTACAGCAACATGTGTGGTGTCTTTGTTAATAAACCACTTTCTTATTACAATGAATACAATAACACGTAGCAGTTATATAATTGCCCATATGAGGCTTTTCCAGGAAATAAACAAAATAATACACTATTAGACATATTATTTTAACTAAATACATAAAACAATGAGGCAGGGTAATTGTATTATTATGCATAGTACACAACAATACATACATATAGACAATTACACATTATTAATATTCAATATTATTAATTATTATGTATAATATGTACAACCCGAATTCCAGAAATGTTGGGACGTTTTTTAAATTTGAATGAAATGAAAACTAAAAGACTTTCAAATCACACGAGTCAATATTTTATTCACAATATAACATAGAGAACATAAATGTTTGAAATGGAAAAATTTTACACTTTTATCCCCTAAATGAGCTCATTTCAAATTTGATGCCTGCTACAAGTCTCAAAAAATTTGGCACAGGGGCAACAAAGGGCTGAAAAAGCAAGAAAGTCTGAAAAGATTCAGCTGGGAGAACATCTAGCAACTAATTAAGTTCATTGACATCAGGTCTGTAACATGATTAGCTATAAAAGGAATGTCTTAGAGAGGCAGAGCCTCTTAGAAGTAAAGATGGGCAGAGGCTCTCCAATCTGTAAAAGAGTGCGTAAAAAAGATTGTGGAAGACTTTAAAAGCAATGTTCCTCAACTTCAAATTGAAAAGGCTTTGCAAATCTCATCATCTACAGTGCATAACATCACCAAAAGATTCAGAGAAACTGGAGAAATCTCTGTGCTTAAGGGACAAGACCTTTGTTGGATGCCCATGGTCTTCGGGCCCTCAGACGACACTGCATCACTCATGATTCATGATTCTGTCATAGACATTACTAAATGAGCGTGTTGTGGATAGGGTCTTCAAAACAGCTCTGTTCATTTGTACTGTTATCAGCACATGTTGAAGTAGATTCGTCTCTTGTCTCTGAGATAATATGCACTGTTAATGCAGCGTTAGAAAACGGCGTCTGTTTTTTTAACTTTCACTTTCTGTATGACTGAAGTTAAGATGTTCACCGGCATAACTATTGCACAAAGTTTGCACGTTGCTTATGTGATATCCATTGGCTTGCTTTCTACTGTATAAACTACATGAATACATGAAAGAGGAACCAATTCGGTATGCCGCACTGTCTGAAACACGTCTCTAAGCTTGTGCGCGCTTCGGGTGTGTGAGAGTACAGCGTGCAAGTAACGAATTGAGTTCTGTTTCGTTTCTTCTTGTGGTTTTAAATAGATTGAACGTGTAAATTGGCAAATTAATCCCCAAAACTTTCTCGCGATCCGGTAGGAATTCTTCCGCGGCCCGGTGGTTGGGGACATCTGATATGCACTACCAGTCAAAAGTTTTTGAACAGTAAGATTTTTTATTTATTTATTTTTAAAGAAGTCTCTTCTACTCACCAAGCCTGCATTTATTTGATCCAAAATACAGCAAAAGCAGTAATATTGTGAAATATTTTTACTATTTAAAATAACTGCTTTCTATTTGAATATATTTTAAGATGTAGCTTGATTTAAAAGCTGAATTTTCAGCATCATTACTCCAGTCACATGATTGTTCAGAAATCATTCAAATATTCTGATTTGCTCCTCAAAAAACATTTATTGTTATCATTATGTTGAATAGATTTTTTTTTTCAGGTTTCTTTGATGAATAGAAAGTTCAGAAGAACAGCATTTATCTGAAGTAGAAATATTTATAACATTATAAATGTCTTTATCATCCTTTTTGATCAATTTAAAGCATCCTTGCTAAATAAAAGTATTCATTTCTATATTCCTTTCCAAAAAAACTAAACAAAAAAAATTATACTGACTCCAAGCTTTTGAATGGTACAGTGTATAATGTTACAAAATCATTTTTATTTCAGATAAACACTTACCTTTGGATCTTCTATTAATCAAAGAATCTAGAAAAAGTATTAAACTGTTTTAAATATTGATAACAATAATAATAATAATTATTATTAATGTTTCTCGAGCAGCAAATTAGCATATCAGAATGATTTCTGAAGGATCATGGGACACTGAAGCCTGGAGTAATGATGCTGAAAATTCAGCTGTGCATCACAGAAATAAATTACATTTTAAAATATATTCAAATAGAAAGCAGTTATTTTAAATAGTAAAAATATTTCACAATATTACTGCTTTTGCTGTATTTTGGATCAAATAAATGCAGGCTTGGTGAGCAGAAGATAATTCTTTAAAAAACATTAAAAATCTTACTGTTCAAAAACTCTTGATAGTGTAGATATGTATCATTGCATCTAGTTGTTTTGGATAAGCGTCAGGTCCGACAATATCGTGTCTTTTCGAATTTAAAGGAACACTCCACTTTTTTTGGAAATAGGCTCATTCTCCAACTCCCCCAGAGTTAATAAGTTGAGTTTTACCGTTTTTGAATCCATTCAGCCGATCTCCGGGTCTGGCGAGAGCACTTTTAGCATAGCTTAGCATAGATCATTGAATCCAATTAGACCAGTAGCATCGCGTTCAAAAACGATCAAAGAGTTACGATATTTGTCCTATTTAAAACTTGACTCTTCTGTAGTTATATCGTGTACTAAGATGCGTAATATCACTGCGCCTGCTGCGGCCATGTTACGGCAGCAAAGTTCCTTGATTATTACGCCGGAATGAGAGTAGTTCCTAATCATATCAGCCTAGAAAATCGCAACTTTTCATTTTCCGCCAGTCTTAGTACACGATATAACTACAGAAGAGTCAAGTTTTAAATAGGACAAATATCGAAACTCTTTGATCGTTTTTGAACGCGATGCTACTGGTCTAATTGGATTCAATGATCTATGCTAAGCTATGCTAAAAGTGCTATCGCCAGATCCGGAGATCGGCTGAATGGATTCAAAAACGGTAAAACTCAACTTATTAACTCTGGGGGAGTTGGAGAATGAGCCTATTTCCAAAAAAAGTGGAGTGTTCCTTTAAATCTAGATTTATTCGCTTTGGCCCATGGAAACCTCTATGAACACACTTGACTTGACTTTGCCAAAAAATGGCAGGGGATGAATTTACGTTTTATTAAAAAGTGTTTGCGTATTCTTTACACTCATGGCGCGTACATACATTAGGATAGTTTAGATGCCTGCCTCCGTTGCGAATCCCTATCAAGCACTTTACCGATTCAACTACTCTCCGCTCCTCCTCCTGCCTGGCTCTTTATGCCGCATCACTCACCGCAGAGCAAGCCTGTTCTTGATAAAGCTGAAAATTCTTTAGGCGGAGCAAAATACTTCACCTATAGAGAACATTTGGAGCATCATTAAACGAAAAATACGTCAAAGACGACCACAAACTCTCCAGCAGCTGGAAACCTATATCAGGCAAGAATGGGACCAAATCCAACACCAAAACTCCAGAAACTCATAACCTCGATGCCCAGACGTCTTCAAACTGTTTTGAAAAGAAGAGGGGATGCTACACCATGGTAAACATGCCCCCGTCCTAACTATTTTTTCGTCAAATTTGAAATGAGCTCATTTTGTGCATAAAATTGTAAAATTTCTCTGTTGAAACATTTGTTATGTTATCTATGATCTATTGTGAATAAAATATTGGCTCATGTGATTTGAAATTCCTTTAGTTGTCATTTTATTCAAATTTTAAAAACGACCCAACATTTCCGGAATTCGGGTTGTATTATTAATAATAATATTTTTTCCTTTTGATTTTGTGCTATTAATCCTGTATCTATTAGTGTGTGAGCTGCAGAAGCATCATGTATTTTGCGCAGTGCATGTGTTTGTCCATCCTGTGCTGCCGCTGCTGATGATGATGAGCCTGGTTCTGACAGACCCACAGTCACTCTGTTCTGGCCTAGTTCTCTCTCTGGCACCTAAACTCATTCTCCCCGGAGACACCAGGATGTAGGTCAAGTGAGTCTCCCGTTAGGGAGAAGATAATTAATCAAAGTTCGGAGTTAGAGAGTGTGCACACTCTCAACATGCAGGAAAGGTGAGCTCTTGCTATATTTATACAGCGTTTGCAAAGATAGCCGGGAAAGCCTTCATTCTACGGCAGAGTCTCTGGAGAAATCTGGGCTTAGAAGCTTCGCTCAAGGCCACAACTGTGGCTGTCACGGCCTGATGGTTTGGTTGGGACTGAAATCCAGATTTGGCCGAAGGATCTGGCTAAGGGTCACCTCTGCATGACGGCCCTCGGGCGCCAACTCTGAGCAAAAAAAATAAAAATACAGTTTCTACAGCCAGACCTCATGAAATGTCCAAGAGTATCACCTCACACAGGAAAGCAGCTTCACATTTCCTTCAGCAAATGCAGATGGCTAGTTTCTATAGTACTCTTCACTATGCATTTTGTTAAAGAATAGAGGCTAGAGAAGAAGACTATGACAGTGAAAACTCCCATTTATGAATATTATTTATAACTAAAACTAAAACCATAAAAACATTTATTACTTATAAAATATAAGTTACTTATATATTTATTACTTGTATATATTACTTAGAAAAATATTTATTAAAATATATAACACATAAAAATATATGAAAAGATTAAGTACTAAAACTACTAAACTGTCATAAAAAACTGTATAGACAATTTAAAATGACAAAAAAACAAAATAACTAGTGCTGTCAATCTAGAGCTAACATTAGCATCATGCTACATTAGACAATTTATGAGATTAATAGTACACTTTTACTCAGAACTCAGTTCAAACCACCATCGAGTGTTTGTAATAACTTCCTTTTACGATCACATGTGGAATTTGGTCGTTTACTGTTGTTAAAATATGCTATTTATAGCCTTTTATATCGCTGCACAAATTAGCATTTCAGATGTACACATTCAACTCAAGAAAATCACATACAGACCATATCTATCGTAATCGTGTGCTTATTATCTTATATAATCTATAGTGGCTGTTGTCATGTTTATTTCTGCATCTCACGTTGTTTGTGATGTTACAACCGTCTCTCCGTTCTTAAGTTTCCAGGTATACATTCCAAGTATAATACACATTAGTAAAAGGATCTATTTTAATTTTTATTTGTCTATATACACTTTGGGCGGCCGCGGTACATTATAAAAGTAGCCAAAAAAAAACACGACCCACGGCTCTGTAATATTTTCCCACGACTGTATTGTCAAAATAGCCCAATCGTGCCGTTACCCTGGCAACACTGGTTCGCTGTCCCCTCATCACTCAATGATAGATAACCTTCCGCACTGCGATGACGGGAAGAAGTTGGGGTCAAACCTTATCAAACGATTAATCTGCGTTAAAAAAATATTAACGCGTTAATTTTTTTGTATTAATCGCATGCGTTAACACGTTAACGTTGACACGCCTACAAAATAACCAAAACTTTTTAAAATGAAAACTAAATATTTTTACAAAATCATAAAAACTATTAGAGTATAGCAATGATACTAAAATAAAACTGATATTAAATATGTGTATATTATAGTACTAAAATTACATGGTAATACTTTTTTTTAACAACAATACTAAAAATAACACTGATATTAGTATAGCATAGTAACGCTCATTTCAATTTCTAAGGTGAGATCTCATGAAATGTCCAACAGTATCACCTCAGACAGGAAAGCAGCATCATATTTCCTCCAGCAAATGCAAACCAGCTAGTTTATATACAGTGCCATGAAAAGGTTTTTGCCCCCTTCCGGTTTTTTTTTTTCTTTTGCATATTTGTCACACTTAAAAGATTCAGATCCTCAAACAAATTTTAACATTACACTAAGATAACCCGAGTAAATCCAAAATGCAGTTTTGAAATAATGATTTAATTTATTAAGGGAAAAAAAGCTGCCCAAACCTGCCTGGCACTATGTGAAAAAGTAATTGCCCCCTAAACCTAATAACTGGTTGTGCCACCCTTTGCAGCAACAACTGCAATCAAGCGTTTGCGATAACTGGGTCTTTCACATCGCTGTGGAGGAATTTTGGCCCACTCTTCTTTGCAGAATTGTTTTCATTCAGCCACATTGGAGGGTTTTCGAGCATGAATGGACTGTTTAAGGTCAAGCCACAGCATCTCAATCGGATTTAAGTCCGGACTTTGATTTGGCCACTCCAAAACCTTAATTTTGTTTTTCTTGAGCCATTCAGAGGTGGACTTGCTGCTGTGTTTGGAATCATTGTCCTGCTGCATAAGCCAAGTGCGCTTGAGCTTGAGGTCACAAACAGATGGCCGGACATTCTCCTTCAGGATTTTCTGAGAGAGTGAAGAATTCATGGTTCCATCAATTATGGCAAGTCATTCAGGTTCTGAAACTGCAAAGCAGCCTCAGACCATCACACTACCACAAACCATGTTTGACTGTTGGTATGATGTTCTTTTTATGAAATGCTGTGTTGGTTTTATGCCAGATGTAGCAGGACACACACCTTCCAAAAAGTTAAAATTTTGTCTCATCAGCCCACAGAATATTTGCCCAAAAGTCTTGGGGATAATCAAGATATTTTTTTGGCAAATGTGAGCCTTTGTGTTATTTTTGGTCAACAATGGCTTTTGCCTTGGAACTCTCCCATGGATGCAGTTTTTGCCCAGTTTTCTCATTGTTGAATCATGAACACTGACCTTAATTGAGGCAAGTGAGGCCTGCAGGTCTTTAGATGTTGTTCTGGGTTCTTTTATGACCTCCTGGATGAGTCACCATTGGGCTCTTGGAGTAATTTTGGTAGGCCGGCCTGGGAAGGTTCACCACTGTTCCAAGTTTTCTCCATTTGCGGATAATGGCTCTGACCGCAGTTCGCTGGAGTCCCAAAGCCTTAGAAATGGCTTTGTAACCCTTTCCAGACTGATACATATAAACTATCTGTTTATGAATTTCTTAAGATCGCAGAATGATGTGTTGCTCTTTAAACATGCTTCACTTTGTCAGACAGGATCTATTTAAGTGATTTCTTTGATTCAACAGGTCTGGCAGTAATCAGGCCTGGGTGTGGCTAGTGAAATTTAACTCAGCTTTCTAAAATAATGTGGTTAATCACAGTTATTTCATGATTTAACAGGAGGGGGCAATTAATTTTTTTACGTAGGGCCAGGTAAGTTTGGACAGCTTTTTTCCCTTAATAAATTAAATCATCATTTAAAAACTGCATTTTGTATTACTTGCATTATTTTTGTGTAATATTAAAATTTGTTTGATGGTCTGAATCTTTTAAGTGTGACAAATATGCAAAAAATAAAAATAAAAAAACAGGAAGGGGGCAAAAACCGTTTCACAGCACTCAAACTTTTCACAATGCAGTTTGTTTCCAGAAAAGACTATGACAATGAAAAACTCCCAAAATACACCGTACATGATATATGAATAAATTTGACATCCACAAGATGTCTATACTGAAGATGCATCTGAATATCTTTGACCACAATGAGAGCAGATCCTCTAGGGAAACAGACGTATGGCATATGTTGTCCATATTGGTTTTCATGTCTTCTACTGAAGGCCGTCTGGAATTAAGAATAACCCGGGAGAAATGCATCACTGTTTCAAATCATGATTTTGTGCATTCGAGAATAAATGCCATAGAAGCTACTCTTGGGACTGAGTATGTAGCATGCAAGGGTAGAAATGAGATTATGTGGTAAAATATACTGGATATATATTCAAGTGGCATGTGTGAAATGTGAAAAGAAAAAAAAAAAACACAGAGTGGGACGCATCCCAAACAAGACGAGGAGGAACTTTAAAGCAGTGCAGATTCTGTCAGATTTTTAAAGAAACAACTCAGAGTAAAAAACTCCACAAACTGCATCCAGACATCTGAAGATGTTCTGCACATCCAGTGGAGCATTTAAGAAGAAAGCAATGAATGCATGAAAGCATTAAAGAGATGACTCGTGTTACAGTGGATATTCTACCTTAACCTGGTAATGCCTGACATATGAATCAATAGTCAGAAAAAAAATAAATAAACTTTTTTTTTTTTTTTTTAAATGGAGTTTATTGAACTATTTGAAAGTTTGCATGTGTTTTTGTTGAGTATCATATTTGATACATCCAGATTTTATGGCTCATATAGTCTGATATAGTGAGAATATGGAGGAAAAACAGCTCAGTTTTATTCATAGATTCAAACTGAGCAAAAATATGCAATTTGAAGCAGATGCTGATATTTATATGGACAAAAAGATGAATCAATCATATCAATGAGATCTTTATAACAGTATACTTACATACAATTATATAAATATGAGTCGTCACTATATCTCCAATAATATGTCTTAGATCCAAACATGTAATGCAATGCAATCTAATGCTGATTGAGAGATGAAGAAAAAGACGCTCCTCAGAAGATGTTTTGGAGGCTTGTGAAGATCATTCCTCCGCTGAGGAACAGTGAAAGTAAAGCTTTGGGAAACAAACGCTCCTCAAAATATTCTGATGATCAGATTTGAGACGCACCGATTTTTCTAAAAAATGATTGATGGAGAATCAAATAAAGCTGTGCTGCTTCACTCCAGTAAGTGTTCATCTGGACATATGACTACAGTTATTCGGACGTTTACTTGAGAAAAATCAGTACAGATTTTAGAGAAAAAAGACACACAATGCACCAGCTAAAAGGTGGATGTTTGTACAATTAGTCTAAAAGAGCTTTTACTGGATAAAAAACTCAAAACTATCAATCAGACAACAGAAGACGTGGAGCAGATTGTGTGCAACAGGTAAGAGCAAAGTTTACCATGTTGATCATTTAGAGGCCTTGCGTATTAAATATGATACAGTAGACTTTACAGTGTTAAAAAAAGGTTTCATAAAACATAAAAGACACATGTTTTGCATTTAAATGCACTGTAAACAATTATCAGAAACTAATCTTACTGTAAATAATATAACTAAAGACTTTTCAATGTAACAAATTAGTTCACAAGTTAGTCACGGCATTATTCACCTGCTGCCAAAAAGACCCTAAAGGTCAATATGTATCACTTTATGAGAAATTTATAGTGTCATTCAAACGTTTGGGGTCAGTAAGATCATTTCTTTTAAAGAAATGAATGCTTTTATTCAGCAAAGATGCATTGACAGTAAAGACTTTTTCACTGTTACATAAAAATTATATTCAACTCTATTCAACGTAGAATCATCAAAACAAAATATGTATCACAGTTTACACTAAAATATCTGTTTTCAATATTGATAATAATCAGAAATGTTTCTTGAGCAGAAAATCAGCATGTTAGAATAATTTCTGAAGGATCATGTGACGCATGACTGGAGTAATGATGCTGAAAATTCAGCTTTAATCACAGAAATAAATTATATTTTGAAATATATTCACATAGAAAACAGTTATTTTAAATTGAAATAATATTTTAATGTTTTTACTGCATTTTTTACATGTTTTTAAGAAAAAACTAAAAAAACTAAATTATTTTTTTCTTTCTTTGGTTTTTGCAAGAGAAAACGATAAATTTCCACACATCTACTTTATATAAATCCCTTTTCATAGAACTTCAAGCAAAAATAACTCGTATATTGTGATGCACAACATCACTTGGATCCAGAATTACTCACAGAATGACATAAGGCTTTAGTCACGCCGCCCACCCCTATCTAATGCTGTCTGAAAATGACCTTATCAAGTGACAAAAACTTAGATTTGTTAGGTCTGTGATTTTAAACGCCTTTAAGGTCAATTATCTGCTTCAAACGATGATTACTTTTAAGTGTTTGCCATTGTAATTGTGAAATATTGCCTCTAATTTGAATTCACTTCAAAGGCAGGCGAGAGAGCGCCACTGGACGGCTTCAATCAAGATAATAATTAGAAGAAGAATGAAGGTCAACTGCTGTCTGGAGATCAGATCACAGCCGATAATGTCGCACCGCTGCGGGGCTGCAACGCCACGGATAGTCTTTCTCCTTGAGGACAGCAGTAATAGTCAATATAGATGCTTTTGCATGAGGATTTAAAGTCTGTACCTTATGCAATTGTAAAAGTATTTAAAAGGGAAAACGTCAGAACAATTGAACGGGCCGTGTGTGTCCTGAGTGTTCAGATATCAAAGACGTGCCAATCACAGAGTTAAAGTGTGCAGCCAATCTGATAATCAGCGTAGAAAGTGGCAGAGAGGACGACGCACGGATCAATCAAATTACCCTGATGGCCACCGTGAAGCCGCGGGCTGTAATAAATTCAATGCATTCTCACCGAACGCTCTCAGCAGGGAAGCTCACACATATCGCTGTAGACAGTAGTTACTGCATCTCAGCCAGAAATCGTTCAAGCAGGTGGAATCTGAGCAGAAGAGTAAAGCCGAGCGATCCATATTCATTATTTACTCCTCTAAACATGAACTATAGCAAAGCAGCGGGACGATGCAGTTTGATACAGCATCTGAAACACATTCACTAACAAAACTATGTTCTAAGAACGTTCTGCTAACGTTCTGAGAACATTGTTTCTGACTGTTCAAAACATTCCGTTTTTTAAATGTTTAAAAAATGTGATTGTTACAACATGAAGTGGAATCTTACATTTTATTATTTTGCAAACATTATGTGAACGTTAATTTTGAATATTTCCCGAAAAAAAACAAAAAAAAAACATTTTTGTTAACTGGGTTTAACCCAATAAGCCTGCTGTATCATATTTGATATGCAAGGCCTCTAAATCATCAAGATGATCAAAATTTTATTGTTAAACCCATCGCACACAATCTGCTCCATGACTTATTTTGTCTGATTGAAAGTTATCAAGTAAAAGGCCTTTTAGTCTAATTGTACAAACGTCCGCCAACGTTCAGCTCAAGCTTTTTGCTGTCAAATCTTGACTGATTTTTATCAAGTAAACATCAGAATAACTGTAGTAATATTTCCAGATGAACACTAACTGGACTGAAGCAGCTCGGCTTTACTTGATTCTCCATCAATCTTTGTTTTTTTTTTGTTTTTTTTTTGTTAGAAAAATCAGTGCGTCTCAAATCTGATCATCAGGATCTTTTGAGGAACGTTTGTTTCCAGAAGCTTTATGTTCACTGTTCCTCAGCGGAGGAATAATCTTCATCTCACATCTTCTGAGGAGCGTTTATTTCTTCATCTCTCAATCAGCATTGGATTGCATTACGTTATATGTTTGGATCATTTCAATCTCATCTTACTAAGACATACGTATTTATTATTGGAGATATAGAGTGATAGAGTATAGATATAGAGTACCACTGATATTTAGATCATTTTATGTCTATATGAGCCATAAAAGCCTTATGTATCAAATATGATACTCATCAAAGGCATATATGCAAAGTTGTTGTTTTTTTTAGATTCATTTACATTTTACCTAAAGGTTCAATAAATCGTTTTGTTTTAAATAGATGTCATATGTCAGACTTTACAAGGTTAACTATTGCATAATGGTTAACACTTTTGCATAATGATCACTAAACTAAAGGCAACCAAAATCATGCATGATTTACTAGTCGAAAATTTGGACAGACTCGCCTTTTCTACATTTCTAGTGGCAGCAACGGCAAGGTCGTGGCTCAAACCTGCAGGAAACACATGTACTGTGTGTAAAAAGTCACTTAATATAAAATCATCTGTAGACTATATAAATTATTCAGAGGATATTTTACTTTACTCAAGTACTATTGAAACTGAATCCCTGTACTTTTACTTGGCTACATTTCTAAGTCAAAAATGATGCTTTTTATTCCCTACAATTCCATTTAGGCCTCCAAAGTACAAAGCACAGTTTTTGCAGGTCATCATGATTTCTTTCATCTTTTTGTCCATTAAACTGAGCTTACAAAGCCCATCAAATTACACTCCCGACTGAACTCATACAGCCAATGACATCCATTTCAGCACATTTAGACACAACGATGGTCACTCGTCCTTGTGAAGAGACGTCTCATCAGTCAGCACAACACAGTCACTGACCTAAAGCAAAAGGCTTTAATTAAAAGATGCGGATGACGATGGACTCGAGTGCAACAGCTATAAAATGAACTGAGGGTGAGTCTCAAGTTTAACAATTTCAAGTAACATGTTTGGAGTTTAATGTTTGAGTCTAGTCTATCCATTTCAAAAAGATGCAAAACATTTACTTTTAAATATGCTAGGATTTTCTTAAGTGTTTTATGCTCACCAAGGCTGCTTTTATTGAATTTAAAATACAGTAAAAACTGTAATACTAGCTGTTCTAATCTTTTTGTATTCCATCTTATTACACAATTAACAAAAGCAAAAAATGCCTCAAACACTAGCTTGCTCTATTATTATTTTTCTATTCGATCCGTTTTCTATTTATTATATAATTAAAAAAAACAAAAACAAAACCTTCCTACATGTACTGTGTTAAGCTAACTAAGACTCGTTATCACTCTTGCATATCATTGCTCTTTTGGTGATTTTGATTCCTTCCATTGTCCTCATTTGTAAGTCACTTTGGATAAAAGTGTCCGCTAAATGACTAAATATAAGAGTAATATTGTAAAATATTTTCACCATTTAAAGTAGCTGTATGTTCTATGTGAATATATTGTAAAATGTAATTTATCCCTGTGATGTGAAACTGAATTTTCAGCATCATTACTCCAGTCTTCAGGGTCACATGATCCTTCAGAAATCTGCTGATAATTAGCGATGTTGAAAATTGTTATTTTTGTTATGGAAGCAGACTTCACAAGGGGTTAATTCAATGCAGATGGATTTATTTGACAGCGGAGTAAAAGCAGAGGAAGGAATGGCAAGTATGATTTTCAAATATCAGATCAATGGAGAGAGGAGTCGATAACTGGAAGGTATTTGCCTTGACCGGAGCTCGTGGACGCTGGAGGAACCACACATCTCGCAGTGAAACTTTGATAGACTGGCAGGAGAGCGCTGGAAGAAACTGGACACAGGAGATTGGAGGACACAACGCTGGAGAGGACACAGGAGGTAGCTTAACAGGAAGATAGGTAACAGGTAAGTCACAGAGATAGCTTTAGGAGTCCACTTCGTTAGAATGAGACCGGACGTTTGAGTGCAGTGAGGTGTGGCTTTATGGTGCTTGGTGATGAAGCTCAGATGGCTCTGATGGCTCGATCTGGGTAGGTGAGGTGGAATTCGTCGAATAGTGTTGGGTCTAGGATGTAATTTCTGGGGACCCATGACCTCTCCTCCGGGCCATAGCCCTCCCAGTCTACAAGGTATTCTGGACCACCACAGCATCAGGAATCCAGGATCTTCACCTCGTAGCTGGTGCCGTCCTCCAGAATCAGGGACATATCTGGGACTAAGTTTCTTGCAGGGCAGGCGCATCCGGATGTCTCTCGTTGACAGCCAGACCTTCTGTCCCGGTTGGTAAAGGGGAGCCTTGGACATTCAAAGGTCTGCTGTCATCTTGCTCCTGTGCACTGCACGTTGGAGCTGATGGTGAGCATCGCCCCAGACCCTCTCGGAACCAGTAGTTGACCGTTGGTACTTCCGATGGTTCCCCAGACCAGGGTAACAGGGGTGGCTGGTAGCAGAGTACGCACTGGAAGGGAGTGAGTCCAGTAGAAGGTTGACGAAGGGAATTCGGCCCAGCTAATAAACTGGTTCCAAGAGTCCCGGTGGCTGTGGCAGAAGGTTCGTAGGAAGCGACCAATTTCCTGGATCCTCTCCGTCTGCCTGTTTGTCTGGGGATGGTATCCAGAAGACAGGCTTACGGTCACACCCAGGAGCTTAAAGAAGCCTCTCCATACTCTGGAGACGAATTGTGGCCCCCGATCCGACACAATGTCCTCAGGAATGCCGTAATATCTGAAGACAAAGTTAAATAATAATTTGGCTGTCTCCATGGCCGTAGGCAGGCCTCTGAAGTGAAGAAGTCGACATGATTTAGAGCAGTGGTTCTCAACCAGGGGGGCGCGGGTAGGCTACAGGATGGGAGGAAAAAAACCCTGAAAAAAAAAAAATTAGCAAATTTTTTTTTTATCACTAAACTACTGTCACAAATAAAGTTATAGTTTTGTATATACATAACTCCTGAATAAAAATTAAAATGTGTTTGGACTGATTTAAAAAAAAAAAGAGTTTTGAACAAATTTGATTGGTTTGTCGATAGTGAGCGCAAATGCAGGTGATAAGCGGTTTTATTAAACGAGTCGTTGAGTCGTTCATTCAAACGATTCGTTCAAACGGCCGATTCATCAAGAATGAGACAGATGTTTGTGCATGGGTCATTGAATCTTTGACTCAACCGATTTGTTCAAAACACTGAATCATTCAAAACACGACTGAGTGTTGCTGTGAGATGCGCTATGCTGTGATCTTTGTTTAGATTCATCGGATCTATTTTCGCTGCTAAAATAGACCAAAACAGTCATTATTTCGTCTAAAATGTAAGTGACTTAATATTATTAACTTGTTTGTTGGACTGAGGTGATGGTAAATTAAGTGATGGTCAATTGTCAGCTCTTGGTCGTCAGGTCGTGTGATGTATGTTGCTGAACTGAAATTTAACTGCAGTATGTCAATTTAGTTTATTTGTGTGTGCTGCGCTCATAGACTTCAGAAAACGGCGCTTATTTGTTTGATTTCTCCTCGAGAAGCTGCGCGAGCCTCAAAAGTTTAAGGTCCTTGCACCCTGACTGAGTCCGAAACTGTTGTATTCGTTTTTTCATATTCGTCATTTCGTAGCTCTCAATTGTCAAAAACACCCCTCAAAATATTTGCTACGGATGCGAAAAATTCAGAAAATCGAACCATCCGAATTAATTTTCATGACGGACGGAAGTTTCAGAGGCTGCAAACGTATAAAACGTGAGCCCCTCTCCCATCCAAAAGCACTCACAGGCGGTCAGTCTCTCAGTAGCATTGTTAAGTATTAAAATAAAATCAGAATTGTCTGCAAAATAATTATTTTGTTTGTTTAATTAAAGATCGTGCCTAAGTCCCGACTGATTAGCCCCTGGTACGTCTCTCAACACAGCCACACACACAGTTACATATTGCCTAAACTTTATTGAAAACACATAACCAAAATGGAGAAATTTCTTGTGAGGACCAACAAGCCAACCGACGCACCACCAGCTGCAAAAAAGCTTCGAAGGTACGATGAAGCATACCTGCAGTTTGGGTTTACAGTCACGGCTGATCTGTGTGTCGTGTGTGCCGAGTTGCTGGCAAACAACAGTATGTAGCCCTGCAAATTAAAAAGGCACCTCGAAACAAAGCATGCTGGCATTAAAAATAAACCGACTGAATATTTTAAAAGAAAGCTTGATGGCCTCCATCAGCAACAGGCAACCATTTCAGTGCACAGCACTGTGTCTAAACAGTGTTTGGAGGCATTTGTATGTAGTGGCCAAAAGAATCGGTAAACTGGGTAAACCGCATACAATCGCCGAGACTCTCATTTTGCCGGCAGCGTATGAATAATGATAGGCAATAGTGCAGCAGCCAAACTCGGTGCAGTACCACTGTCTAATGACACCGTCGCTAGGAGAATTGTAGACATGTCCAATGATATCAGAGAGCAACTGATAGAGTTCGTAAAAAAGAGTCCTTACTATGCGCTGCAGCTGGACGAATCCACTGATATTGCTGGGCAGGCACAGCCCCTCACCTATGTCAGGTATCTGCGGGACAAGGTGATTGAGGAGGATGTCCTGTTTTGCCGGCCTCTTCAGTCGCACACTACAGGAGAAGCCATTTTCAATGTCCTTGATATTTTTATCCGTGAAAATGGTTTAGCTTGGGACCGATGTGTTGGCCTATGCACGGATGGTGCGCAGGCAATGACGGGGCGTGAGCGTGGCCTAGCTGCTCGCGTTCAGCAAGTAGCTCCACTTGTGAAATGGACACATTGCATGGTCCATCGTGAAGCACTAGCTGCTAAAAAAATGACGGTTCTTTTTGACTCCTTGCTGAACCAATCAGTGAAAATGATAAATCTCATCAAATCACGGCCGCTAAACTCTCACTTGTTTGGGGTCCTCTGCCAGGAGATGGGGTCAGGGCACGAACAGCTGCTTCTGCACACTGAAGTTCGCTGGCTTTCCAGGGGGCGGGTGCTACAGCGGTTGTATGAGCTGTGAGAGGGGGTGAAGTGGTTT
This sequence comes from Acrossocheilus fasciatus, assembly GCA_036784905.1. Lineage (NCBI taxonomy): Eukaryota > Metazoa > Chordata > Actinopteri > Cypriniformes > Cyprinidae > Acrossocheilus > Acrossocheilus fasciatus. Next base: position 2,537,215 of record CM071954.1, on the reverse strand, counting down.
TTGACAGAAATCAGATCAGATCTCGCGAAGCATCTGGATGACACTATGTGGCTTGCATCTCTGTCCTATTTGGTCGATATATTTCACCGCTTGAACGGCCTCAACCTGTCTTTGCAAGGCCGCGAAACTCATATTTTACTCCTTGCAGACAAAGTGCACGCCTTCACACAAAAACTAGACCTCTGGCATGGCCGCATCAGTCGAGGGAACTGCGACATGTTCCCCAGCCTTGCAGACTTTATCGCTGATGCAGGCACGTCACACGATTTCTCCTCCCTATTTCAATCAGCGTCTGAGCACCTGTCAGCAATCAGAAAACAATTTGCAACGTACTTTAAAGAGGATTATCGCTCTTTTGCGTGGGTTGGAGATACGTTTGTGTGCACAGCAAACGAGCTATCAATTGATATGCAGGAACAGCTTATTGAGCTGAAGAGGGACAGTAGACTGAAGGAACTCTTTAGCTCCTGCCCTCTTTCGTCATTCTGGGCAGCATCGATGCAGGAATATCCTGAACTTTGTGACGTCGCTTTGAAGATTCTCCTTCCTTTGGCGTCGACATATTTGTGTGAGGCAGGATTCTCAAAAATGACTGCACTCAAAATGAAATACCGCAATCGTGAACAAATCGAGGATGATTTGAGGCTATGTTTATCAAACACTGAGCCAAGAATTGAAGATCTTTGCAAGGCAAAGCAGGCTCAGGTCTCACATTAACATCACCTACCTGCAAGCTTCTGTAAAAAATGCAGATGATGCCTACTATTAGGTCTAGTAATAATAACAATAATAAAGCATAAATTAATATCAGAGGTCTGGTGCCAATTCCCAATTATAGCAATAGCCTAGTAATGATAATAGGCCTATACTGATGATGATAGTAATAATAATAACAACAGCAACAACAATAAAGCATGTAACCTCATATAATTATATAGCAATAGCCTAGTAATGATGATAGGCCTACTACTACTCATAATAATAATAATAATAATAATAATGTCTGCAAGCTCACATTAGAAGTCTGGTGCTACTGCCAATTATAACAATAGCCTAGTAATGATAATAGGCCTACCTACTGCTACTGATGATGATGATAATAATAATAATAATAATAATAATAATAATAATGTGGGCCTAAAAATAATAGCCTAGGGCTATCTATCTATCTATCTATCTATCTATCTATCTATCTATCTATCTATCTATCTATCTATCTATCTATCTATCTATCTATCTATCTATCTATCTATCTATCTATCTATGCAAGGTGGTGGTGGTGGGGGGGGCACTGGGGCCCCAACTGCAATGAACCAGCTTTGGGGGGGCCCAGCTTGCAAAAGGTTGAGAACCCCTGATTTAGAGAATCGGTCCACAATTACTAATATGCAGGTGTTACCATCTGAGGCTGGTAGATCACTGATGAAATCAACTCCCAGGTGTTACCATGGATGGTTAGGAATGGACAGCGGAGAGTTTGGTGCAGTCCACACAGCCCTGGACGAACCTTCTCACATCCCTGGCCATGCTGGGCCACTGGTCTGTTATTGTGGCAACATTTCCACGCCCCGAAATGTGACGCTGAATGAAACGAACTGAGAGGGTGCTGTTGGCCCCGGGGTAGCCAGTACCCAGTGATGTGTGAACAGAGTGAATGAGGGGAGTGCACGGTGTTCGGGAGATATAATTTACACCCAGTGGGCAGCCCGGCGGAGTGGCCGTGTAAGCATTGGAGGAGGTGACTGGGTCAGGGTTCCACTGGATGCAACTGACGATGATCTTTTCTGGAATTATGTGTTCTGGCTTTTCCTCATTTACTTCTGGAGCATGGAGACGAGACAAGGCATCTGCCTTTACATTCTTGAGCCCTGGGCGGTAGGAGATTGTGAAAATGAATCGGGTAAAGAAGAGGGCTCAGCAGGCCTGGCGTGGGTTGAGTCTCTTGGCATCACGCAAGTACTGCAGGTTCTTGAGATCAGTGAGAACTGAGAAGGGATGTTGTGCACCCTCTAACTAATTCCTCCACTCCTCTAGGGCTAACTTGATGGCCAGAAGTTCCCTGTTGCCTATGTTGTAATTCCTTTCCGCCGGGCTGAGATTCTTGGAAAAGAAGGCACATGGATGGAGTTTGGCTGGAGTCCCCTGCTGCTGAGATAACACGGCTCCAATCCCCATGGTAGAGGCGTCCACCTCTACGACGAATGGCTTCTTGGGGTCTGGGTGAACGAGGATTGGAGCGTGGGTAAAGGCTTCTTTCAAGCTCTCAAAGGCTTCAGTGGCAGCTGTTGTCCAGGACAGAGACTTGGGCTTGTTGCGTAAGAGGCTGGGGAGGGGACTGGTTATGACACTGTAATTCTAAATTAACTTTCTGTAGAAGTTGGAGAAACCCAGAAATCGTTGGAGTTCCTTAATGTTGGAAGGAACGGGCCAGGTCAGGTCTTGATGGCGTCCACCTTCCCCTTGTCCATCTGGATGCCACCACTATCGATGTTGCATCCCAGAAACTACACTGAGGGTTGATGGAATGAACACTTCTCAACTTTGAGGAACAAATGGAACTCTCAGGCATTGTAGGACCTCCGCAACGTGGTGGCGATGTTCGGCCAAGCTCCGAGAGTAGATGAGGATGTAATCAATGTAGACCAGGACGAACCAGTGTAGATACTCTGGGATCACCTCATGCATGATATCCTGGAATACGGAGGGGGTGTTGACAAGGCCATACGGCATAAGATATTCATAGTGGCCAGTAGGTGTCACAAAGGCTGTTCTTCCACTCGTCCCCCTCGCGTATCTGGATGAGGTTATACGCACTGCAGAGGTCTAACTTGGTGAAGATGGTGGCACTGCAAAGATGTTCTAGGGCTGCTGGGATGAGAGGAAGGGGATAACGGAACTTGACTGTGATGTTGTTCAGTGCTCGGTAATCTATACAAGGCTGCAAGCCTCCATCCTTTTTGGCCACAAAGAAACTCGAAGCAGCAGGGGATGTTGAAGGGCGGATGTAACCTTGCTTAAGTGCCTCATCGATATACTCATCCATGGCCTTCTGTTTGGGAAGTGACAATGGGTATATCTTTCCCCTGGGCACTGGCTCACCTGGTACGAGATCGATTGTGCAGTCCCATGGCTGATGAGGAGGTAATTGAGAGGCCTTCTTCGAGCAGAAGACGTCTCTGAAGGGGGCATAACAGGTGGGTATGTCGATGGATTGTTTCTCTAGATGGCTCTCGATGGAGGTGGAGATTAAAGTTATAATCTTGGTCTAACGAGGAGATGGTTGAGGGATACTTGGAAAACAGTCCGGCAAACATTGGTTGTCCCACGTCAGGACTTCTCCTGTGCACCAAGAGATCTGAGGTTCATGCTGTGCAAACCACGGTCGCCCGAGTATGTCTGTTGCTGCTCCCTCCAGAACCAGTAGGTGGATTTTCTCTTTATATAACTGACCAATCCTCAGCTGAACAGGGCCTGCATGGAACCTCACATTCCTGCGACTGATGGGTTTCCCGGTTATCGACTGGACTTGGTAAATTGTTGGGCTGGTGGTGGTTGGGAGTTTGAGCTGGCGGCAGAGGCTCCCTGATATGAAGTTCCCGGCAGATCCCGAGTCAAGTAGGGCATGGACTGGAAGAGAGATAGCGGAGGCAGTAAGCGTTACAGCAGTGGAGAGCGGTTTCATATTTTGAATGACCAGTTGAATGGCACTCACCAGGAGTCGAGGAGGACGAACTGGGCATGAAGATAATCACATGCCCACCGGTTCCACAATATAGACATAATCTATGCTTCATCTGCCTCTGCTGCTCAGCATAAGATAGACGAGTGGTGTCCATCTGAATGGGTTCATGAATTGGTTCTGGAGGGTGGTTTGCATCTGGGTGGCAAAGGAAGGGAGTACAACGGGTTAATTGTGGTTGTTCCTAATAGCAAGATAGTATACGAGTGGCACATCGAATGGACAGTTGGATGAAACTTTCCAAGCCGCAGGAGTCATCATAGCTGGTGAGCTGCAACCGCAATCTGGGTTCCAATCATTTCGGGGTGTGGAAATGTCGACACAATAACAGACCGGTGTGCAAAACTCTCGGACATATTTGAAAGATTCTATGCCACGAACTTTAAATTTTTCACATGCTTTTGAAAATCCAGTGTTTATTTGATCCTATAAGCGCTCATGGTCACAGTTGTAAACACGACAGCTTTCTTCTTTCGTGAGGGGGTTTGGTGTCACAGCATCTTTGTTTCCAGGTGGAACGTTAAAAAACGTGACACACGCATCTACCAGAAATCCTGTATAATTCAACCAATCCGACGACGACTTCGGAACTCCTGAAATGTTTCCACTTTTGTGTGCTATATGCATCAGATGTTTAGCCATCGTTCCATGGGCATGACGTCTGAGGCTGAGACTAGGATCCAGGTGGTTGCAGTGACCATCTGATCTGGATACAGTTTGGATCTGGGTGGTTACAGTGACCTCGGAATAAGAAAGAAACAGACTAATATTAGAGTAGATGCCATTCTTCTAACGATGTAACAAGTACATCGGGTGTTTTGGGAAGTGTTCCCGGTGACCTAATTAATGCAGCCTAACAATACTTTAACAGATTTAAATTATAGAAATGCGATAGTGTATTATGTGTAAGCCAGGTTAAAGAGATGGGTCTTTAATCTAGATTTAAACTGACAGAGCATGTCTGCTTCTTTTCTAACATCTTTGACAGAAAATGGAGATTCGAGATTGGTCTGTAATTAATTACTTCTTTGGAGATAAGTTGTGTTTTTTTAATGAGAGGCTTAATAACAGCCAGTTTGAAGGTTTTTGGGACATATCCTAATGACAATGATGAGTTAATAATATTCAGAAGAGGATCTATTATTTCTGGAAGCACTTCTTTTAGGAGCTTAGATGGAACAGGGTCTAACCTACAGGTTGTTGGTTTTGATGATTTAACAAGTTAATACAATTCTTAATTTCCAATAGAAGAGAATGAGTGGAATTGTTCCTTAGGGGATCTATAGTGCACTATCTGATGTGATACTGTGGCTGACAGCTGCATGGTTACAATTGTATCTGTAATAGTTTCGATCTTGGAAGTAAAGTAGTTCATAAAGTCATTACTACTGTTCTGCTGGGTAATGTCTGCACCTGCTGATGTTATATTTTTTTGTTAATTTAACCACTGTATTGAATAAATACTTGGGGTTGTGTTTGTTTTCTTCTAAAAGAGACATAAAGTAAGCAGATATAGCAGTATTTAAGGCTTTCCTGTAGGAGGTGTATTTTCCCGCCAAGCAATACAAAATATCTCTAATTTTGTTTTTCTCCAGCAGCGCTCCATTTTTCGGCCTGCTCTCTTTAGGGCCCGAGTGTGCTCATTATACCACGGTATTGGACTGTTTTCCTTAAGCGTAAAGGAGCAACCGTATCTAAAGTGCTAGAAAAGAGATAGTCCATAGTTTCTGTTACATCATCAAGTTGTTCTGAGTTATTGGATATGCTGAGGAACTGAGATAAGTCAGTAAATCATTCTCGGGGACTTTAATAAAGCAAATCTCTCCCGCGAACTGCTGAAACACAGAGAGCACATCACATGTCCCACCAGAGACAGTAATATATTGTCTCACTGTTACACAGCGATAAAGGATGCATATCACTCTGTCCCACGGGCAGCTTTAGGACTCTGTGATCACTGTTTAGTTCATCTCATACCGACCTACAGGCAGAAACTTAAATCTGCTAAACCTGTATTAAGAACTGTTAAAAGATGGACTAATGAAACAGAGCGGGTTTTACAAGCCTGTTTCTCTCTCACTGATTGGACTGTTTTCGAAGCTGCTGCAAACGATCTGGACGAGCTCACAGAGACTGTAACATCTTATATCAGTTTCTGCGAGGATATGTGCATTCCTGCCAAGACTCATTTGACTTACAACAACGACAAACCATGGTTCACTGCAAAACTCAGACAACTCCGTCAGGCCAAAGAAGATGCTTACAGAAAGGGGGATAAAGTCTTGTATAAACAGGCCAAATACACACTGGAAAAGGAGATAAGAGTGGCTAAGAGGATTTATTCTGGCAATCTAAGGAGCCAATTCTATTCCAGTGATTCTGCTTCAGTGTGGAAAGGTATGAAAGATATCACCAGTTACAAGACACCATCCCCCAGCACTCTGGAGAATCAACAACTGGCAGACGATCTGAATGAGTTCTACTGCAGGTTTGAAAAAACACCCCACACCCGCCCTGAACACCTCTCCACACAACCATTAACACCTCCAGCAACCCCCCTCTCTCCCACACCTGCAATTCTGATCAGTGAAGATGACATGTGCCAGGTCTTCAGGAAGAACAAAAGAAGGAAAGCACCAGGCCCAGACGGTATGTCACCAGCCTGCCTAAAATCCTGTGCTGACCAGCTGGCCCCCATCTTCACACAGATCTTCAACAGATCACTGAAGCTGTGCGAAGTTCCCTCATGCTTCAAACGTTCCACCATCATCCCTGTCCCAAAGAAACCCAACATTACTAGACTTAATGACTACAAACTTGTGGCTCTAACGTCTGTGGCCATGAACTCATTTGAAAGACTGGTTTTGGCTTATCTGAAGGGCATCACTGGACCCTTACTGTAGTTTTACCCTCTGCAGTTTGCCTACAGAGCAAACAGGTCTGTTGATGATGCAGTCAACATGGGACTGCACTTCATCCTGCAGCATCTGGACAGACCAGGGACTTATGTGAGGATCCTGTTTGTAGACTTCAGCTCTGCTTTTAACACCATCATCCTGGACACCCTCCAGAGTAAACTGACACAGCTCTCCGTGCCCACCTCCGTCTGTCAGTGGATCACCAGCTTCCTGACAGACAGGCAGCAGCTAGTGAGGCTGGGAAAATACACATCCAGCACCTGTACGATCAGCACTGGAGCTCCTCAGTGTCTGCGTACAGACAGGAGGTTAAGGAGCTGGCTGTCTGGTGCAGTCTTAACAACCTGGAGCTCAACACGTTCAAAACAGTGGAGATGATCGTTGACTTCAGGAGAAACCCCCCTGCTCTCCCCCCACTCACCATCATGAACAGCACTGTAACTGCAGAGGAGCATACCTGTCAACACTCCCGTTTTTCCCGGGAGTCTCCCGTATTTCCCATCCATTTCCCACCCCCCTCCTGTTTTGTTATTTCTCCTGGGAAACCCCCTTTAATTTGTATGGCCCAAATCTAGTTATAATATAAAATGTGTATATGTGTATAAAATGTGAATAATCACATCAATATTTTATTTCAAGGTTGTACAGTTGGCAGATCTTGAAATGTATCACCCAGAGCATCACCTCACACAATCGACACAATACAAATTTCAAACGATTTGTGACCTCAACCTGGCAACCTAACCCAGTTGCGCTGTAGATTTCTGTGCAAGTAGTAGATGCGGGAAGTTGAATCAGTGGTAGAATGGAAGGAAGAGTCAGGTGGTGCTCTGGCGAAGAAAAATATTTAATTGAAGAATTTAATTTCTTGTCTTGAAGCCATGTAAACAATGCCCACGCCTTTTGCAAAGTGTGTCGCGCTAATTTTAATATCGGACACGGTGGTAAAACCGACATATCTCAGCATATTAAATCACAGTGGCACATTCGTGCAGCCGAGGCACAAAAGGGCAACACATACTATAAGCATACAATGTTAATGTTATGTACAATGTTACAATGTAATGTAATGTAATTTGTTGCTGTGCAGTTTTTCTGTTTAATTTCTAAAAAAAAAAAATATATATATATATATATATATATATATATAGTACCCAAATATTGACAGGTATGCAGTGGAGTCATTCAGATTCCTGTGCACTACAATTTCTCAGGACCTGAAGTGGGACAATCACATCGAGTCCATTGTGAAAAAGGCCCAGCAGAGGTTGTACTTCCTTCGCCAAGCAATCCATCTCATGAATACTTGACATTAAACGTGGAACACACAACACTATTATACATTACTGATTCACCATATATACTTATTTTTTTATTTTATTTCAAATTTGCACATATCAGACCTGTACACACATAACTGTCTATATTATATATTGTGTTTTTTTGCCATTTTGTACACTGCCTATTTGTATATTTGTATATTATTTATTTTTTTATCTGTGTCCTGTCTTGTTGCTGTCTTTCTGTTGCACTGTAGAGCTTCTATCACTATAACAAATTCCTCGTATGTGTAAACATACCTGGCCAATAAAGCTCATTCTCTCTTCTCTCTCTCTCTCTCTCTCTCTCTCTCTCTCTCTCTCTCTCTCTCTCTCTCTCTCATATAATTTACAACAAGTGATTTTGTAGAAAGGGATCTAATATTCAATAAGCCAAGCTTTATCTTTTGTTTATCTATATTATATCTGTTTTTTTATTTGTTGAACATCAATTAAATTGTTACTCTTACTTTGGTATGGATGTTTTCTGTATTTTCTAGTTCGGGGAACAGACACAGTCTCTATAGTGTGATATCTAGGTGAAGGATTCTCTGTTAACTGACTTCTGTGATGTGGGGCGGCTAGCAGATGGTTGGTTTAGCCAATCTGTCTGCTTTCTGACCTGGGCCCCAGTTAGTCAAGTACAAACTCTAAGACTTCTAAGATTTCTAGGGAGAAGAGCGGCACCACCCCAGAAGGGATGAAGACCATCTCTTTTCAACAGGTCAGGTCTGCACCAAAAATTCTTCCAATTGTCTATAAAACCTATGTTATTCTGCGGGCACCACTTAGACATCCAGCCATTGAGTGATGACAGTCTGCTATGAATCTCATCACCACGGTAAGCAGGGAGGGGACCAGAGCATATTACAGTGTCTGACATCGTACTTGCAAGTTCACACACCTCTTTAACATTATTTTTAGTGATGTCCGACTGGCGAAGTCAAAAATCATTAGCACCGACGTGAATAACAATATTACTGAATTTACGTTTAGCATTAGCCAGCACTTTTAAATTTGCCAAGATATCAGGCGCTCTGGCTCCCGGTAAACATTGGACTATGGTGGCTGGTGTCTCTATTTTCATGTTCCATACAATAGAATCGCCAATAACTAGAGCACTTTCATCAGGTTTCTCAGTGGGTGCTTCACTGAGTGGGGAGAACCTGTTTGATGTTTTGATCGGAACGGAAGAGTGGTGTTTTGACCCGCGACTAGGCCACCTCACAGTCACCCAGTTGCCCTGCTGCACGGGCTCAACCGGAACCGAACAATGTACAGGACTCCCTGAGCTAGTCGCATCCAAAGCAGTATCTAAAGCCCTCACATTCTTACTGTCCTCAACTAAAGTTTGGATGTGTGTCCCTAATTCTGAAATCTTCTCTGTCAGCCTAACTATTTCCCTACATTTACCACACGTGAATCCCTCGTTGCTGACAGAGAGAGATAAACTGTACATGTGGCAAACAGTGCAAACAACAATAGCAGGAGAAGAAGCCATTACTCACCGTGATTGAAGAATGATTCACTTACCACTGTTGTTTGATGAACTCGTGAAAAAACGGAGCGAGAGAGAAGAAAACAATAATAGGCGCGAATAGAAACGCGAATGGAACCGTGAATGACAAGCTAACCGGCTAACGAATGCTAACGCGCTGCACGCACGGTTTTAAAAAATGAATGATCAAATTAGTTTGATAGATAATACCAGAAATATGGTGGGAATTAAGTTATACTGTATATTATCACTTTAAACAACAGAGAGTGAAAGCAAGATAGAGATTCAATAAAAAAGTGAAGCTACACGGAGCAATATTCACAAACCTCTCAGCAGCATGACAGACAGGAACAGACAGAAGCAATGTATATATATATATATATATATATATATATATACACTGTATATACACACACACACACACACACACACACATATATATATATATATCATTTATATATTTATATATATTTATATATTTTAAAGTTTTAGTTTTTAGTTATTAATTAGGTAATTATTCATTTTTAGTTACTAATTTACTTAGTTTTAGTTATTTTAGTACGAAAATGAGAAATCCTGACTTAAACTATCTAAAATAAAGTTTATGTTTAAAGTTTATTATATTTTATTTATTTCTGTAAATGTTTATTTTATTTCAGTAGTGATGAAAAAAAAAAACATTTAAAAAATAAATAAAAATATATAAATAAGAATATATTACTAAACCACACCACATCATTCTAATATGATTTGCAGCATTTCTTATTATTTTCAATGTTGATTTTTATTTGTCATAATTCATAATATTGTTCAGAAAAGAACAGTGATTATCTGGAATACATTTGTTTTGTTTTGTTTTTTTGGGGGGTGCAATGTAAAATGCAATGTCTTTAATGCATCCTTGCTGAATAAAACAAACTTATTTAAAAATAAAGAAAAAAAAATGGGAAATCTCAAACTTTTGAACTCAAGTGTGTGGCCACACAATTTGACTTTTAATGAAGCAAAATCGACAGCATCCACTTAAACTCAAACGTAAAATCTCAGTACTTTTTCCACCCCTGGGAATAAAGGCTTTGTCTTTGAACTCAAACCCTTTGTGTTCGTATGGAAATCGTCGCTGCCCACACAGTGAGGAAAAAACATCACTCTGTTCACCCGATGCTTCAGCACGCCAAGTCTTATCAGGAAAGGTCAAAGCTGCTTCCAGCATGCAAACTCAATATTGCATTACAATATTTCATTTGACCAATTCTGCATCAATAACCAACTAATGAAACCCTATTAATAAAACACGCATCCTTGATTATCTCACACTCAACGCTCCCGGCACCCTCATTTTCTCTAAAAACATTGCAATCATCAAACTCTGCATTAGGAAGTAACATTTAGGCGAGGTAAGTTTCCAAATGCGAAATGGAGCTCATTAAAATTCATACCTGTCATGAATCAAAATGGAAATGAAAAGTCAAGGCTGGGCTCGGTGACAAAGACGCGGCGGAAAAGAGCCGTCTTTTTACAGGCTGAGTAAACATATCAGGACAGTATTAATAGAGTGTTTGCAGAATAATAGACGGTCGTTTAAGAGCTGAGCGTGTATTACGATGAGAGAGAGGGATATTAAACGCTGCAGTGGCGATTCACAGATAAAGACGACACCCAACAGGTCACAAGCAGTTTTATATTAAGGTTGACTAATTGCCCGGCTGTGACTCCATTACAATCTGTCACGTCACACTGGAAGTAAATCACCGCGGCCCTGGGGACGAATCACAATAGATTTGTGCTGCAGCGGAGCTGAAAATGGCCAAACGCTGTGCATCGGATTCATTATGTTCATAATGCAATTATTAGTGGTGCTTGTGAAGGCACTGATGTGATGAAACCTCTAACCCTGTAAAGCCTGATATATGAAATAATGGTTAGAAATATATTTTTCTATTCTAACTATTCAGAAGTTTAAATTGTTTTTTGTTGAGAACCATATTTGATACATCAGGTTTTATGGCTCATATGATATAGTGAAAATATGGATGAAAAAAACAGCTCAATTTTATTTGGTAACTCAAACTAAAAAAAAAATATGCAATTTGGTGCAGATGCTGATATTTTGAATTAAGTTTATTTTTTCTTGCCTCATTGACAGGCTTCTTTTGTTTCGTTTTAAGCAAAAACAAACTAAATATATTTTTCAGACAATTTTCATATCTTAAGTCATTTTGCTTCAAGTAAACATGACAACATAAGACAAAAATAGTAAGAAATCTGTTTTTTGGAAGTATAAGATGATATTGAAAAGCAAAATATATAATGCAATGCAATCCAATGCTGATTGAGAGATGAAGAAATAAACGCTCCTCAGAAGATGTGAGATGAAGATCATTCCTCCGCTGAGGAACAGTGAAAGTAAAGCTTCTGGAAACAAACGCTCCTCAAAAGATCCTGATGATCAGATTTGAGACGCACTGATTTTTCTAAAAAATAATTGATGGAGAATCAAGTAAAGCTGAGCTGCTTCAGTCCAGTAAGTTTTCATCTGGTGTTATTCTGATGTTCACTTGATAAAAATCAGTAAAGGTGTGACAGCAAAAAGATACACAAAGCACTAGCTAAAGGTGGATGTTTGTACAATTAGACTAAAAAAGCTTTTACCAGATAAAAAAGTCAATCAGTCAACAGAAGGCATGCTGAAAAACCTGTGTGCAACAGGTTTTTCAGCGAAGTTAAGATCATGTTGATCATTTAGAGGTCTTGCATATCAAATATGATACAGTAGATTTTATAGGGTTAAACTTTCATGCCTAATTCATCCTACTTATTCCTCAAATCATGTGTTGTTGCTTTACTAAGTGATCAGATGCACCATTTTCTCCCAAATCATATCTGGAAACCAGAAGATCACAGGAGAGTCAGTCAGTAACAACACAAAACACCCTAGCAACCACATAGCAACTAACTACCCTTGCTAACAACCCTTACTGTTGCAATACTCCCACAACACATTAGTGCATGGCAGCAAGTTTCGCACAGACAAACATCACTCTTATTTAAAAAAAAAAAAAGTCAAATTTTTCTTCCCAGGTTTATGAATAAAGGCCTGATGGTTGACTGTAGACCATTGCTTTCCCACCACTAAACCTGTTAGAAATACAGCTCCAACAAATACAGCTAAAAACCTTCAGTCCTGTCCTGCAGAACATGAATAAAAGATTCGTGACTTTTAAGGTTATAACATTCATGTGCCAATCACAGTCTCCGTAGGGCGCATTTAGCAGAGTCTCCAAATCCCAAAGACAAGCACACAATAACTTTCCAGCAGTGTTTCCAGAGACACACGCGTGTGAGCTGGATCTGAATCAAATCTCACAAATATAAATAAGAGCTGGTTAGATTCCATGGCAGATTTACAAAGCCAATCTGCAAGAGTACACATGTAAGACACATCATTTGTTCTGGTGGCGGTTATGCAAGTTAATCTGAAATGTACATCTGCTGCAAGACTAATAACATAATGTAAATGATCTTCATTCATTCTGACACAGAGATGAAATAAATAAATCAATACACAGTTTATACACAACATTGCTTGTAGAGCTGCCAGGTCTGCAGCTTTTCCATGGATTTGCACTCATTTTAAATTGTTTTTAGAGCACAATTTGACGATTTTGACAAAGAATAGTATTAGTTAAATTGCATATTACAAACATAAATAACTTTAAACATATGCATACATAATTATGCTTTGACAAACAATGCTACTACTTATATTGCATATTATGTAAGTAAATATAATTTGCATTCTGTATATGCATGCACTTTGCAAGGTTTGATGGCTTGACATTATATTGCATGTTTTTTAAGTAAATATAAGTAATATGCATATCACTGTAAAAAGTGATAAGTTGACTTAACTTAAAAAAAAAAAGAAACCCATTGCCTTAAAATTATTAAGTAAATAATCATTTTAAAAAAAGTTAAGTGAACTTGACAATTCACTTAACTTTTTTTTTTTTTTAATTATTATATACTTAATTTTAAGGCAACGGGTTTCCTCACACTGTAAAAAGTGATAAGTTGACAACGTAAAAAAAATTGAAGAAACCCATTGCCTTAAAATTATTAAGTCATTTTTTTATTTTTTTTTTTAAAGTTAAGTGAACTTGACAATTCACTTAACTTGTGTTTTAAAATTATTATTTACTTAATAATTTTAAGGCAACGGGTAAGTCAACTTATCACTTTTTACAGTGAACTTGCAAGGTTTGTTGCACTGACAATTTTAACAAATAACAAATATAAGTTAAAAAAAAACATGCGTGCATGTTGTGTTGGAAGGTTTGATGTCTTGACAAAGCATAACATAACATGCAATATAAGTAAAAATATGCATTATTTTTTATCTTGCAAATATTGCAAGGTTTGATGGTTCAACATTATATTGTATATGATGTAAGTAAATATAAACAATTGCATATATTTTGCAAGGTTTGGTGGTTAGACAAAGCTTTCTATTACTTATACCACATATTATAGGTAAAACAAAGGGAAAAATATGCATACATGAGTATTTTTCAGTGTTCAGTATAAAATCTTTGTTTATATAATTACACTAAATAATTACACTTACATCATTTCTATTCTATAGGAGTGAATCTGCAGGAAAATGAAAACATCACAGTACTGTATGCATTTACATCATTTACTAAGCAACCGTCTAAAGCTCCCTAAATATTACATGACATCTAGCAATGATGATGCTATTGGGTTTTGTTTTCTCACAATGAACTTGAGGGTTTTTGATCTTTACATATGTAATATTGCTATCTAGCTCTGCAGAAGAAAGAAAGCTGAAATGCATAAAACGGATTCTTAAGTGGTATAGTTTGAGTTTTGAGCGAGTCTTTGTCATGCAGACCTGGCAACCCTCATCATTCACTCAACTGCATTCATGATGATCACATGTCCACAGTTCATCTGAAAGATCAGCGGAAAATCAGATCAAAGGTGAAGTCTACAAATCACATCTGCACTCCTCTGGCATACAAAAACAAGACGAGAATGACTGCTATATGCTGTGTTTCTCAATGAAATGACAATACTCTGATCTCTTAATAACTGTATTTTCTCTGAGCAGGTATCAATAGAACGATTTCAGTAACTGGATGCAGCTCAGGAACAAATTTATGGGGAAAAATGAAAAATTATTATTGATTTCTGTTCTTACAGACATCCAATCTCTTGAAGGTTTCCCAGAGGTTCTGTTTTTGGGCAAAAACTGCAAGTTCTTTTCGAATCCAAAAAGAATGAGCCAGCATTTATCGATACCTCAGGAAACCCTTCAAACCCCTCCAATCTGATAAAGGCATGCCGCAGTGCAACTGGCAAGACTCCATTTACCAATTAAGAAAAACCACAAACGGGCACCAGAAATAGGACAGAATGTGTTAAAACAAATAAAGCAAGCAAGCAGCAATCTCTAACAGCAGTTTCAGTGCATTCGCTGAGAAATCCTTTGAGAGGACATCTCCGAACACCTCAAGAATAGTGCGAATGAAGCTACTCCACGCTGTCACACATCATTATCTCCACAAAGAGGAATACAGCAAATGGGAACAATAGCACAAAAACTCATTTTGCCTTGAGATTACACTGTCACCTCAAATCTACTAGGATTTGTTCTGTCAATTATGCAACATTTCCTGCATGGTTTTATTGTTGTTTTCTTAATCACCAATGCTGTTGCAAAATAAGTAAATAATATATATATGTGTGTGTGTGTGTGTGTGTGTGTGTTTTGCACTATTTCACATTTATTTCACATTAATAGCTCATTATATGACCCTCTTTTTTTTACATTAAAAACCTAATCATCATACTCTGGCATGGACTGACTTTGCACCTTATTTTAAGTGCAAAAAATGTCAATATATTAACTGTAATGTATAAACCAAAAAATGTCTAAAAGCCCAAATATACTGTAAACCCAAGTGCTCAGAAATGTTGACCGTGTCATCCACATACAAAATAGCTGGCTGATTTCACATCTGCAAAGCACCTTTTTAAAATGCACACAGTATATATCAAAAAAGGTGAACTCAAAAGATAATAAAACCTAGCTGCCTAAAAATAACCTGAAATAAACCCTTAAAGCTGCAAGAAGCTAGTTATCCTTTCAAATCATGTCAATAATTAATCACATTTTATGTGCAATGCCACTGATTATAATAATATAAAAAGATCTGTAACTAACCATCTTTTCAAATGCATAAATCATACAAAAAAGTGCACTCAAAAGACAATAAAACAGCTCTAATATTCAATAAATGCAATAACAGTCTTTTAACTAGGAACCTTAAAAATAAAAACACTGAGTATAATCGTATCTATATAATTCATACCGATTAGTCATCAGTTCTCCACAACGTGTATCTCACAGCACCTGAGTGATCTCATCCATAGCAAAGTTAGTTAAGCAAGTTCCTCTAGTAATCTAAACCCATCTGTGACATCCCATTTATATGACATTTCCCCTGCATATACACTACAGCCAAAAAGTGTTGTGCGCCTGTTGTGATCCGTCAGCACATGAAGTTGAGTTGGATCTGCTTGTCTTACCCATGTTGGTACCAGGAGGCTGGCGGGTCTCTCTAGCAGATCAGGCTGATGTTTGGCGGCTGCGTTCATCTCCCATGCAGCCTCTGCTTCGGTGCACTGAAGTCACACACACTTGGATCTGTCATTTATATCCAGTGATGGCCGGGCATCGTGCTCAGCCTGTTGGGAAGGACGCGGCTCCGGGGTCCAGCATCCAAATGGACCCGCCGGAGACCAGCGGCTCTCTGCGAATCTGAATCAGCGGGACCGTGTGGAGGCGCTCGGTGTTAAAGACACATCCACACAGAGCTGAAGCGATCAGAGTGATGTGCCTATTCCTGCGAGTTGGAAATAGACGCGTCGCGCAGGAGGATCGGAGCGCAAATGTTGAGCGCGTTTCCTTCTGCTGCCTCAGATATGATGAGCCCTTCAGCTCGAGCTCATTTAACCCATCACTGACTGAACTCTACACACTCAACTAGGGCTGGGCGATATGTCGAAATATTCACTGCATATTTATGATGCGTAAAGCAACATCTTATAGGTGCATTGCTGTTTTTGTTTAATAAAGTTTCCAGAACACCGCTTCGTAGCACGTTTCTTCCGAGCAATTCTTCCCTTTCAAGGAGTTTTATCAGCATCTCTGATTTAAACTTAATTTGAGTAGCCAAAGCGTTTGAGTAGGTAACTTTGATTCATTTCCGCGAATGACTTCAAATTTCAATGAATCGGTTCGAAATTCACTTTAAAGATTCGAGTCGTTTCGCCATCGCTATAAAAGCGCCTTCGGTGTAAAAATATCTTCACAGCACATAACATTTACTTTGGTGCACTGGCTACTGGTTGAAATACAGAGCAAATACATAGCCTACATATAAAAATAAGCAATTTTCAGCATTTTGGTGAGATTGAAAGATAAGTCTATATTTATTTAATATACACAATATTATAACACTTATTTTATTTCAGCTAGATGCCAAGACAATTTCTCGTCTTATTTCTTGATCAAATAATTAAAACTAAAACTGAAATAAAAATGAATAATAATAATATATATATATATATATATATATATAAATAAATACTAAAATGTTAACTAAAATTAAATTTAATTTAATTTTATAATAAGAACTTGAAAAAATAAAAAAATATAAAAAGGAATATAAAATATTAATATAAATGTCAATTACACTAAAACAACGATGTATTTTCATTTTTACATATATACATAACCAAATACAACACACATGAACAACAAAACCATGAATTTAATGACTAACACAATGGTTGTATGTTTAATATATGCATGTTATCTTATATGCATCTTTATTCGACCCTCTAACTCTAGCACTCTCTATTCTAATTTTATTTGATCTATCTCTTCTTTTTATTAAACACACACACACACACACACACACACACACACACACACACACACACACACACACACACACACTTGACCCTCTATCAATTGCATATTTATTCTCTAATGGCTAGGTTTTCTTGAAAAACTAAAACTAGCTTTCTTTTTTCTATTCTATCTACTTGTTTTCTTTTGAAGATAGAAAAGAAAAGAAAAGAAAAGAAAAGAAAAAAACCTTGCTACGTGTACTGTGTTAGGCTAACCAAGACTTGTAATAGCACTTGCATGTTGTTGCTCTTTTGTTGGTTTTGATTGCTTCCATTGTCCTTATTTTTAAGTCGCTTTGGATAAAAGCATCTGCTAAATGACTAAATGTAATGTAAATGTAAAAGTTATTGAAAACTAAAAGATTTCAAAAGAAATTTGTTGAGCACATGAAATAAACAAATGCAAAACTGTAATCATGTAACATGTATCATAAGTGCATATTCATTCATCTTTGTGTTGTTATCAGCCTAAACGTGAATTACTGAATCCAACAGCATTTCTCTTGTTTCTCTTAATAATAGTATTGATTTCTTGCATGCATTTGTAAAATGCACGGAGAACAAGACTCACTGCCAGAGGACATGTTTAAGAGACTTCCCTTTCAATTTCAGTGCTCACTGGCCAAAATAATGTGCCATTGACCTAATTATTGTTTGCACTGTACTGTTAAAGTCAGCAGCCTCAGGTTCAGGCCGATTACTAGAAATGAGTAATTAAGCACTACAGTTTAATGCAGAGTGCCAATAAAAAGGAAATTAACAGCACAGCTTTAGTGCTCAAATTATTGGAGCATATTTAAGCTCTTCTAACTCAAGATTAATTTGTGCAGCGTTCATTTGTGACTCCGAGGAATTCCGGAACGGACGACACCTGTGTACAAAACGCTTTGCTTGTCTGATCTGTAGAGAAATAGTTAGAAATTAAATAAACATATATCATTTAATTATCTATTAAAAACAACAACGGACCCTTTTCACAAGTCTGTGATGACGCGTTTCAATGGTCATCAGCATCGTAAATCCTCATAAGCTTTTTAGATTTTTTTTTTTTTAATGTATGTTAAATACATTAAAAAAAATGTATAACACTATTCTTTGTATTATATCACCTAAAGAAACCTCTACACTCTTAAGAAAAATGGTCCTAAACAGTACCAGAAAAGGGTTCTTCAGCTTGTAACAATAGCAGAACCCTTTTGGTGCTAAATAGAACCCTTTTTATAGGGTTCCATAAAGAACCATGCTTTGAAAATGCTACATAGGACTTTAATGGTCTTTTTAATGATAGTTTATTTTCATTAATGTTAGTACATTAGTATATTTATATCTTTAATAGTATTATTAATATTATTTGTATATATGATTTATTAATATAGTTTTTTACCCCTCTATCTGCCTGGCTTTTATCTTGTAGCTTCTATTAAGGTTTTTACATAATAAAACAACAACAATAGCATGTCAATTAGGTACTTTTATTTATTTATTTTTAATGACATGTGAAATTGTAACAAAAATGACAGTGCTCTAACAACAGTTATTACCAGAATATATTAATAAATGACAATTGACAATGAACATAAATAAATACTTAAAGTAAAACAAAATAGAAACAGAAAATAGTGTGATGAAGACCAAGTTCCAGTGAAATACTGTATTTTCATAATCCTCTATGATGCCTGAAAGTCCATCATTATGCATATTTTGGTGTGATTGAGTGGCAGTTTCTCTCTGCAGATGACGAGTGTAACGGGGCTGACGAGACAAGAGGCGTGTGGATCCATTTGCAAGCTTTTAATTATAGGCATGGTCATAAATACAGGCAGGGTCTAGCAATGGCAAACAGGTATGGCAGGGACAAGACAGAGAGTAATCCTAGGGCAAGCAAAGGTCGACGATCGGCGAACAGTATCCAGTGGGCGAGGCAGAGAGAAAATCCAGGGAACACGGGCTAGAGTCCAGTAGGGGTGCAAACGATGTCCAAACGGCAAGGCAAGGGTTAATCCAGGGAACACAGGCTAGAGACAAAACACGGGAGAACAGGCAAGACAAAGACACTAACAAGGGCTCTGAAAGTTGCTACAGCTAGGGGAGCGGTAAACGCAAACAACACTCGGCACGAGGGAGAGAATGTCCAGGGTTGAAATAGTGTGTGTGATTAGTGTGTGCGTGGGATCAGGTGTGCGTGTGATTGGTGCAATGAGTGATTGGTGACAGCTGTGATCAGTGTTGGATGATGGGAATTGGAGTCCATTGTGAAGTGTAGTGTGAAAGTCCATGTGGTGAGCGAGTGACCTCTGGTGGTGGGTGAATGGAAGTGCAGACCAGAGTGACCGGGGACCAAGGCAGAGCCGGCACAGCAGGAAACCTGGGCGGAGCCGGCGGGACTGGAGTCCACCAGGATGGAGCAGACGAGACCGGAGCCCACCAGGGCGGAGCAGACGGGACTTGAACCCACCAGGGCGGAGCAGACGGGACTTGAGCCCACCAGGGCCAGACAGCAGACCACCACGGCGGCGCAGACAGAGCAGGAGTATACCATGACGGATCAGGAACCCACAACAGAGACTGGGACCTAAGGGAAACTGAGACATAAGGAGGAGACAGAACATGCACAGACACAAGGACTGAGGTAGGGAACACAGGAAGTTCATAATTATTTTCCATGGTGGCAACTGAGCAGGCAGGCAGTTCACAGTCAGCCACCATGGCTGGGTCAGATCGGGGCAAGAGTTCAGAGATGGCCTTCTTAGCCCTGACAGAGAGTTCAGGGACAGCCCTTCTGGCTGCAACAGGACAGGCAGAGAACCCACAGGCGGCCTCCATAGCCGTGACAGGGCAGGACGAGAGTTCAGGGACAGCCCTTCTGGCTGCAACAGGACAGAACGAGAGTTCATTGACGGCCTCCATAGCTGTGACAAGACAGAACGAGAGTTCATTGACGGCCTCCATAGCCGTGACAGGACAGAGCAAGAGTTCATTGACGGCCTCCATAGCCGTGACAGGACAGAACAAGAGTTCAGGGACAGCTTTTTTGGCTGCGACAGGACAGGATGAGAGTTCATTGACGGCCTCCATAGCCGTGACAGGACAGAACGAGAGTTCAGGGACAGCCCTTTTGGCTGCGACAGGACAGGACGAGAGTTCCTTGACAGATACCGCTGACACCTCTGGAGGTTCTGCGGCGGTTGCCGCCACCTCTGGAGGTTCTACAGTGGTAAACACAGGACACAGGGAGAGTTCAGTAATGGTCTCTTTGACTGCAACACAACAGAATGAGAGTTCATTGACTGATACCGCTGACACCTCTGGAGGCTCTGCAGTGGTTGTCGCCACCTCTGGAGGTTCTGCAGTGGTAAACTCAGGACACAGGGAGAGTTCATTGCTGGGTGCCACCACCTCGGGCAGTTCTGTGGTGGTGTACGCAGCCCAAACGCAACACAAAGCGATTCCCATCCGGGGAAGTGCCTCAGACAGGGGAATATGCAGAAGAACAGGAGGGTTAGAGTGAGTTGGTTTGGGGATACCAGCCGTGCGTGCAGACACCAGCGGTACATCCCTCAAACTAGACATCAAACCGGTAAAATGGAAGACTGACCTTGATGATCTGGGTGTGTCAGCCGTGACGGGCTGTGGCTCTGGATGGTCAGCGGAGACGTGACCCGACTCTGGACGGTCAGCGGAGATGTGCTGCTGTGACTCTGGACGGGCAGCTGTGACGTGCTGCTGTGACTCTGGACGGGCAGCTGTGACGTGCTGCTGTGACTCTGGACGGGCAGCTGTGATGTGACTTGACTTTAGGAGATCAGCTGAGACGTGAAGTGACTCTGGACGAGCAGCTGTGACGTGCTGCTGTGACTCTGGACGAGCAGCGGAGACGTGCTGCTGTGACTCTGGACGAGCAGCGGAGACGTGCTGCTGTAACTCTGGACGAGCATTTCAGCATAAAAGGGTTCTTCAGGAAAAAAAAAAAATAGAAGCCCAACAGAAACCATCACAGAAATTCCAATGATTTCCATTAAAATACCATTATAAACCATTAGCTTTTTCCAGTAAAACCATTACAAAATTCCTTTTTGTAGTGTGCATTGGGCATTTTTCCAATAGGATTCAACATCCCACCAATAGAATCCATCACGTACCAGTAGACACCATTATAGTTTCCCAATACAATTCCCATCATAACCATTAAAACCATTACATTTTCTATTGTGTTTTGGGGAGGGTTCTATTGCTTTTTTGTTTTGTTTTTTTTCAGCAGGGATGGTTCTAAATATAACCATTACTACATGTAAAGAACCTTTAAAGAACCATCCTTTTTTAGAGTGTATGTAGAGGGATGGTAAATTTGACATCGTCCTCTCTTCCGTTATCAGTCTCTCTCAAAATTTTTCCTTTGATTGAAAGTCGTGGAAACACTTGATGGAAGTGAAAATGGGAATGCAAAAGAAATATATATTTGTAGCACTCTCCTAGTCACTGCTCTCGAAGACAACTTCTGCTGCTGAGAAACCCAGAAATGTGAAAAAGGTCTATAGGCTACACTCCAAGGGATGATAACTTTTTATTTATTAAAAGTGCACGCTGCAGTTTTCAAATTCTCATGCACTCTTTAAAGTCAATGTTTTTAACATTCTTCAAAATCGTTCTTTAAGTGATTTCAACATATTAAACATAATAGAGGTGTGAACTTCAACATTCCCATAGAATTAAAACTATTATTAAAACTATTATTTACCTTGAAATATCAGTTTCAAAATCATTCTGACGGTACATTGACTTTCTAATACGCTGAATATCTTCTACTTCCTTCCAAAAGTCCTTTCTCAGAGTAAGTTTAGTGCGCGGGTATGAAATTCCGCAAAAAAGGGTGTATATAGATATATATAAAAAACAATGATAATTGTTTCTTGACCTTGTTTGCCAAGCCCAGTGGTGTTTTGAATGCTTCAAAACTTTTTCCGAAACAACTGACTCAATTGATTCAAAGCTTCGAATAGCATTCATCACTTTACAGCAGCAACAAATGCACATGTACAGCTACACACTATAATTATGACAGTGATATAGGCTATTAACAACAGTGAATTCCACTCACTAAACTGCAATAAAAGTTGGAAAAATAGCCTACACAAAGCTATATAGTTTCTTCAAAACAGTATCTTTATAGTTATCGTCCTTGGCATTAGGATCTCTGCACTGTGCAATGACAGTTCATAATGCCCAGCATGTCAAGCTCCAAATAGTGCAAAAGCACAGTGTTTTTCTTCTTTGAACCAAAATTAAATTTAACAAAAAGCCCACTCTTATCAAGACAAAATGCTCTTTTAATGGTCCAGGGCTACAAGGGACCTAAAGCATAAAAAAGCCTCCCACTGCAACAGAGCAATTCACGGTTCTTCATGACGCAAACATTTAATAATAGGCCATCACATGATGTCTGACCTGTCAGCCTTTACTGCCCATTACCAGGTACCCCGAGCAGGCCGCATTTCTTTATCAAGCCTCGATGGCTGCTGCGAGCACTGCATGATGGGCTTTCAGTGTCTTGTTTTCTGCCTCCTAATGCGATCACACATACAGGGTGGTAAAGAGCGTCCGGGCATCGGGCCAAGCTCGCATCCAACAGTGCATCTCCTGTAGAAATCGCTGGTCACCATCACTTAAATAGTCTTGCTGATAAACATTCATTTCACATGAGCACCTTGGCAGAAGTGCTTCTGAAACACAACGGGGGCAGAGAAACAGAAGGAGGTCACTGGATAGGGAATAAAAGCCGCAGCGCCCTTGTTCTGATGTGCCGAGCTGAATGCAACATGACAAAACACTTACTTTAGGAGGCGGGAGACACCTTTGCATGCATGTGCGAGGCAGTTTTGTTGTTATTCCACACGTGTAAGGTTGAGGGTCACTCTGGGGAACAAACTTCAAATTTTCAGGGAAAGCTGCATCAACAATTTAGCATCAAAGCCTAATTACTCCCTTCACATTTTCCCCTCGCGCTCCACTAATTAGACCGCAATCTCTATACGCACTATGAAATAACACTGTCTTGTGTCTTCAACGATTTGCTGACAACTTGTTTTTCAAACAAACAAATAAATAAATAAATAAATATTAAAAAGAATAGTTCACCTAAAATGTTATTTATTCAGTGTGTACGTTTATATTTTTTTCAAATTCAAAAATATGTGCATTTGTTATTATCATAATTTTTATTTTAATTGTTGTATTACATTTTTGTAATTACATTATTAAGCTAATTATACTATATAAGCTTGTTATTGAAGCGTGAATAACATTTTTTAAAAGTTAATTGCGACTTTTTATCTCAAGACTTGTTAGATAACAAATAAATAAAAAGGCAAAGTTAACTGTTTTTATCTCATGCATGCTAAACTCATATATATATAGATATAGATATAGATATAGATATATAAAGTCATAGATATAAACTCAGAATTGCAAGTTTTAGTGTGTGTTTGTGTGTGTGTAACTCTAACCCTCAAAAAAAAAAGTAGATTTGTGAGATATAAATTCGCAATTGCATGAAAAACATAGGTTTTTATATTTTTGGTGGGAGAACTGTGAGAAATAAAGTCAGAATTGTGATGAATTGCAATTTCCTTTTATTTATTTATTTTTTTTAAAATAAATTTGCAGTTGTAGTAATTTTAGTACTCATAGGTGCAATAGGTGATTGTCTTCAGAAACATTTTTTGTTATTCTGGTTGAAAGTCTCTTCACATCCTGATAGCAATCATTAAGTTAAGTGGTCTAAATGTATTTATATGTATTTATATATTCTGTGGAAGGCATAGGACCAATAAATGTTTGTCCAATCAAAAAGCTCGGTCCGAGTGTTTTAATTGGCTTTCCAACCTGCCTGTCAACGTATGCATTTGCATACCTCTGCGCACATTGTTCGCCCAGACAGGATCCGTCATCAGCGTGTTCACGCGCGATCAACAACCAGATCTTCCTTTCCTGGTATTGTAGTACTTTTACTAACTATAAAGTTTCCTCACTGGTGAATGGCACATGATGTAGCCCAGCGCGGTTCTCTTTCAATAATACTAAAATTAATGGTAACACTTTATTTTGATGGTACCTTTTGAACATTCTGTTGACACTAAGTAATGTTGCAACTACATGTCAATAAACTCTCATAAGAGTATTAGTAGACTGTCTGCTTCATATCTACTCACTCCTTATTGTGTTGGTCTCCCAACAGATATTCTACTGACTAGAAGTAACTTTGCAAGAACATGTCAACTTAATCTAACCCTAACCCTACCAGTCAACTAATACACTACTAACACTCTAATGAGAGTCAGTAGAGATGTAGGTGCAACATTACTTATAGTCAATAGAATGTGTTAAAGGGACCATCAAAATAAAGTGAAACCAAATTAATTTATGGCATCATTTATTGGAGCTCACAATCAGCAATAAAAAAAAAAAAAAAACTGCATGTTTGGAAATACTGGAGTGAACTAAGCTTTGCACATTTGCATTGTGAAATGCACATTCGTGCAGATTTGTGTTATTTGGTGCAGATTCCGACTTGTGCACTGCCTAATCAAGAAATCAGCAACTGTATTTTCCAGTATCAAAAACACATGCATATATTAATATACGTGGGTGTGGGTGAAGTAATAGCCCAGAGAAAAAAATAAAAATAAAAAATAAAAATCAGCTATTGTGGGTGGGTGAAGATGGTGGGCAGGGCATGCCAGGAAAGCAATTTCACCTTAAGAACAGCACAAGTGAAAAGCACTCAGCGGAAACCACTTTTTTTTAAGGAATGCAAATCCTGTCGACGACAGCTGGCACTTTCCACGCACAGAGTACAAAACAGAGCTCAAAACTCTCACAAAAAAAAGTTGGTTTTCTTTTTCAGAAAATGTCAGTGGAAGAAGATGCTGCATCTGAATTCATTGTTCATTCACCTCAGGGGGTCAAATTAGACCTCACATATGACCTAATTTATTTACTTGAAGTTAATATTTTAATAATTTAATAACACATTTGCATTTTTACAGTACTCTAAATACATTATATATATATAAATTATTTATGTCCATCTCATGTGACCAATAATGACTTTGAAATTTGAAAATTTTAATTTTAAATTTTAAGATTTCATTATTAGCTTTCCAACTTGCAAGCCCCAGTTTGGGAAAGCCTTTACAAAATTACAGATTTGATATATATGAAGTGTTTCTGCTATTATAACTGTAAGAGGGTTTTTAATGTTTCTATATGTACTTTGGAATTTATATTCATATGCATATGGTATTTAAAAATTCTTTAAAATGTCTGCAGTAAATTTGTGTATATACACATTTAATATTTTTTAGGATTTTAAGGTTTTATATTTGGAATGAATATTTCTTCCATGAAATATATTTTTGTAAGTTTATTTTGATTTATATTTATATTTATATGTATGTAATTATTATGTTAATGAAGTATATAACTTTCTATATTTTTAATTGACTTATCTATTGAATATCTTTAATTGAATATCTATAAATAAGATCAGGTGTGTAATCTATATGTATAAAAGTGTTTCGCACTTTTGTATTTTTACGGCCTCCAAAAAAAAAAAAAAAAAAAAAAGAAGATTTTTGAAGATTTTATTTATTTTATTTGTGGGTGCCATAAATTACAGTAAAATATTGAATTATTTTTCTAAATCTGTTTCTTTCCTGAATTTATTCGACTCTCATTCACATGGTTTTCCTGTTGAAACAAGCACAGTCCAGCAATCTGCCCACATGAGCTCCAGTAAACATCATAATCTACAAGCCTGTGATGCTTTTTTTGGGAGATGATGGCAGTGAAAACTAGACGCAGGTATCCAGCGATATGATCTAACACAGCGGTCCTGCAATTTCCCAGCGATTTCCTGGAAAATGGATCTGTTTTCAGCCGCGATGTCTCACGGCAATGAGAGTAAACAAGTAGTTTTGCTGCTTGAATATGGTCTAAATGATGTTCCCTCTTTCATTTGCTTGGTTATAGGACATATTTTTCCCCTCTCTCCATTTCTACATGCAGTTTGCGATGTCCCCTCGAGGTTAAGGCTGGTGAAACGCGGCAAGCGCAGAAACTTATTACTGTTTTTTTCCTCCACATTTTCTTCGGTCACTGAATCTTTCCTCTCCTCCAGCCCTGGCGTTGTCTATTATGTATCAGGGCCCATTTTGGCCAGAAGCAGGTTGAGAGCTTCTTCTCGAATCCAGCAGTGGTGGGACGGACCTCGGCTTCTTCAAATACTGTTATTTTCAGCCGTTTGTGTTCAACCACCAATTTTGATCGAGGATCAAAATTTTGTGGCTTGCAGGAAGAAGAAAGAAGCTCCAAGGGTCTCATTTTTGGACTATAAACAGCCAAATCTCATGTATTACCTATGGACACGGTGTCCTTTTATGTTTATAATCAAGACAGGTGACCTCAGGCATGCGACATCATCTGTGGAATTATTAGAGATTATATATGACGCATAGTTCATCAAACAGCAGGGCATCATATCCATCAACCTCCATTAGAGTCACAAACAACATCATTACCTTTAATTAAAGAGCAGGAGGCCTTTGGTTAAGTACAAGGCAAGACATAATATTATCTTTGAAAACTAGAATTATTATGTAAGTCAGTGGTTCTCAACCAGCAGGTCGTGACCTAAAAATGACAACTAACTATACAATCATGCAGAGTTATGATAGGAAAATAGGCTTATGGGTGATTAAAAACACTTCACTTTTACTGAATAAAACCTGTAGCAGAACCTTCTGTGAACCACAGATATTATTGTGTGTTTGAGACTAAATAAACCTGCTCCAGTTTGATTTATTTGCTGAGAGTTTTTTCAATCTGTCTAACACGGGTTTCTCCTCCCTCTGACGATCATTAAAGTAGGTCTCTCTTTGAAAGTAGTAAAGCAGGAAAATAAAGTATTCACGTAGATATTTCCAGGTCATTCCTGGGAAACTGTGCTATTTATGATCAAAGATCAGAAGATAAACAGTTATCATGACAAAACGAGCAATTGGCATTAATATGAGTGATTTTGTAACTTTTGCTTGTTCTCCTTGTAGTTTTGAGGTCACACAGTGGTGTTTGTCCTGAAAAACTTTATTTAGGCAATTACGCAAGACGAGTAAAAATTAATGAGTGAGACACTATAGTGAGTTTATTATAAATGGATCTTAAATACTGATAGAAAAGTATAACACATATATAGTGTTTATTATTACATCAGATAAATATCAATCAAACTGTTGAATTTGATATATATATATATATATATATATATATATATATATATATATATATATATATATATATATATATATATATATATATATATATATATTGTGGCGGGAGGAAGAATCACACAAGAATCACATGTCACAATATATATATATATATATATATAATATTTATTATGTATAATAAAAACATTGGTAATAATGATACAATATAATGTAAAATGTGTGTGTGTGTGTGTGTGTGTGTGTGTGTGTGTGTATGTGTAGTAATGCAGTGAGACACTATATGGAGTTTATTGTAAATACATCATGAAAATTGATAGAAATTTGGTGTGTGTCTGTGTGTGTCTGTGTGTGTGTGTGTGTGTGTGTGTGTGTGTGTGTGTGTGTGTGTGTGTGTGTGTGTGTGTGTGTGTGTGTGTGTGTGTGTGTGTGTGTATGCTAGCGTAAATCATCTTTAACAATTATTTTGTACTAAAAAAGGAAGTCTTACAGGAATGACAAAGGCAGATAAAGATTATTTAATTTTTTAATTTTTAAATGAATTCTTTCTGTATGTACTTTTTATTTATTTATTTATTTATTTATTTATTTATTTATTTATTTATTTATTTATTTATTTATTTACTGTGTTTACGGCTGGTGTGACAGTGTGCTGGATGGCCTTGAGTAGGAGCAGATCAAGGTCCTGTATGGTTTCTGAGGTTCAGGGATCATTAGACACTAAACTGAAACTACTGGCAACCTGTGCTGCCTTCCAGAGCCCCGGTGCCTGCTGGGATTTAATGGAACAGAGGCAAAAGTTCAGTTAGCTCTGCGGAACAGAGAACACGCTCAGTCTGTTTCTGACACTCCTGACAACACCAGATACAACTCTGCTTTAAGAAAAAACTGCACAAAACAAAAGATTGATGTTTGGCCATGAGCCGCCTCTACACTTGTGTGTGTGTGTGTGTGTGTGTGTGTGTGTGTGTGTGTGTGTGTGTGTGTGTGTGTGTGTGTGTGTGTGTGTGTGTGTGTGTGTGTGTGTGGCACAAAAGAACTGACAATCACTAACAGTGTTGGGGGTAACGCATTACAAGTAACGCGAGTTACGTAATAATATTACTTTTTTCAAGTAACTAGTAAAGTAACGCATTACTTTTTTATTTTACAAGAAAATATCTGTTACCTTTTCAAAAAAGTAACGCCAGTTACTTTTTTCCTATTTATTGACTGACAGTGCGCTGTGAACATGATGTTACTGCAGTTCTAGACTAAATGTGATTGTGCATTAATCGCAAAAAAACTGAATTAGTATTCATCAAAATGAATTAAAACAGTGAAATGCAAACTCAGAATATGACGCAAACCTGCAATAATTAAATATGTTAAACCAGTGGTTCTCAACTGGTTTGGCCTTGGGACCCATGTTTTCCCATGGTCATCAAAGCGCGACCCACTTTTAATATATATATTGTTGGGTTTCCCCCTCCGTACAGATCACGTTCTGGTAGAATCCCCCTCGGTAGAAATCGCGATCGCGTTGCCGGTAGAGCCCTGTACGTGTCTCAAATTTAGGCCCTAGCCATGACGCTCTGGCCCTCACCCGGCACGTGTCCGACAGTTTAACATTATTACCGCCCGAGGGGAGCCCGTCTTTTTTTCCCTTCTCCCAAATCAGATTGTAATACTGTTTCAGCTATTAAAATAGTTCAGTTTTGTATATAATGGCAAAGTGATTATATTCCGTTTAGT
Source organism: Acrossocheilus fasciatus (assembly GCA_036784905.1). Lineage (NCBI taxonomy): Eukaryota > Metazoa > Chordata > Actinopteri > Cypriniformes > Cyprinidae > Acrossocheilus > Acrossocheilus fasciatus. The sequence continues at coordinate 2,507,723 of CM071954.1, read as the reverse complement.
TTTTTTTATTAAGCTAATTTAGAAAAATGTTTGGAGCATTTTTTTGTCCATTAAATAACTTTTTTCTTTCTTAAAGTAACGACCAAGTGGCCAGCGGCAGACCGGCAGGCTGATCATAGCCTATGTTTGATCAATTTAGCCTTCTCAAATCATCACGACTTGCCTAAAATAAAATCTATAGATATAGCCTACTGAAACAGTTCAACATATAACAATGTTTAAACATTAAACCTAGATAAATGTGCGCTGTATCAAATAGTTTGTGCGGAGAATCGAAGCTAAAGCGCAGGACATGGAGGCACCAGCGCAATCAATTGCATTTTTTTTCAATGGAAACACCTTAAAAGACGCCATAGTTTTTGCTCATAAAGGTAAGAGTGATAAATCATTCGAAACTGTAAACGGTCTACTCTTATTTGTGTGCACTCACAATATCAACAAAACGTCGTGCTTTTAAGAAAATGATGTGCTTTCTGCCGTCTTGGTCTTGAACAGGAGCGCTTCCCAAAAATGAACCGAAAGTCAGCGAATACATGCCTCACAGACATGATAAATATATCTATAGAAAGCTTTAAATTACTACTTAACGAAATAAATCAAATCGAAAACAAAAACTCTTTCATTATAATCATAACCCGTGAAGATGCACTTCTCTCTAAAGGCGTCTAATGAGGAGACGGCGAGTCAGGATCATCATCTTCATCTTTGCGACACTGACACAGAAAACACTAGTTTATTAGTAAATAATTCAAATATCTCCTTACTATTTCCCCCGGACACATTCATGGTAATTTTGCTGGGGCTTTGCGGCAAGCTTCAGCCTATTGCGTGTATTTGAAGCAGAACTCTTCATCTGCGCTGACGGCTCTCTTCAGCTGCGGGACTCTAAACACCGTCGAGACGCTCTTCACAGTCGCGGCACGGTCTCGTGTTGTTTCCACCAGCGCGGCATTTTTTTCAATCACTAATTGATGGATGTCTAAAATAAAAAAAATAAAGAGAAGCCTAAAACAGGCCCGAGGCCCGGCCCGTGAGACGTGAAAATTGGTCCGATCAACGCCCGGCCCTAGATGCGTAAAAGAGTCGGGGCCGGCCGTCAGGCCCGGGCTGAAATGCAGGGCTCTTGCGTTCCCCTCGGTAGAAATCACGTTTCCCCCTCGGGGGCAGGCACTCGATCTTTACTTAAACTGCATATGACAGAAGTGTCAACAGCTTTCATGCACGTCTTTTAAAATAAAAGTCTCGCATAAGAAAAACATTTAGAATTACGTTTTTTTGTTGTTGATGTCGTTTCTTTGGCCGTACACCCCGCGACCCACTTTAGATAAACTAACAATTGTACATTGTTTTTTTTTTGTTTTTTTTATTGCTGAAGAGTGTTGAACCTTCTTCTCCTGCATTCTACTGTACAGACGTGAATTTACTTTTCCTTCAGCGTGAGGTTTATTCATTACACTTTTTAGTGTGAAAGGGCTTTTACATTTGCTATAAATAGAACTTCTTGTATTAAAAACAATCAAGCCCTGCTCATATTTAAAAAGTAACGCGAAAGTAATGTAACGCATTACTTTCCATAAAAAGTAACTAAGTAACGTAATTATTAATGTAATTATTAACGTAAATTTCCTTTTTTAGGGAGTAATGCAATATTGTAATGCATTACTTTTAAAAGTAACTTTCCCCAGCACTGATCACTAATACATTACAATGCAGATCATCAGTTTGCATACAGGATGTGAAATTTGAATTTGAGGAAGTATCTTCAAGATAAAAAAGAAAATAAAAATACAAATCAAATTTAATTTACAATTAATTAATACATAAAACATATTATATATAGTTAAATATATAATTATTAAAAATTATTAAATACTGCTAATTATGAACGTTTTTTCACAGTTTATAAATCTAGAAAACAATGTGGTGACATTTTTACAGTAAAATTAAAACCTGTTTTGATAGCTGTTAATTGTTTTGGCACTATTGGGTAGTGTGGATAAATAATACATCTAACCAGGAAAAAAATGCTTTCTACATTTAAGGGAATGAATTGGCATAATTAATCAAAATTAATGGTGTAATTATGTCCTGTTGTTGTTTCACTGATTTCCTGTCATTCAAATTCCAGTTCAAAATCCTGTGTGACTAATTTAATGAATCCATGCATTGAAAAAGAGCCAAATCTTAAATTATGAATTTTGCCCAGCCCTGCTTTCACACACCACTGTGTTTGTCAGTTTAGTATGTTGTGCATACAAATTGATTTAGGTAAAGGCAATAGGCCATGTATTCATATATTTGTTCTTTTGTCTCAGAATGAATGAGTGCTGTTTGTTTCCTAAAGGTCTCCATTTAAAATTGCGGTCTAAAATTGCAACGCAAAGAAATGGGCAGTTTATCACAGATAAATGCATCTGATGCCCGCAAGCCAAGCACAGGTGAATTTTTCACAGGAGCATCTCACAGAATTTAAAGGGGGCATTTCATTTTATTTTTCCCTATAAGGTCCACTTATAATGCTAGCAAAGAGTGTTGCATCCAAAAAAAAAAAAAAAAAAAAAAAAAAAGGTTTTGTTTTTAATTTTTGCATTTTCATTTTAATTTCAGTTAAAGTTTTAGTCATTTATTTGTATTTTTCATTTATATTAGTTATTGTTTATTTTTTGGGTTATAAGTCTACAAGATTTAAAATATTTAATTAATTTTTACTTTAAATTTAGCACATCAAGTTAAACTAAATGATAATGATGTGTGTATACATACACACACACACACACACACACACACACACATGCATATATATATATATATATATATATATATATATATATATATATATATATATATATATATATATATATATATATATGTATATATATATGTACACACAGTATACATGCATACATGCACACAACTTCATGTTTTTGGGGGTTTTCATTTTCTAATAACCCTAATAGGGTTTACTTCTAGCTTTATAGCAGAGTTTCTTTTTATTTTGAAGACATCTGTGATTGGCAATGAAAATTCTGCACTTTAATCCATACGTTCTTTCAAAAATAAATAAATAAATAAATAAATAAATACAAAAAATAAAAACATATCTCTAAAAATCAATTGCCGAGTCCTGCAGTTTAGTAGAAGGTGGTCTTATCATCTGTTCTGCAATGTTTGTCAAACAAACATTTGCTAACGTACAGCATCTATCACACGTCTCCATTCTGTTTCCATTCTACTTACAGCATTCAAATGAATTTTAATTTTATATCTTCCCTGCTACAAATCAACTAGAATAGAACAGAACAGAACATGCTGCCAGTTTTGAAGCACAAGTTTCAGACTTCATGTCTTTAATGTGCGACTGCTTTGAAGAAGACTGTGTTCCATTCCCTTCATAACCCACAGGAGCGTTCGAGGCAAACACACTGCTGATATGTTATACAAATTAATTTGAATGTACTGTACGAAAGTGCCTGTCGTTTCATTTGCTGTAGTTAACTACACAGCAGACACCTTGTTATCATTCAATGGAATAGTTCACCCAAAAATGAAAATTTGTTTAAAATTACTCACCTTCAGTTTATCCAAGACGTAGATGAGTTTGTTTCTTCATCAGGTTTGGAGAAATGTAGCATTCCATCACTTGCTCAGCAACGGATCCTCTGTAGTGAATGGGTGCCGTCAGAATGAGAGTCCAAACAGCTGATAAAAACATCACAATAATCCACACCACTCCAGTCCATCAGTTAACATCTTGAGAAGACAAAAGCTGAAACAAATCCATTGTTTTTAACTTTAAACTGTTGCTAAAATACGAGTCCATAATCCATAATAACAATTCCTCCAGTACAAAAAAAAAAAAAAAGTAAATTTTCCTGTTGTCTCTCACATCGAAAACATCCATATATTTGTTTAGAGCTGTTTTGGCTTGTAAACGGTGTTTGATCTGTGCAGATTTCTCTCCTGATTCAAACTAAACAAATTTTTAACTGGAGGAAGTGTTATTATGGATTATGGACCCGTATTTTAGTTTTAAAAAGTCTGATTTGTTTCAGCTTATGTCTTCTCTAGATGTTAACTGATGGACTGGAGTGGTGTGGATTACTTGTGGTTTATTGTGATGTTTTTATCAGCTGTTTGGGCTCTCATTCTGACGGCACCCATTCACTCCAGAGCATCCATTGTGATGCAATGCTACATTTCTCCAAATCTGATGAAGAAACAAACTCATCTACATCTTGGTTGGCCTGAGAGTGAGTTTTTTGAGTGAACTATTCCTTTAAAGGACTAAAACAAATTTTTTCTGGGCTTGAAATGAGTTAAACTTTATGCACAGCATCTGTGACACGGTTGATTAACACAGAAAATCATTTTGAGAACATCTTATGAACTCAGCAAATTAGGCCACGTTGATGCTACATGCTGGGAGTTTTTCCCAGAATGTTTTTGGTTATTTTGCATCTTTTCATACCAAATTCGGGCCACTTGGGGATCCTGAATCCGATGCACATCCAATTCACCATGTGACCTCAGTGTGAACCGTCGCAGTACATTCACGCATTTCTGCAACATCACAAGTTACTTCATCGCTCACAGCCGGAGCACCTATACGCTGGAAAAAAGTAAAAGAAAAGAGATGAAAGCAGCAGCAAAGGAAGTCAGCGGGAGTCGAGAGATTTCATTGATACTTGGGGAAACACTTCAGTTGAAGCAAAACTCTAGGGAACGAAACACAGTTTAAGCAAATTAGTTTTGCAGTCTGCAATTACCTGAACTTTGCTTGTTTTTGCAGGAATACACGTGAAGGCAGAGTTTTGGAAATCATGAGCAGGTCATTTTAGGGTGGGTGGGATCACGCTGGTTGTAGATGTGAAGAAGTGAAAGATCTAAGCCAAAAAAATCGAAACAGAGCATTAGAGGCTGTAATGGGAACACAGAGAGATGGCAGAACATCAGACAAACTTTATTAGATGAGCCGCAACTCACTGGTCCTCCTGCAAGAGGCAGTTTTGTTTACACACACATTATTTTATTAAACTGAAAAATATGTTGAAACAAACACAAGTCAAAACTTCCAACATACGTAACATAGATAACTTCGATATTTGATTATTCCACTCTATTTTTAATATTTTGTTTAAGTCTGATTAAGTATGGCTTTGTTTAAAGTGTGCATTTTTCACAGTATCTGGTGTGTGTTTGGGTGTTTTTTTTTTTATGGTTAGTTCATGTATAGGGTATTATGCAGTTTGCGGGATTTTGTTTGTTTGATTTTTGTGTAAAAAAAAAAAAAAAAAAAAAAACTTCCAACATGTCAGACTAAATATATGTTTTTCATAAATTTGCTCAGCAATGGATGCTCTGCAGTGAATGGGTGCCGTCAGAATGAGAGTCCAAACAGCTGATAAAAACATCACAATAATCCACAGCACTCCAGTCCATCAATTAACATCTTGTGAAACCAAAAGCTGCGTGTTCTATGATTAAAACGTTGCTAACTTCAAACTGTTGCTGAAATATGAGTCCATAATCCATAATCCATAATAACGCTTTCTCCAGTGAAAAAGTGGTCTGGTCTGAATCAGGAGAGAAATCTGCACAGATCAAGCACTGTTTACAAGCCAAAACAGCTCTAAACAAATATGTGTCTGGATTTTGATGTGAGAGACAACAGGAGATGGACTTTTTCACTGGAGGAAGCGTTATTATGGATTATGAACTCACATTTTAGCTGGAAGCAACGGTTTGAAGTTAACAACGTTTTAATCATAGAACACGCAGCTTTTGGTTTCACAAGATGTTAACTGATGGACTGGAGTGGTGTGGATTATTGTGATGTTTTTATCAGCTGTTTGGACTCTCATTCTGACGGCACCCATTCACTGCAGAGCATCCATTGCTGAGCAAATTTATGAAAAACATATATTTAGTCTGACATGTTGGAAGTTTTTTTTTTTTTTTTTTTTTTTTTACACAAAAATCAAACAAACAAAATCCCGCAAACTGCATAATACCCTATACATGAACTAACCATAAAAAAAAAACACCCAAACACGCACCAGATACTGTGAAAAATGCACACTTTAAACAAAGCCATACTTAATCAGACTTAAACAAAATATTAAAAATAGAGTGGAATAATCAAATATCGAAGTTATCTATGTTACGTATGTTGGACGTTTTGACTTGTGTTTGTTTCAACATATTTTTCAGTTTAATAAAATAATGTGTGTGTAAACAAAACTGCCTCTTGCAGGAGGACCAGTGAGTTGCGGCTCATGTGAGTACATTTGAACTACTCCTTTAAAGAATATTGTCATCATTTACTCTGTGACATTAATGCCACATGACCATTTTCAACCATGAATCAATTTTACATCAAACTCCTGTCAATATCAAAAGGAGTTATGATGTTTTGAAGTTGTTCTTTTAGCCTCAGTTTTTTTTTCTGAATAAAAAGCCATTTCTTCAGGGTGAAATATTCTGACATTTCCATGAGTTTTGGATCATTGGATTCAGTGGAAAGACTGAGGTTTATGATTTTAAAGCATTATGCTGAGTTTTCTCCTCAGGCTACGAGCAGATCTGATGTGAAACAGCTTCATAAATGCATTCTGTATTAATGACGGTCTCATCATATTTTCATTTCTTTTTATGGTTTTGCAATAGTTTAGGAAGTTTTTTTTTTCAACCATATACAGCAGCCCTAAAACTATTTGGACATTAAGCCGCATTAAGTGTCTGAATGTCACTGCATGCAAATTATAAAATGACACTCATTTTGATATTTTCTAAAGCAATGCCATTCAGAGATTTTTAGGCAGTCAACATGAGATCAACATGGATTTTCATCATCATTTAATACAGACACTTTTAAAACAATAATATCAGTATTTCTTTGAATATCCTGGTTTAATCAAAATATATAAGATTATTGAAGTAAAATAAGTTATGAAAAATGAAAGAGTTTTTGCTTAGAACAAGAAAAATACCTGCTAAAATATAGATTTTTGTTTTTGTTTTAAGCATAAACTCTTAAGAAAACAAGACGTAATATCAAAGTAATTTAGCTTCTCGAGTAAATGTATCTTGATTTATGAAAGTTTCGATATTTTTGCTGGAAAACATAATACTGAGGAAGAAAAAAAAATTTGTAATGAAAGCACACCTGAAAATGAACAAAATGGTATAGACATGTATAGACATTAAAAAAAAAAAAGCTTAATTAAAAAAATACAAATAAATAAATAAATAAATAATTTAAAATGACTATTAAAAATTATAATAGTATCTTAATGATATGAAAATAACACTGGATGAACTTGAATGTATACAATCCTATTCTAATATGTGCATTAATATTAATGCAAATAGTAAATTAATTTTGTAAATACTTTTTCACAATTTAAAATTTTTAAATTAGGTTTTAGATTTTGTGGTTTCATTTTCATTTTTACTTTTAAGTTTTAGTTTTTAAGATTTTATTTATTTATTTATTTAAATTGCTATATAGCTATATAGCTAGTTTTGTTTCGTTATTTTAGTAAGGGTAAACGTTTTAAAAAATATTTTATGTCAGTTAATGTTTATTTCAAGTAACAAAAATGTATTTTGTTATGGTTTTAGTTGTAGTTATCTATAATAACTCTTCACTGAAGTCATCTGAAGTTTCTAATAACTCGCACACATAAGTGGATGTTCTGCTCATCACAGATCTCTCTTCTGTCCTGTCAGAGAGTTGGTTTTGGTCAGCAGGAGCTCCAGCATTAGCAAACATCACCAGGGACAGAGAGATGATGAGCTTCTCAGCGTCCCGACACAAACATCAGCCGCTCCGAACGGCTCTGCACAATCACACTCATTTGACACTTTCCAGTCTTAGATCTCCAGCCACAGTAACACATCAAAGTGGGTTTCTCTTTGATATAAAATGTTCAGTCATGCAGCGAGAGGCTGAATATCAATTTCCTGTAGTTTGGCATTGTGTTGAATGTGGGTGGCGAACCAAGTGTTACAGGCTTAAGGGAGCTCAAAAAAAAGCCATGGGTCAACAGCAAAAATATAATTCTCAGTTTAAAATGTAACCAATAATATGTTCATTTTAACCTTAATTATAATAATTAATTCTTGCATGGAAGTTACTAACCGAAAATAAGTTGCTGAAATATGATGCTGAAATAAAATAATTGCCATTAAAGCACAAAAGCATTCTGGTTACTCCTGCGCTTTAGTGGCAGATGTTAGCAGATTTTTTAAAAAAGTATTTAAAAATTACAAAAAAAAAAAAAAATTAAAATAAGAAGACAACAAATTACTCACCCCATGATGCATCACAAATTATAAACATGGTATTGCTTTTTTAAATGTGTTTTACAATAATAGTTGATTTTAAGATTGTTTTACTTTTTATTTTATGTAAAAAAATATATTAAAAAGTCCTTTTGATTTTGCTGGGATTTTGGCTTATGTCTAAAATATATATTAAGTATATATTAAAATTAACTATGGTCTTTATAATAAATAATCTTTTTTTATTTTGTGTGACCTTTTTTGTCTTTGGAAAAAAAATATTAATATTAAATAAATAAATAATAGTAAATCAAATAAATGAATATTTGTATTTAGCAAGGATGCATTAAACTGATCAAAAAATGAAAAACATATTTATAATATTAAAAAAGATTCATAAAACTAATAAAAAATAATTACTAAACAAAAATTGAAATGAAAACAAAAAATTAAAATAAATAATAATTTAAAATATTAACAGTAACTAAAATGGTATAATGAAAATTTATAATAAATGAGCAGTAAATCAGCATATTAGATGATTTCTGAAGGATCATGTGACACTGAAGACTGGAGTAATGATGCTGAGAATTCAGCTTTGATCACAGAAATAAATTATATTTTAACAGATATTCACATAGAAAACAGTTATTTTAAATTGTAATAATATTTCACAACTGTATTTTTGATCAAATTAATGAAGTCTTGTTGAGCAGAAGACACTTTCAAAAATATCTTGCGACCCCAAATTTAAGAAACTTAATTATTTATCTATTTATCAAAGCAAGAAGTAGCCATCATGTGCAGATAAAATAATGCATTAGTGTTAATTAGCATTATTCTGTAATAATGGGGAATTTGTTCTTCTAATGAAGCATGTTGACGACACCTTGCATATGTGTGTGATCTAAGCGCAGTGTGTAGGGGACACAGAAGAGCCCTTAAAACAGCAGGACTCCGATTGGAGTCTGATCCATTATGTATGAAGACGACCACGCGAGCTGAAACAGAACAGCCTTGGGAAATCATTGTGCGCTAGACTGCCATTTCCTCCCTCAAATCCTCACAACATGCAATTACAGTGTTTTAAATAGTTAAATGTACTCAAATCTAGGCTGGACATAATTAATACTAATTACTTGACCTAAAAACACTTCAAAAATAAGTCAGACTGAAAAAGGCCATTTCAAAGATTCTGTGGCTCTTCTTTTCCATCTGTACAGTGTTTTTTTTTGTTGTTGTTTTGTGGCGTAATGCATGTGCGTTATTTCTCCAGGGATCTTTACAGAAAGTGTCCTGTCCTCACTTTGCCTTTTTACTTCATTTTTTTGCTTCTATCGCTTTTTGGGACCTTAATGTGAAGGGTCGAACACAACCAAGGACACTTTAGAGAAAGAAATGCACTTATGGTGCCATGCAGACTGAAACACCTCAAAACGACTAAAAATAGAGGTGTTTTCAGACAGGGCTCGTGTTTTTGTGTCCTCTGTGCCATGTTTTTGGGATGAAGATTACCTACACCTGAGTCCATGTGCTCATTTAGATTTAATGAAACAGCAGTTCTCATCTGGACAGAAAAATCACATCAGGTGCACAACTTCATATTCATATTCATAAGTCCAAAAAACACATGGAGTCTGAATCAGGGTTACTTTAGTATCATATTTTTGTTACCATTTAAATTTAGCAAATTATAATTATAGTTTTGATATTAAAGACTTTTTATTATTATATTATGTGATATTATGTGATATTATATTATATTATATTATATTATATTATATTATATTATATTATATTATATTATATTATATTATATTATATTATATTATATTATATTATATCATATTATATTATATTGTATTATATACCATATTATATTATAGTTTTTTATTGTATTACATTTTTATATATAGCTCTATTAAAGCTTTTATTACATTTTTATTTTAATATTTTTAAATTGTAATTTTAGTTATTTCAGTTTAAACAAACTGAAAAAGAGAAATGTTGCCTTTTTTAAATTATATTATTTTTTTATTAATTATATTATTTTTATATTTATTGAAGTTTTCATTATATATAATGAAATATATATAATGTATATAATATATATATATATAATGAAATATATATATTTCATTATTTATTTTATTTTATTTTATTTTTTAGTCATTTTAGTTGAACAAGCTGAAATTATTATTGGTTTATTGTTGGTTTAATTTGAAAATGAAAGCAACATTTTGAGTTCATTAAAAACTAGAAATTCATAATAATACAAAGAAAGAGATTAGTTTTATCAACAGAAACTCAAAATATTGTTGATTTGCTGTGATAAAAAAATAAATAAAAATCATGAACATATTTTTTTATATATATATATTGTTGGTAACTAGCTGAAATAAAATAAGTTTAAGGGTTATTTATTTCCAAGCATAAACAATAATAATAATAAAAAAAAGTAGTTTTAGTTGCTATAATAACCCGGATCTGAACGATTAATCTCACCAGTTAAAATGTGCGATATAACCATCATAATGTGTTATAAATATGGATTTCACAGATTTTTTATTAAACATGCACCCAAACTGACTTTCTTAATTGGCATTCCTGGTTTTATTGAGAATGACTCATCAGTGCATGTAAATATTAAGAGAAAAATGCCTTCTTACCTGAAATCTTTCATCAAAATGCATGAAGTTGTTCCAGCTCTGAAATGACTTTCCCTTTCATTGACGTCATCGATCTGTTGGTCAAAAAGGCATTTTTCAGCCTCCAAATTGATTTCTGATGGACATCCTGCTCCAGATCTATGAATATCCTTATGGAAGTAAAATGTCATCATCAAAATTAAAATGCGTATGAACAATGAAACAAATATCAAAATAAAAATCTAATTCAATATGAAAAATAAAAAAAAAATTCTAAATATTAACATAAACTCTAATAGTATATCAATGATACAAAAACAACAGTTTTCGACTTTGAAAATGATAAAAAGTTTCAAATCAGCAAATTAGAATGTCATTAAATGTTGCAAATCAGTATATTAGAATGATTTCTGAAGGATCATGTGGCACTGAAGACTGGAGTAATGATACTGAAAATTCAGTTTTGATCTCAGAAATAAATTACATAAACAACTATTGGAAATTGTAACATTTCACTGTTTTTGCTGTATTTTTTGATCAAATAAATGCAGCCTTGGTGAACATAAGAGGCTTTCAAAAGTCTTATCGATCCCAAACATTGAATTAATCACATCATGACCAAAACATGGTACTAAATAGTACTTATTTTGTAAGTGATTTTTTTTTTTTGTAGGTTTTCCAGCAGTTTTCCTCATTCAAGGTTCATCTCAGCATTTTCACAGGTGTGTTTGTTCATTCACTAGAAATGATATGTTCTGTTTTTGTGCCATTGCACATGACTGCCCTGTTGAAATCCTCACACAGCGTCAGACGGCTCTGGAGAACAGTGGGAAACATACGTATTAACATGCGATTCACACACAGACGCCTACTGAGTGAACATCTCAACCTGTACAGACATTATTACACACCACTGTCCATCAGTGATGAATCCAGCTGATTAAACGACTGATGTGGGTCATTTTGCATTTCTAGAAACTAGATTGTAATGTGATGCAAAACCTGAAAGCCTAAAAGGGTTTTAAAAACACTTCATACACTAGTAAAATCTTTCTTTGTTTCTTGGTCTGAACAGATTTGGAGAAATGTAGCATCACTTGCTCAGCAGTGGATGGGTGCCGTCAGAATGAGAGTCCAAACAGCTGATAAAAACATCACCATAATCCACACCACATCATTTAACACCTTGAGAAGACAAAAGCTGAAACAAATCCATCATTAAGATGTTTTCACCTAAAATGTGAGTCCATAATAATGCTTCCTCCAGTGAAAAAGTTACAAATCTCCTGTTGTCTCTCACATCAAAATCCAGCAACATATTTGTTTAGAGCTGTTTTGGCTTGTAAACAGTGCTTGATCTGTGCAGATTTCTCTCCTGATTCAGACCAGAACACTTTTTCACTGGAGGAAGTGTTATTACGGCTTATGGTATTTTAGTTGAAAACATCTTAATGATGGATTTGTTTCAGCTTTTGTCTTATTAAGGTGTTAAATGATGTGGTGTGGATTATTGTGATGTTTTTATCAGCTGTTTGGACTCTCATTCTGACGGCACCCATTCACTGCAGAGCATCCATTGCTGAGCGAGTGATGGAATGCTACATTTCTCCAAATCTGATGAAGAAACAAACTCATCTACATCTCGGGTGGCCTGAGGATGAGCACATTTTCAGCAAATGTTCATTTCTGGTTGAACTATTCCTTTAATAAAACATACTGTACTTCCTGTCAATGAAGGACCAAAAAAACAGAAGCAAAGCATTTAAAGCCAATAAAAGACGAGTCTCCGGAGACGCTCGACTGCTCCTGCTATTGTCAGTGAAGTCAGGTAGCTGTGAGATCAAACCGTGCCCCCCGCTGTGGCCTATATAAAGTTGAGATTAGTCTTGTTCTTTTGCAATTAGCCCACATTTCACTTTCCCTGTGCTGAGCAATCTAATAAAGCGATGTGCTCCAGCTCAACCATCTCTCCAGTGCGGGTTACCGCTGATCTGCATGCATGAGTGACGGCGCACGCAAACGACATCAGCGAGAAAGAGATTGCATCCAGAATACATCTTCATTTTCAGGTCATTCAAGCATTAGGATTCTGGAAAGGTACCTGAGCGAGTGCATGTGAGCTACGGCTTATAGACACGCAAATATTCTCCATCCTCAGTTTGACAGCACGATTTAAAGGCTTAAAAATACTCATGTATGCATAAACACTTATATATCTCTGTATGTGCATAAGTGGTTGAATTACTTTTAAGATTAAAAAAAAAAACATCCAGGTTTAAAGTTTAGATGGGGAAAGTGTGTATTCCAGGTGATGTAGAAACAATTTTCACTCAGAAATAAATTAAACAATTAATTACAAAGAAAAGGCAAGTAGCACACCATATTAAACGAGAAATTGTGAAGTAGAAAGACTGAAATAGTATTTTCTTGTAAAACATACTCCAATAATCTTTGTTTTATTGAAGCTTAAGTCTATTTTTTTATATTTTCAGCCAACTTTATGCAGTTCAAAGTTTTTACAATCAACATCAAACATTTTTTCAAACCCATTTTTACTTAATGTGACTTTATCTACAAGTATCTTGAAAACATAAGGATTTAAACATTTTAATAATGAATGTACAAGGAAAAGTGCTCTGTAAAAACACTTTTTTACATTTTGAAATAATAATAATAAACAAATTACAAGAAAATACTATTTCAGTCCTTCTACTTAGAAATTTCACATTCAAATCAATGTGTTACTTGCTATTTCTTTGTTATTATTTGTCAAATTTAATACCAATTTCTGAGAGAAAATTGTTTCAAAGTAAATTCAATATACTGTATATTTGCTTTTTATTTAATCTGTAAAAAAATATAAAATATATGACTTTCAGGAGTTACACTACTGCTCTTTTACTTTTATTCCGCAAGGACACATTCAATTGATCAAAAAAAGAAATTTCAACAATAATAATCAGAAGTGTTTCTTGAGCAGCAAATCAGCATATTAAAATAATTTCTGAAGGATCATGTGACACTGAAGACTGGAGTAATGATGCTGAAAACTCAGCTTTGATCACAGCAATAAATTATACTTTCCTGTATATTCACATAAAAAAACAGTTATTTTAAATTGCAATAATATTTCACAATATTACTGTTTTTACTCTATTTTTAATCAAATAAATGCAGGCTTGATGAGCATAAGAGACACTTGTACAGAACGGTAGTGTACTGTATATTGACAAAAAAAAAAAAAAAATACTAAAGAATTGGTTCAAGTGCTTTAAAAAAAAAAAGAGCTTCATATTTCTGCTAATAAACCCTCTGGCCCTAATTTCCATAATTATAGATGTGCCTCCTGTTCTTTCATCCAAACTGAGAGAAAGTCGAAATTATCGCCTGTATTATGACAAGTGCTTCTCATAGACATTGAGTTGAACATAGCTAGGAATATTTCTTTCTTTAAATGAGAAGTAGAGCAGCTGTAATATGAAAACTCCAACAACATGACTCACTCTCAAGTGCAATCTCAGAAGTAAGCAAGTTCAGAGAGGAGTAATCGCTTTCTCTCGGATCCTCAGGCTTTTAATCACAGCTCTTTGTGCGCTGCGTTTCCATATACTGCTGCCTTAATTGTTTCTGGAGTCAAACTCCGCTTTGACCTGATTTATAAGTGTTTATACCCAGAAAAAAAAAAAAAATAAGCGCTGGCCTCTTAGTTGAAGGCTGAGATTCCCACGTGATGTTCTCCAGGGAAAACTACAAGTCTTTGAATCCTACTCCACTTCGAACTTCATGATGTTATTCCAGTGTTTTATTTGATCTTTCTTTTAAAAAAGCAGCTTGTCCTTTCTGGGAAAAAAAGAAAAAGAAAGCTTGAAGCACACTCATGTTGTTCCAAACACACGTTTTCTCAGAAGACGAAACAAGTGACTACAGACACACTCATGAAAAAGAAGTTGTATCCACCACATATCGCACAGACATAATACAAGCATGCACTGTAAAAAAAAAAAAGGAAGTTTTAAGAGAACTTGACCAATTCAACCAACTTGATGCAATTCGATTTTTAGATGGGTTTGTTCACTAGTAATGGACAATTCTGAAACACTTCCTTGTGAAGCTTCGAAAGCTTTATGAATCATTACTTCGAACCAGTGAAAAATCATGTGATTTCAATAAGGGATGTTTCAGACGGTGCGTTCCAAACGGGATATATTGCCCTCCGAAGGACAAAACAATGAAAACAATCATGGCCGCCATATTGAAGGGTCGTTCCAAACCGAAGTGCTCAAAACTGGCCACTTCAAAGGGCCCTTCGGAGTGAAGGATTTCGAAGGGTACAACTGATGGTCACTTCGGGCCCCCATGATCCTTTGCGCTGATTCTTTCCATGATGACGGCGCCTCTGTGTGGGCACGGGAGGATGACGCAGAAGGGTACTTCAAGAAACAGTTGTTTGGTCCCCTACACCCTTCAAAGCTCTCAGTCCGGAGGTTAAACCCTTTGAAGGGATTAGGGCATAGGGCATAGGGAGGAGCCCCTCCGTCATCACTTTCCCACCAGAACACTCCCAATCAGCTGGACTGAGTGGCAAAAGAGCCTGCTGCATGACTGGATTTAATAAGGAAGCTGCGAAAACGCGAGTAAAACAAACAATAATCAGTTTAAACTAAAAGTTGTTGAACTCGATATAGTGTTCCTCACAACTTAACAAAGATCCAGTGGTTTCAACGTCAGGGAGTGACAAAGAATATTTGCCTGATTTTGGAAATACAAAATAGGTTGGTCTAAATCTAGGTGATCACATCAACCACATATTGTCCAGCCCAAAAAATGATATAGGTAGTTTTTGTCAGAGTTTATTTAAAAACAACCAGTTATGCAGAATATAAGATGGTTAATACTATAACACAATATATAGGGTATGATTTTACAGCAGAATTCAACATGTTCAACACATAAAATGATAACTGCAAATCCATGTTGCCCTGCCTGGAGTCCATTTGTGACCCAGGAGCACAAAACCAGTCTTAAGTCGCTGGGGTATATTTGTAGCAATAGCCAAAAATACATTGTATGGATCAAAATTATCAATTTTTCTTTTATGCCAAAAATCATTAGGATATTAAGTAAAGATCATGTTCCATGAAGATATTTTGTACATTTATTACCGTAAATGTATAAAAACTTTTATACATTTTTGATGTTGTTTTTATTACTAATCAACATTTTTGATTAGTAATATGCATTGCTAATAACTTCATTTGGACAACTTTAAAGGCGATTTTCTCAATATTTCGATTTTTTTGCACCCTCAGATTCCAGATTTTCAAATAGTTGTATCTCGGTCAAATGTTGTCCTATCCTAACAAGCCTATTTATTCAACTTTCAGATGATGTATAAATTTCAATTTTGAAAAATTGACACTTAAGACTGGTTTTGTGGTCCAGGGTCACATTTGTTTCTCTTTTCTTTAGCTTTCGGCAGCCTGAAAGAATATACCTCAGATTTCTAGTCAAATCTATTTGTAGAGTCAATTGCAAACCTCGTTTTAGATGTGTTTTGTGCGATCTGTCACAGCATTCACACTGAAAACTAATGTTGCCATTCAGTCTTTTTTGCCACTCGGGTGGAACCGCAGTCACTCCAGCTGACGGTGAATACCCTTTATTGTTCACTAAATGCAAAATGCTCATTCAGCCAATAAATTACCGGTAATCGAAATATGTAATCAAATACATTCACTTAAAATTAAAAACATTTAACTTTTTTTTTTTTTAAACGGTAACCACATTATTTATGTTGGAATGGAAAGAAACCTAACATTTTAGCAATGCTGTTCAATTTGAAATTCTTTGTTCAGAACTGTGTTTAGTTGGTACAACATGATTTTTGAATGTAGTTTCAAATAAATCATCTTCATTTGTGACTATAAAACTGCAAAATACCAGTATATAGGCCTAGTTGCACTTTTTTGCAGTTTGCATGTCTGCAAAAAAGTTTTAATCGCCCTAAAGAAAGGAAGCATCATAAACTCTCAAGTTTGCACAGAGCGGTTGCTTTGAACCTCCGAGTCAATTTACACTGATCACAAAGCATCGAGAGCGGAAGTCCAGCGTCAAGCTCCCGCCAAACTGGACTGAGCGTTTGAAGCCGAGACGGTTTTCAGGCTCGACGGGGAGTTCGTCTCTCACAGCCTAAAGTCTGACAGCACGAATGAACTTCAGCGAAGCCAGAAAAAGACTGAAAAGGGGATGAAAAAGAATATACTGCCAAATGGAACACCTATTAAAATGTGTTGAAGCGGATCCCCACCTAGTTCACTTCCTTTTATCAAAGCTCGGCTTTAATCCTGATTATCATTACATAAATGTTTGATTTGAGCAAAGCCTTTCCACTTCCATCAGGAGTGAGACTAAGTGAAACGGTGTTTCATTAGAAACATTCGTCCGAAGGAAACATGCCTCAAGGACAGTGCGTGGTTTACGGGCCACGAGTTATTATTTAAAAAAGAATAACAGCGGGATATTTTCTCCAGTAAATGAGATGCTGTGACCGGCTGCAGGAAAAACCAGATTGACATTAATAGCACGTCACATCCTTCATTCCAAAGCAATGAGGAGGATAACCAGCGGCTATGTGATGGAGCTCACCTTAAATTCATCTTCCTCCGCTGTGATGGGAAGCTGCACAATTCAAAGTAGTTAAACTGCTGTTGAGCTGATACTAACAAAAATACACTTAAGCTACTTAAAGACCCCAATCAGCATGGGGTCAGTACTGTGGCTTCTTGTCAATCTCTTTAGATTTGGGCTCTATAATCTAGTAAAATAATTAACAGTATGCAAATATTTACACATAAGGGACAGCTACTCCAAAAAATTATTCAACCCCCTATTTAACAGTGCTGTTTTTTAGTAATTTATTTGTATGGTGGGGAACAAAATTGTCTTAAAACACAATTGAACCTTTAAACTCTATTAGAAAACAGAATTAGATTGAGCTGTTCCACGTAGCCCATGCATGTGCTGAAGTTGAGTAGCAAATATGACCACAGTTCTCAAAACACTATAGAGAAGCTATAGTAAAGAAATAATTTTATTTAGGCTACATGAAGATTTCAAAGTCATTAAAAATTCCTAGAGACACAGCTGGTAGCATTGTTTCTTAGCTTAAAATGTGTTGTACCAGAAAACCTTTGAGGGTGTTGAAGAAAAAGTACAATATGCTTGATCACAGCAACTGAGGAAAAAACTGCAATGTACTGCCAAAGACTTGAAAGATGACCCAATGAAAGGGGGAAAAAAAACATTTCAACGCAGAGTATAAGAAGAAAACAAGGCAAGTATGGCCTTCATGTTGGGGCATCTCACTGAATGCCACTCTTGACCAAGAAGAACATAAAAGGTCGAATTCACAGCCTGTGGGTGTATCCAAATGTTCTGGAAGAATGTTTTATGGAGTGATGTGACCCAACCAGAACTTTCTGGACCCATGCATGAATCAGCGGTATGTCTGGTCCAAAAAAGGCAAAGCTAATGAGCAGAAGAACACCATCTCCATGGTCAAACATGGAGGAGGACCAGTCATGTTATGAGGTGTTTCACTGCTGCAAGAAGTGGAAATCATGATTGTATGAAGGACATCATGGATTCTTTGAAGTATCAGGCCATTTTGGCAAGATTCGTGATGCCTTTGGTGCAAAGACTGAAGATGATGATCAGTGGACTTTCCTGCAGGACAATCATCCCAAAGTTTACATACAAATCTGCTTATGCTTGGTTCAGGGATCAGTTGTAGAATGTTCTTGAGTGGCCTGTTAAGTCTCCAGAATGTCCAGATTTAATTAAAATTGAAAATATTTTGTTGAATTTGAAGAAAGCAGTGTCAATGTGAAAGCCAAAGATTATCAGTGATCTGAAAGCTGTTTTAGTTGAGGAATGGGCCAAGATTGCAGTAGAGAGGTGACAGAAGCTTAAAAGACTGCACCAATTTTGACTTTTGGGAGCTGAATAATTTTAAACATGAATGTTTAGAGCCAATTTGATTTTTTTTGTTTGTTTTTTTCATTATTCATCAAATTTACATTCTTAGAATTGCTCAAATGCCTTTGTTGAATTGTTTTCATAAAATGCTGTTCTCTGCAGCAAAATGTCTTTCAGGTCAAGGGAGTTTAATATTTTGGTTTCAACTGTACACACACACACACACACACACACATTTATTTTATTTAACTTTGTTTTAGTTATTTTACATCTGAGAAATGTTGAATTTAGCTGAAATACATTTTATTCCAGTTAATGTTTAAGTGATCATTTTTAATGGTTTTAATTTATAGTTTCAGTTTTAGTTAACTATACTAATCCTGATATAACTTCTTTCTTTTCTTTTTTTTTTTAATAAATAACACTTATTCAGGAAGAAGGCATTAATTTAGTGACTGTAAAGACTGATACAAAATATTCCCATTTCAAATAAATGTTGTTCTTTTGAATTAGTGAAATAAATTACATTTTAAAATATTACAGCAGAAAGTACATATTTTAAACAATTAAAAATAATAAGTTAAGTGAATTGTCAAGTTCACTTAATTTTTTTTTTTTTTTTAATTATTATTTACTTAATCATTTTAAGGCAACGGGTTTCCTCAATTTTTTTTAAGTTAAGTCAACTTAGCACTTTTTACAGTGTATGATTAGGACACTTTCGTGTTTATTATTTATTCACCTGTATGCACAAAACAACATTAAAATGAGTGATGCACTTTTACACCACTATTAGTTGTGGGGAAGAAAAATCAATAGTGCTAGTTTTGTTGGAAAATGCAGTTAGGTTAGTACTCACTACCTGTTTTACCTCCCCATCCCTGCTTCTCTGTCCTGCTCATATCATGGCCAAACACACCGGGGAGATTTGCTCGTCTCTGCCACTGAGGGATGCAGTCGTTGCCTACAGTATGTGGAGTTTTTGGCTGCTAGAACATACAGAGCGCTCGGGCCAAAGGCTAGAAAGCCCATATGGCGCTCAGCACACATGGACAGAGGCTTCACAGCGCTCTCAGCCTAATGCAAATCCTCAGTGCTTATCAAACAGAAGAGTGGGACTATTAGCGGTGATTGGGGTTTGTGTGCTGTGTGTTTTATCTGTACAGGCAGCACAACACGTCCCGTTCCACTTCAGCTTCTGCCGAAGCACTTCACTGGCTTCCCGCTTCTTCATGCTCGCTGTCCATTTACAGCTTCACGTTCATCTCTCACCGGCCCAATTTTTTGCCCTGGTGGAGCTTTGCTCAGAAAAATCAGCAGTTACGTGACCTGGCCGAGTCTCTGGTCTGTGGGGAAATGGACGGCGTTTCTAATAGATTCACTGAAATGTTTGCTTTAAAGGCGAAGTGTGTAATTTCAGCTCATCTTTCATTGGATGGGCTGAGGGTTATTACCTAAAACTATAATGAAAAAACAAAACAAAAAAATGGCAACATGGTAACACTTTACTGTAAGGTTCCGTTTGTTAACGAGTTAACTATATGATATGAACGTGAACTAACAATGAAAAATTACACTGAAAAATGTATTATTTATTATTTGATGTTAATTTCAAATAATATATTTGCTTATACAGTATGTTATTAAAATCAAAAGTTGTATCTGTTAATATTATTTAATGGACCTTAGCTAACATGAACAGCGTATATTTATTAACTAATATTAGCAAAGATAAAAAGAAAAAAAAAATACTGTAGAAACGGAATTGATCATTGTTGATTAATGCATTAATGTTAACTAATGGGACTTTATTGTAAAGTGTTACTGAAAGCATTTTTTTGTTTGTTTCTTGAATTAAAATAAATGGTAACTGCAATAAAATTTAATTTAGTTTAACTTTGTGTACAAAAATAACTAAAACACAAACAAAAACACAATAAAATTACTAAAAATGTAAACTAAAATTAAAATGAAAACAGAAAATATAAAAATAAACTCAAACTATTAATAAATACTATAATTATTATTATTAATAATTATAGTATTTATTAATAATAATAATTATCGTATTTATTAATATAATTATTATTAATAATAAAACAATAATTATATAACTATTAATAAATACCATAAGTATTATTAATTAATGTTGTTGATTCATTGTTGATTGCATATTAAGCCTGTATATTTTTGCTTTTCCACTGGTTGGGATCAGCATTAACTAGTTGACTAGGCACTCAAAGAAACTTAGATTATGAACATTTTTAGTTTGTTAATGATGTCTCCATACAAATGCAATGCTTTTGACCAGGTGAAGTGCAAAGTTATCATGAATGCATGTTCAAAATAACATAAATAATAATAATTAAAAAAAAGTAAATCTGTCACTGGGGCAGTACCTTTTCTAAAGGTACACTTTTGTACTTTTTAGGTACTAATATGTGCACTTTAGGTACAAATATGTACCTTCAAGATACCAATAGGGACCCTTTAGGTACAAAGGCATGCCTTTTGAAAAGGTATTGGCCCAGTGACAGCTATTATATCTTTATTTATGAGAGTGAAATGCAATGCTTTTGACCGGGTCAAGTGCAAAGATCATAAATGCATGTTCAAAATAACATTGCTTTTGCATTTTCTGAAGAAACTTCAGGTAGATCATGTAATCTCAGAAAATCAAGATCACTTCCGGGTCATATTTCACTAGAAAGCCAAAATAAATTAATATCAGTCTTAAAAATATAAGTCCCAAAAGGGTTGGTTTTCAAAGTGATGCCATAGAAGAACCATTTTTGGTCTCCAAATAACCTTTTAGTGAACAGTTCTCAAAAGAACCATTTTTTCTTAGTGTGAAGAACATTTTATATTGGTATAATGCATCCCTAAAATAAATCATTTTAAAAAATAGAAAACAAGATTCATATTAAGAAAGGCTGAAAATGTCTTTGTTACAGGCATCACCAAAGGATCTGAAAATTTAGGGAAGCTCAATTTATAGCATCTCCGAAAACCATGAAGTGCCCTGTTTCCATGGGAACTGCAAAGCAATCGAGATGAGGTTACCCACCTGACATTAGTGAGATCCCACGGCACCATCGCAGTCTGTAGGCAGGAACTTTAAACCTTATGACTCCTAAACCAAAGACTAACATATACGCAACACATCAGATCAAACACGACGACTGCAGTGGGACTAATAATGAAACACTCATGTGATTCATCATGTTGGCCATGAATGGTGTGCCAATGCATTCATGGTGAATGTCTGTTATATTGTGGATATTTTTTGACAAATCCCCAACTGTATTATGTACCAATCTATTCCAATTCTGACCTAATTCAATACAGGCAAACCTTTCTCCTCTGTAGAGCCTCTTCTGACATCAGTGAGTTTTCGCGGGGAATTCGGTGTGGAACAAGTGAGCTGTGAAAATCCACCGCTGTGAATCTATTACTATTGTTACATTCACTGCAGTATTATTGATTAACTGCCTTCCAAAACAATTAAAACCTTGAAGAGAGTAAACCGATCCTTTTCTCATAGGGTGAATCTTCTAAAAACACTTCCAGGTCGCATCTCAGCTCAAAATCTTCATTTTCAGAGGCACAGATCCATCCTCTATTCTCCTCATGCAGTTTGCCTAATTTGCCGCGAGTCTAATTTCACAGTCACTGTTGCGTGGCGGGAAGTTTCCACCTGACGTTGAGATTATTATCTTGGGTGTCAGACGAGGCGTTTCAAAAGGAAACTTCAATAGGATTCTTGGCACACAATCACTGTCACAAAAAAAATAAAAAAAATAAAACTCAAAACATTATTTAATTTGTATGTTAATGCATGAATTCAATTTGAATAATGTGGAGGGGCTCAAATGGGTTTGTATTATGATAAAAAAAAATACAGTAAAAACAATTGAGGATTACTGGAGACAGACACTGCACAAGGAAAGTCATCTTACATTCATGTGTGCAGTGTGAGCTGCATATAACGTAGAAAAGCCATACATTATTTTATACATGCGGTTTCCAACTGCTACTGAATACTGGAAAATGTATTTGTGTATATATATATATATATATATATATATATATATATTCAGTGTGGGGGGAAAATAATATTTGATCCCCTGCTGATTTTGTATGTTTGCCCACTGACAAAGAAATGATCAGTCTATAATTTTAATGGTAGGTTTATTTGAACAGTGAGAGACAGAATAACAACAATAAAATCCAGAAAAACGCATTTCAAAAAAGTTATAAATTGATATCTGCTGCTCAAGAAAGCACATGTACAGGCCCGTCTGACGTTTGCCAATGATTCAGAGGAGAACTGGGTGAAAGTGGACCAAATTTGCCAATGATTCAGAGGAGACCAAAATCCAGCTCTTTGGCATCAACTCAACTCCTCGTGTTTGGAGGAGGAGGAATGCTGCCTATGACCCCAAGAACACCATCCCCACCGTCAAACATGGAGGTGGAAACGTTATGCTCTGGGGGTGTTTTTCTGCTAAGGAGACAGGACAACTGCACTGCATCAAAGGGACAATGGACGGGGCCATGTACCGTCAGGGCCAGGGCATTGAAAATGGGTCGTGGATGGGTATTCCAGCATAACAATGACCCAAAACACACGGCCGAGGCAACAAAGGAGTGGCTCAAGAAGAAGCACATTTAGGTCCTGGAGTGGCCTAGGCAGTGTCCAGACCTTAATCACATAGAAAATCTGTGGAGGGAGCTGAAGGTTCGAGTTGCCAAATATCAGCTTCGAAACCTTAATGACTTGGAGAGGATCTGCAAAGAGGAGTGGGACAAAATCCCTCCTGAGATTTGTGCAAACCTGGTGGCCAACTACAAGAAACGTCTGACCTCTGTGATTGCCAACAAGGGTTTTGCCACCAAATACTAAGTCATGTTTTGCGAAGGGATCAAACACTTAATTTTATATATATATATATATATATATATATATATATATACACACACACATGTATATCCGGGCATTATTTCAACCCAGAATCAAAAAGAAATTGTTTTGAAATTATGTATTATGATAAATTAAACGAACGGTTCATCAAAAAATTTGTCGACAATTTACTCACCCTCAGACCATCCAATAGATGAGTTGGTTATTTTCATCAGATTTGGAGAAATGTAGCATTCCATCACTTGCTCACCAATGGATCATCTGCAGTGAATGGGTGCCGTCAGAATGAGAGTCCAAACAGCTGATAAAAACATTGCAATAATCCACACCAGTCCATAAATTAACATCTTGAGAAGACAAAATGTGCATGTTTGTAAGAAACAAATCCCTCTTTAAGACATTCTTAACTTCAAATTGCTTCTGACTCACACACTGACTTCTGTGCAGATTTCGCTCCTGATTCAGACCAGACCAGACCAGACCATGGATTTATATTTTTGTCAGAAGCAACAGTTTTAATGTTGGATTTGTTTCTTACAAACACAGCTTTTGTCTTCTCAAGATGTTAACCGATGGACTGGAGTGGTGTGGATTACTTGTGGATTATTGTGATGTTTTTATCAGCTGTTTGGACTCTCAATGTGACGGCACCCATTCACTGCAGAGGATCCACTGGTGAGCAAGTGATGGAAAGCTACATGTCTCCAAATCTGTTCCTATCTTGGCCTGA
The DNA here is from genome assembly GCA_036784905.1 of Acrossocheilus fasciatus. Taxonomy (NCBI): domain Eukaryota; kingdom Metazoa; phylum Chordata; class Actinopteri; order Cypriniformes; family Cyprinidae; genus Acrossocheilus; species Acrossocheilus fasciatus. The sequence goes on along the minus strand of CM071954.1, from coordinate 2,483,158 downwards.
GGATGAGCACATTGCAAATTTCTGAACTATTCCTTTAACTCTCCTGCTGAAGAAAAGACTCCCTGGTAAAAGAGAATCATTTCACTGCATCAACTCTATAGTGTTGAGCCAAAAATACAGAGTCAAGCCCAGCAAACAAGCAGTCAGAAACCATGTCAGAGAGCTAATTAAAGGTCTGAAGTGTGAGGCGGCTCGCGGCTGGTAATCCTGCTCACTTCTGTGTATCAGCGTCAAACACTGCAGAAAATCTGGACTTTGCAAAGGTCAGTCGTGTCCATCTTCAAAATGAAATACTACATGTAATTGCAATGGATATTTATACAGTCACACAAAATGCCTTCACTAGTATATTCTGTCATGGTTAGATTCCCAAAAATGCAGGATTTTTTTTTGGTCCCACAAATAAAAAATGGGTTAACTGAGGTAATATTCTACTAAAAACATTTGATTGATAAATTGCACTTCCTGTTACTCATAAATATTACTTTAAAATGATTTCCGAGGTTTATTTTAAGCAGGTTTATTTTGATGCTTGTTCGTATTGTGACAAAATTACAGGCACCTTTACTGTAGCTTTAATAAATGACAAACACACAGAACCACTTAAAGTCTCATTAATCAGTATTTATGATCGCTCAAGTAAAGAAAATAATTTTGTTTAATCACCAAAATCCTTCAAGCTGCTTTGATTCTCACATCAGCTTAGGCTCTTTTCTGCAGATTTCCTCAGAAATCTTCTCTGTGATTCTAACAAACTCTGTTCATTCTCTCACGCCGACGCCGAGATTCAGAAGCCACAGAACATCAGATGCAACTTTCATGTTTAACCAGTGTTAAACAAAACCTCCCTATAAACGGTTTGTTTGGCCTGTTTCTGCTTCTTGCATGCTATTTCAGTCTTTAGATACTCATAAAAACAACATGGATTATAACCCAGCTATGACAAACATGACACCTGGGGATATTAGAAAGGGGTTAGATGTGTCATCTAACACACCGCATAATATTTGTCATTATACATTTAGAAGGAATCCATCATATGCCACTGCCTGTGATTGAGGGATGCCTAAAAAATGTGATAGGCATTTATTATGCAAAAAATTCCTTTCATGTCAAAATTAATGTTCTCTGTGAAAGTAAAATTTATTTGATGTCAGCAAATGTATCCAAGTCTAACAATAAATAACAGACATACTGGCAAACTATATGAAACCGTGTCAATTCCATACATATACATACATATATGTGACCCTGGACCACAAAACCAGTCTTAAGTCGCTGGGGTATATTTGTAGCAATAGCCAACAATACATTGTATGGGTCAAAATTATCAATTTTTCTTTTATGCCAAAAGTCATTAGGATATTAAGTAAATATCATGTTCCATGAAGATATTTTGTACATTTCTTACCGTAAATGTATCAAAAATTAATTTTTGATTAGTAATATGCATTGCTAAGAACTTCATTTGGACAAATTTAAAGGAGATTTTCTCAATATTTAGATTTTTTTGCACCCTCAGATTCCAGATTTTCAAATAGTTGTATCTCAGACAAATATTGTCCGATCCTAACAAACCATACATCAATGGAAAGATTATTTATTCAGCTTTCAGATGGTCGATAAATCTATAAATATATATATATATATATATATATATATATATATATATATATATATATATATATACACAATAAAAATAAGATGAGAATAAAAAAAAATACACATATGTAAATATAAATAGACAAAACAGTAAATAAATTGTATGTACAGTTGTGCTATAGATGACAGAATGGAATAGAATAGAATGAGATGCAGGGATGTGCTAGGATGGAGGTGGTAACAAATAAATATAAAGTTATTGCACATTTTTATTGCATAATGTGGGAAACATTTAACTGTTCATGAGGTAGATTGCCTGGGGGAAGAAACTGTTCTTGTGCCTGGCTGTCCTGGTATTTGGGGCTCTGTAGCGCCGGCCTGATGGCAAAAGTTCAAAAAGGGGGTGACTTGGATGTGAAGGATCCAGAGTGATCTTCTGAGCCCTTCTCCTCACTCTGGATGTATACAGTTTTTAGAGGAAGGGCAGGGGAGCACCAATAATCCTTTCAGCAGTCCAAACCATTCTCTGTAGTCTTCTGATGTCTGATTTTGTAGCTGAAGAAAATCTGACAGTTATTGATGTGCACAGAACAGACTCGATGACGGCTGAGTAGAACCGTTTCAGCAGCTCCTGTAGCAGGTTGAACTTCCTCAGCTGGTGAATAAATATATTATATTATATTATATTATATTATATTATATTATATTATATTATATTATATAGCATATATGCATGCTGTAATTAACTTTCAATAAATTTATAAACTGCAACACAAATAAAAATGCTATATATAAATAGAGGATCTATTATCTTTACAGAGAACAAGACGTGCAGACATAGACACTGAAAAAAGAGAAAGACTACAGCGCTATCTGGTGGACATTTGGCAAATTATACAGAGCTGCTGAGTTGCTGGCTGTTGAATTACTTGTAGCTATAAGAATTACTAGCTGGTAATTTTTCAATAACAATTCACAGTGCCTGCACTTCCATTTGTGAGCCCCTAGATTTAATTCATATGCACAATAAAAAGCACAGTATATATGCACAATATAAAGAGAATTCATGCAAATTGAGATATGTTGTCTTTAAGATGACTGGGAAAAAAATGCCCCAACTGTAAACCACTGAACTGACCAACAATTGACCATCTGACAAATTAAGCCAAAACCTTTAACTACGAAGCAACAAAAGTATTTAGTACTCAAAGTACTACTGAACGAATAGTTGAGCCAAAGATGGAAATACTGTCATTTACTTAGATTTAAGTGGTTTCAAACCAGCACGACTTTTTTCTCTTTGTGGAACATAAAATATGGTGTTAAGCATAACAACAACCTCTCTTTCATTGCACCTTTTTCATACCCTTTCAATGTTCTGCTTCTTCAGTGTGTCGCTGTCCACGGTGCTGAATCCGAAACGGGTCAGACAGACAGCTGTCAATCATTTTCATTCACTGACACCTTACATTGCATTCAAGTTAAACTGCTAAAATGTATATCAAACCATGATAATATCACTACCAACACAATTATTAAAATCATGAAAAATGATGAGCTATGTAAAACGTGCAATAGTTAGCAGTGGCTAATAAATTACAATAGTTTCACTGAACAGAAAATACAACAAAAACATGACAGAGACATTGAAACTAGTGAAATTCACGCATGCAATCAAAGAAATGAAATAATACCTAATTTTTTTTTTTAATAATCTTAAAAAAAAAAAAAAAAATCTACACATAATTGCTTCTATCCATTCAACTTTTCACGATAATGTGTCAGAACTTGATTTTACTAACCAATAATTTAATTCAAAATTGGGTGAAAGTGCAATACATTTGGCAACCTTTTAGCGTAAAATAACTTGCATTAATTTTCAAACTATTTGTATATTGTAAATACATTTTTTTAGATATTGGATACGGTATTTCATTTTCTTTGATCGCATGTGTGAATTTCTCCAGAAGCATGTGAATTTAAATGCGCTCGGTTGTCGACATCTGCTGTCAGGAGCTTCACCGAGCACCACCACCATCATCCTCCTCATCATCCTCCCCACCCCTCAACCTCTCCCTGCGGGAACGACAATATCCAGCTCTTAACATTCCCAATTTGGAATTGCAAATCCTCGCCAAAGGACCCAGTTTGAGCGGCATAAACCACATTCTTTCTTTAATGGCGTCAGAAACGCGTCTCACGCTCGCGTTATCGTTCAGGAGGTATGGCGGCTAATCAGACGCTCTGTGAATTCGCATCAGTCAAATTTTCAATGCATGCGTTTGATGTGATTGTAATACGATCGTTAAAGCATAATACCGATCTTCAATAGGCATTCAAAAGATGCATATATTATGCGCGCATATGTTGCACAAATAGCCTAATCAAATCGCAGGTGTTGCTGCAAACAGGATTAAGCGATGAAATTCAATTTCAAAATGCATGACGGAATGGACAGACTGATTTGAAAGCGCTGGTTGCATTGGTGTGCGTTTGTAATTACTGGATGCTGAAGAGTCTGGGGAGAGTTTGAGGTGGTCCACACCCCGTCATTGTTCCAGCCATGTCCCCTCCAGCATCCGCTGCGACAGCTAGTGAGAGCAGCACCACCACTGTGTTCGAGGACGACCCAGACGGCACTAGAGAGGAGGTATTCAATAACTGATGCCGTTTTCATTTTGCAGTCATGACGATGCATGAATGGCGCGTGATAATAGTGAAACAAGAAATGTAAACATGAGCATCGAAGTTCACAACATGGAAGCATGCATGTTTATGTGGACATCACTGCGTGAGAATGCATGAGCAGAGATTGGCTTCATCAAATAACAGGCGGACAGATCGACCAGTCTTTGTTATTGTAAGCAATAGAGATAAAAATCCATGATACTGCATAACATGACACCTAATGTCATGTCAGACATTAAAAATGCTGATTGATCACATAATCAACCATTATAGTGATAAGGCCAATATTTGGTCATGTTTATTAGGCAGATTATTGTTGGTGTAGTACTGCAGACTAAACCAGCATAAAATAGTTTGCTAATTGGTATGCAGGTCTTAAAGCATGAAAAGCATGCAAAAAAGCTTTTAGAATTAGCTAATACCAAGCTGGGAGACTAGCAAACCAGTTTAGGCTTGCTTCAACAAGGTTGTGTCAGGTTCAAAATCTACAAACAGCTTTGTAAATGGATAATGACCATTTTCAATTTATTTTAGGGAATTGTGTAGTATTTAGTGAATATTGTTGTAAATATTGTTTAAATTGAAGTATTTAATTTCAAAACATGAAATTGAATTTGAACACCAAACTAATATACAGGGAGGCCTACAGTCCAGAATCCAATGAGAGGAACATCAAATATACAATTAGTGACAATGCATGAACAACAAACTAATTTAGATTCAAAAAAGAAAATTCAAGATTCAATGAAATACCAAAAATACATAGATTACAACAAAATGTACAGAAAACAAATATGACAAAAAAGTGAACATGCATTCCAAGCCATCTTCAATGTTCGTATATCCAGCATGCGTCTGACATAATATCACATGCATTTGCGATGATGTAATGTGTATGGCAGCATTATCTCATCCATCTCTAGATACTGAAAGATTTAGATATATTAGCTATATGTGCTGCTCTATGATGATAAGATGCTGCATGAATATAACCCAGTAAAGGAATACATTTGCGCAAATTCATCATCTTGATTTTAAACAACAACATGCATGACACTGCATTTGCATAATTCACTGTACTCACCGTTTCCATGCCCTTTTAATCTCATCTGCATTTTCTTTGTTCTCTTTTGTGGTTGACGTGCAGCAGAGGCCTGTGAAACAGTCACTGAGCAAGTCCATGTGCAGAGAGGTGTTCTGGAAATGCCTGCTGCTGTCCATGCTCATGTACGGCTGCATGGGAGCCATGGTGTGGTGCCACGTCACCAAGGTCACCCGCTTGACCTTTGACAGTGCCTACAAAGGGAAGTCCATGATGTATCATGACAGTCCCTGCTCTGATGGCTACATCTACATCCCCCTGGCCTTCCTCATCATGCTTTATGTCGTTTACCTGGTGGAGTGCTGGCACTGCCATGCCAGAAATGAGCTTCAGTATAAAGTGCACGTTGAGGGGATTTACGAAAGAGTCCAGAGGATGCAGCAGGCCAAGCCTTGCATCTGGTGGAAGGCTATCAGCTACCACTACGTGCGGCGGACGCGACAAGTCACGAGGTACCGCAATGGAGATGCGTACACCACCACGCAGGTGTATCACGAGAGGGTGAACACGCATGTAGCCGAGGCAGAGTTAGACTACGGCCACTGTGGAGTTAAGGATGTCTCCAAGCAGCTCGTCGGGCTGGAAAAGTCAGCCATCACCAAACTGAGGTTCACCAAGTGCTTTAGCTTCGCCAACGTGGAGTCCGAAAACTCCTATTTGACCCAACGGGCAAGGTTCTTCACCGACAACGAAGGACTAGATGATTATATGGAGGCTCGGGAGGGGATGCACCTGAAAAACGTAGACTTCAAAGAGTACATGATTGCCTTCTCCAACCCCGACCACCATCCTTGGTATGTCTCCAACTATGTCTTCTGGACAGCGGCCTTTCTTACCTTATCCTGGCCGTTACGGGTGCTGACGGAGTACCGCACGGCCTACGTCCATTACCGTGTGGAAAAGCTCTTTGGTGCCGACTACATACCTGTGACGCCCTGCGATGAGAGACCTTACTGTAGACGCATCCCAAGGGTCAACACTATCGACAGCACCGAACTGGAGTGGCACATTCGCTCCAACCAGCAGCTGGTGCCCAGCTACTCGGAAGCGGGTCTGATGGACCTGGCGCAACGTTCAGGAGGCGTCAGACAGAACTGCGAACGCTGCCATCGCGCCATCAGCAGCTCCTCCGTGTTCTCCCGCAGCGCCCTCAGCATTTGCAATGGCAGTCCACGGATCCCCTTCAGCGGGAGTCGCTTCTCCTTGGGAAGACTGTACGGTTCCCGCCGCAGTTGCTTCTGGAGAAGCGGAAGCGGCAGTCTGGACGAACCCGAGAGCCCAAGCGAGAACACGCGATGCCTGTCCGGACGGATCAATGTTGACGAGGAAGACCCACCACCCTACCAGGATGCGCTGTATTTCCCGGTGCTTATCGTCCATTGCAGTGAGAGTTGCCCCAATCATCGCTCCTTCCATAGGAATGGCTCATGCGTGGAGACATCTTTATGATGGACCTCTGTCCACCGAAAGAAGTTCAAAAGACTTGAGAGTCTAACCGATAATGCAGAAAAATCTCAATACCGGACGTGTCCTGTCACTCAGGAATCATTTATTGGCCCACAACACTGTACACTTACAACAATGGATGGAGCAATCGAGAAATAACTCCAGTAATACATATTTATATAGCAATAATGCAAACAAAGCATTGAAGTTCTTGGTACAAGTAATACTTTTGATTAACTTGCGCTCCAGGACAGCAAAAACGGGCTGATTTTGTTCACATGTTCTTGACAGCTATAAAGAACAATGGCCACAGAGCAAAAACCTGGTCTTTTTTCTACAAGTATGACCATTTTCACCTTTATGAACCTTCTTAAATGTTGCACTTGAAGTTACATCAGTCAAAACATCTGTAAACGAATGTTACTTTGTTTCTCTCATGTAGTGGATTCCATTGGCCCATGAAATGTACGGTTTACATTCATGTAAGAACACTCCTCATGTATGCGAGAAAAATATCATGGGTTATTTGTACTTTTATTGTGATTTAACTGTATCAGGCAGAACTATATACAATTATGAACTATTATGGCGATGTTTGCAACACTCTCTCAAACCACTTAGGAAACCATAAAACACATTTCAGGCTATGCAACTATTAACCTCTGGTATGTTACGCCTTTAAAACGTATATCCAATTTACAATGGAATGTATGACTGTTGAAGCTTTTCTTTACATCGCTTGTATGTAGTGTACAAACTATCCAACAAGGACTTAATTATTTAGTGAAGACAGACACAAACAGGCTTGACTATTAGTGAATGTTTAAGGGTTTAATAGCTGGCGGCAGCTCTTGTACTTAGCCAGAAATTGCAGTGGATCAGAGTAAATGAAAAGGATTAATTAAAAACAGTATAGGAGAGGAGAAATATGCGTCTATTTATGCAGCTGAACATTCATTTATTCATTAATTAATATTGTTTTGCATTAACCATACAGGTGCAGCCTCATGAAAGCTCCATTCAAAGTGGTTTTACAATACCAATGATACCTGAATGCTGAAAAGAAGTATTGACCCTCAACAATGGCCTAGAGCTTCCCAAAGACACTTTATTATTATTTTTTTTATCTTGTTCATGCAGTCGATCCAGATATACCCTACATATCTCTGGTCTGTTACCTGTTGTGTCTAAAGTTTGCAAAAGCATTTATCAACATTGTGTCATATCACTTTTATACTGCCTAGATAATGTATAACATATCATGAAAAAGTAAAAACGCCATCACTATGCTGCCTTCATGTAGCACACATTGTTATGTTAAAGGGATATAAAATCACTGAATAAACTGCTTATGGATACACAGAAATGAGTAACCACTGTGTAAATGTGACTTGCCAGAAAAGAGAACAAAAGTCATGTCAAGTTACACATTTTTTTTGTAATTTAAGGAAGTATTTCTATAAAGGTTTTTATAAATCTGCTCTGGTCAACCTTTAATTTTGATTACTTATAAACTGATTTAATTTGATGAATGTTCTAGAGATAAACAAACCAACTAACACAAAAAACATCCAAGATCACATTCATATCCATTGATATTACTTACAAATGTTTGCTGTTGAATTCACACCAAAATAATTTCACTTCCTGGAGGAATAAAGTAAAAAAGGCAGATTGCCTTCCAGTGTGCAGTTATGAGAAAACACCACTAGATGTCAATATAGAATGTGTCACATAAAATAGAATTTTACTGTATAAGCAGAGCTACATATTCAAGTATCATGCTGTCTAACTGCAGATAACTAAATTAAGCAGTAATAATAACCAGTTGTTTTAGATGGCTCCACACACAGATGACAGAAGACTTGGTAAGTTTCTGATTAAACTGTACATATGTGTTTGAAGTTCGTGTTTGGCTTTACACTCATGTTTCATGTCTAATTCAAAGAAAACTTAAACAGCAAGAATAACTGGTTTTGAATGGCACTATTATAAGGCAAGTTGGAGGCACCCTATTGAAACTTATTTTGGACACAGATGGTTCAGTGATCTCAAATAACCTTATGAACTTTTGATCGACTCCGACACAGTCGAGTCTAATAATTTTGTTATCAGTCATGTCCCACCCTAAGTACATACACAGAGAGATAAGGGACAGCCTGCTACTGTCTATTACTGTAAGCAAAACAAAACACAGGTAATCATTTACAAAGCCCGTCAGAATAAAGTAAAGGTACGAATACAAAGATTCAGAAACTACAGTTTCCAAAGTCGGACATCGATTATGATTTTCAAGGGTGTAGAATTTAGTAGGGATGCTATGTCCAGAGACTAATTATTAATGAACAACAAACACTTCTAAAAGGACCCCATAGCATTATCGCGTTTTTAGACATTTAACATGATAATTTAAGTACCACGGAGTTTGCTAAGCCTTTAGTGAATTTAGCCTACTCAGTTTGACTTCTACTCTCCTCAAGATGATTTCAGAAAAGTTACACTTCTATTAGTATATTTTAAATATTGTTTGTTTACATGTAGGCTACACAACACCATTCAGAGTTTTGAACTAGCTTGAGGCTAACGTTAGTTCTGTTATAGGTGGCCTGAATCATGGCATGTGGAAACGTTCGTTAAACTGATCCGTGATATATGGATATATAATTAAGTCTAAATTAATTGTTAACAAGTTACCCACCTTTCTGCGTGGCCTCGTGTGCTAACCGCTTGGATGTCGCGGTTAACTAATTCCACTATGGCGAAGGTTATGATAATTAATATTAATTAGATTATACTAATGTCCTTCGTTATGATTTGCTGAGCGAACGGTCACTGTTTCTAATTAATATTAATAAGTCAAATTCATCGTGTAGTCGGATTCGTTCGCCATTCTGTCATTCTGACACTCAGCAAATCAGTGAGCGCTATTAGGCGAACGTCACGGTATCTAATTACTATTCATGAGCTAGCGCTTTACCGCAGTAAGGTTTATTCATTGGAGTTCAAAGTTCCTTTATTCGAGTTCTTTATGGCGTTAGACTGTATTTTACTGTAAGTGTAAAGTAGTAACGTGTCAAATCATATAAGCACGATAGAACAGTGAATTCTGAGGTACTGAGTATTAATTTATTGGTTGTTATACAGTATGTAGGACAGTACAGCAAACAGATTTTTCCTCATTTTAGACATTGTGAGGTTTGTTCATCTCGTTAAAACGTAACATTGAAGCTAAAAAAAAAAAAGAGAGCAAAAAAAGCCAAACTAGATTAGTGTGATCTGGATGAAAGTTTCTGACTGAAAACTGTAATTAAATAAACTAAACTCTCCACACAATTCATTCTGTAGGCTATTCAATAGCCTGCACATCACAATTTATCACCATACGCAAAATCAATTAAACTATGAATAACAAGCCTGCATTATGCCAATTGTATCAAGTATGAAGGTAAAGTTGCATTTAAGTCTTAGATTTGTGTATTTTAGTCTGTATTGTTATCAGTGAGGCCTCAGAAGTCTGTCCAGGATCCATTTTCTCAGTCTCATCTGGATCATGAGTACAGGGTGAGATGCATCCACTACAACAACAGAGCATTGGTTAAACAGCTGTTATGATCAATGATTTTTATTAATCTTACTATGAATTCTGATGAATGAAATATTTGCATTAATAACATTACTTCATTTTCTCCCAGCATCATGTTCGGCCCTCCAGCAGAGAGCCTCTTAAATGTCTCTGGTGATGATAATATTAATTTACCTTAAGTGTATAAATTAACATAAATAATCCAGACATGACAAGGACATAATGCACTACAGAGGTTTGGTGTGGATGTTATGCAGTCATTTAATTATCTTTATAAAACATGAATCGAATCATTTAAGTTGAATTCTAACTTATCTATCTTAGATCTCAAGTTATTTTTAGGATTTTTTATTGAACATAATATTTTGAACTGTAATAGTACACAACAGGTTAATGATTTAGACTCACTGGCCATGCAATCCATGCGCAGGACAAGCACAATAAAGCTTTCCAGTGTAATTTCACCATTAGAGTCGCCGTATCGTAGAGCCATGAGATTCAGCATACTGTCACTCAATACAAACCCTTGAAAACAAAATTAATTAACCTGCTATGAGCATATCCATTCTATTATTTTGTATGGTAAGTAATTAAATGGTGATCTTTAAGATCACAGAAGTGTGTTAACATAGACTTAACATAGAAAATAATGTTACCTGTAATCGTTAGAGCATTCCGGAGTTCATTCAGAGACAGACTTCCAGTGCGCGAAACATCCTTGCCATAGAAAACGTCCTGATAAACAGACAAAAGAGCAATTGCAAATAATTTTACTTATATAATGTGCATTTTGAAAATAGAATATGTAGCTAATGATAAAAAATAAATAAATAAAAAAAAGGTAGAAATTTGTTGCATTTACCTTTAGAAAAACTGCTTGTTTCCACAAACGAAGGCATTCAAATTCACTCAGCCTTCCAGTGACACTGAGCTGTGTTTGTTGTTAAAGAGTATCATGAAACTTGTAAAATGTGATGAATGCGATTTTTATTCTTCTATAATTTACAAACGACATGCAAAAGTGTCTGAAACACAGATCCCTGAAAGCCTTTTCTCACTCTGATCCTTCATATTTGAGGATACGTCCATCAGCGCCACCAGGCTCTTACACAAATCCAAACTGAATCCTGCTGTCTTCTGTGAATTTCCTGAAACATCAGACCAAAACCACACGCAGAATCAGAGATCACTGGAAGCAAAGCAGGAATATGAGATTTAAAAGTATAAGCTTATATTGTGACTTTTCTCTGGAGGAAGAGGTTTGAAGCATCACCTGCATAAAGATTCTCATTCAGAAGTCTTTGAAGTCGCTCAGCGTCCACCTCTCCGTACTTACATAAACAGACAATGATGATTTGGATGTACATATAATATTAGGAAATGTATCAAATGTTACAAATATCTTGGGTATTTTTGTTACTTTCAGCTGCATTTTTTCAGTCAATTTCTGATCATAATCAGTCACATTCCCTCATAATTCAGAACTGTCCCACATGTACCTTATCAGCATATTGTGGAAAGAGCTGGAAGGATTCATCATTATCCCGGGGAATCATCTGAGAAAAATGGAAATTATTTGCAAATATATTCACTTTCAAAGCATGCATTTGTATATAGCCCAAGCTGTGCTACCTTTTTTCTTGTCACGCCATATCCAGAACTGTCTCTGAAGACACAACACCAAAATATTTAATTCAATTATACTACTAAAAGCTGCTACTACTAAAGCTGATATAAGTGATTTTTTATTGTCAAATCCCAGCCTAACATGCATTAACTCTTACTCAATGATGGCTTCTGTCTTTGAATAGACTGTCAGAAGGAAAGATGCAGCTTCGTTTGGCTGGAAAGTTGAAGGAACGATGAGGTATTCGCCTGCTTTAAATCGGAAAAACTCCATGACTTCCCGAGCATTGATGTAGGAATCATTTTTTCCAACGAGACGGGCATTTCTGAGGAATGAGGCAGGGAATTTTTCCCTTTGGTCTTTTAACTGAAGAATAAGGAACAATATTGATTACTCCGTCTCTGCAAAACAAACCCAAAATTCAACCAAGTGTTTCAGGAATATGTTAAATACGTACATGAGCTGGCACCTGCAAGAGTAACAGAAAATAAATGTTCAGTCAAGTGAAGAGAGTCTTTTGCAAATTCATAAGCTGTCAGAATGCATTGCTACAAACCTCATAAATGTTAAAGCCAATATGGAAATTGGTGGCCAGGTGCCTGTTTCTCTTGTGAGATTTCTGAATGAGAGACACGAGGAGATTTGGAGAGCTTTGATCTCTGGGGTCTTCAACAGGCTCCTTAAGAGTCACACGAAACTGGGGATTTCTTGAAAAACTGTCTATAAACACACAAAAAAGATACTTGTAGTCTACAAGCTGTTAAAGAAGTGTCATAACTCAGACTGTTTAATAGCCACGGTTAACTTCCCTTAGAAAATAAAACTTTTGATAACCAAGAAAAAGACTCAATTTTTCATTGCTTTTGCATTTGTTTGCAAACTTTTTTGTTAAAAAGAAAAAAGAGATAAAAAGATGGCAAAATAATGGAAAGTCTTTCTATTGAGTTGTTCTCTCCAGTTGAACGCAATATCATAAAGCAAGTGACTCTTTTGAGACGGTTCTTCTAATGAATTGTTGAGAATTACTAATCTTAGATGTGAACGGGTTGGATCAGTCTGATGAATCCTTTACTGAATTTTTCTGATCAGTTGTTGATTCAACATCTAAATCACTCTCTGAACTAAAAGTACCATCACGTCCACGCTCAAAGTAAAGCGAGCACCTCATGTTTTTCACTTCAAGCATTGCTGTCAACCAATAACAATCAACCTTCAACAAAGCCATGCATAATTCATTTTCAATAAATTGTCTTATTTTGACATGATTTGCATTTGTATGCTTAAACAAACAGATGTAATAAGAATGATATAAAAGAGTTGGATTACCTATGTCATTTGAGCAGCCTCCCGCTGTTGTTCCTGACACCCACTGGCCTCTGTGCACATCAGTTTTCCAAGAGGAAGAATGAGATCCAGCGAGAACATTCACATCAGAACAACATATATCCAAATCTGAAAAATTCTTGCAGAAATCCTCCACTGACATCCTGCAGAGACAGAAAACCGGCTGTAAATATAGTGATATGCAACTATGCATTATGTCCATAAAAAGCAATAAAAACAAAACAAACAAGATATATATGAAAAGCATTGATCTAAAATAACTTTAGAGACTTTGAATGTTTATTTCTGCTCACCAGAATTCTCCATTGTCAAGCACAACTTTGTATTTTTGGTCCTCAGGACGTACATGTTCCCACAACGGGGATCTAAAGAGAGCAGATTAACAAGATGTCAGATGCCTAATTGATATATTATACAGAAATATTGATTCAAACAGAAGAATCCAGACCTGTCGCTCCAGTCTCTGTTCCATTCTCCGTGACCCCAAGGGTTAAAGATCCTCACCAGCTTCACTGGATGACCTTTACATACAACCTGTGAGAGAACACCTCATTAGATCCCAGGAGACACTTCCTTTCAACATAATTGAGCCAAAAGATACTAAACACATCAAAACTGTAAACCAAATTAGTTCTCACCTCTGCAACTCCTGTGACCGTGTACGCATGCATTTCCACAAGACCATTGGGCAACACGGCATTTTGCAGTAGACCTGCTTGCTACATGAACAAAGTGATTTTAGGACTTTTGTGATCATGTTTGCATGGTTTTTAACAGGTCTGTTCTCAATGCAGGGAAAACCATGCTAAGTACAAATAATACATGCAAAGAATTTTAGAAATCTCACAATTCTGACTTTTTACAAAGATGAGATGAGTGAGGTATAAACTCACACTTCTGTAAGAAAACAGAATTGTGAGATGAAAAGTAGCAATTACTTTTTTTTTTTTTATTCTATGGTGGAAAATTAAACAGAATTGCGAGTTTTAATCTCAGAATTCTGAGAAAGAGAAAAAAATTAGTCAAAATTGTGAGATATAAACTCAGAATTCTGAAAAAAATTCAATATTGTCAAAATTCCGAGGTTATACTTAGTAATTCTGAAAAGTCAAAAGTCACAATTACTTTTAAAATAGTTTTATTCCATGGTGGAAATGAGCCTATATATGAATAGGCTTAAACACCTTTTTTAAAGGGAGGAGAATAAAATACTTTCCATGTCTTGTTAAAATCTGTTTGTCTAATCAACAGATCTAACTCTACTGTATTTTAGTGAAAATTCAGTTGGTAAATGAGAGTCAAATTAGAAATTAAGTTCATGACATTTCTGGATATGAAATATTACATTTAAACACATGCATTTGTGCCAAATATATTTGTCAGGTTGTGACATGCCTTCATCTTCAAAAAAAAACATGAATGAATCTATTTGAAGTAACTTTTTTTTTTATATATATAAATAAAATAATTGCATTGTTTTATAATAATATTAAAGACTCGATCTTTACCCCTCCAGGAGTACCACATCCCATCAGGGATTCTGATTGGCTGGCTCGTTTCAAGGCGTCCCACAGCTTTCCTGATGCATCACTTAGTTTAATGGTCATGTGTGGTCCACCGGTGAAGTCCATGATAGCTTCGGATATGTTTCCTGCATCCATATCTGCATAGGAGCCACACACTCTGGATAAAAAAAGAAGACGATATTACATCATTTGAAGCAGAAAGCATAAATGAAAAATCAAAAGTAAAAGATTGTTCAGTGAAATACATTATGTATAAATGAACTGAAACATACTTAGCATAAGCTTTCTCTAACAAAGCAGGCCAGAATTCATTTGGTGTTTTGGACTGAACAAAGATGAGTCGGCCGTCAATGGTTGGTAGTTTGTCATCAATAACAACATCTACCCATGATCCAAACCTCCAGAACTGAAAACAAAAGATGACAGTTCAGCTGTTATAGACAATATAGAAGCTTTAACTCTTAAAGGAACAGTTTGCCCAAAAATGGTTTAAACGCTTACCTTAAAGTGAAAGATTCCTGCATAATCCACAGAGAAATTCTGTTCATCATTGATGACGTGTTTCATGATTCGTTTTTGAAATGTAAGAGCTCCAACGGATGCCAGAAACCAGCAGTTACCTTCATACATACACACATAGAATATATATTTGTCAAAAACATTACAACTCCATAAAATGGAAAACAGCTGCATGCAACTGGATTTTTTTTTGTTATTAAATTCTACTCCAACTAGCAACATTTTCATTTGACCTAAAGACTGAGTTCAACTTCTATTCCTTTTAAAAAAAATTTTTGTTGTTTATATTCACATTGTGCATACAGTACACACCCTATTTAACTGATTTATTGCTTTATTGCACTGCCACTTTATCTATTAAGCCGTTGAGGCCTGCGACCTTTGAAATTTTCATCATCTCAATGATAATGTTTCGCTTTTGCTTTAGTTAATTGCATTGATGTATTGCATTTTGTTTCTAATGCATTTTTGTTATGTACGCTTTAAGTACGTACTGCAGGTTTGGTATGGATATTGTTGGAATTTTACATTTATATAAAACGGCATATAATTACATAGTAGAGAATATTGCATGACCTTCACCAAATCTACACTTGTAGCTTGTAAGCACATAATATATATTTGTATCAGACCTACCTAATCGACCTTGGATGAAATCAAACCTTGAAGCTCCTTGAACAATGTAAACAGGGTTTGACACCAGTTCCTAAAGGAAACAGATGATTAATTTCACACTTTACAGCAGATCAGACACAATCACAATGGTACAAATCACTAAAAAGAAGCAGAAAGCCTTAAATTTTAAATTCTAGTCCGAAAATACAAATTAAACCAAACAGAAAAGCATGCATGACAAGACATGCTGTTCCTTTGTTGTGGATGTTAGGCTTTACGACCACCCACACCCTAATGTCAACATCAACTTAGCATCACAATGGTCAACAAGATGTATTTGCATTTTGCAAAGTGGCTTTAGGCTACTTTAGATTTCAGGTGAAAATCTGTCATGATCAGCAAGTTCATTTCTGAGGTTTCTGCTATGAATGGATCGAGTTTGTGTGTGAAGATGTTCATGTACATGTGGTCTTTTCCACACGACTCTCCAGAGGTCGTCACGCTTCAGGGATCCCAGACCAATTGATTTCATCTCTGGCGGGAACAAGTTATCTACAAATCTCAATCTTTCCTTCAGGCAGAACTGCTTGAGCCGGTGGAAGTCCTGATCCAGGAACTTCTCAGGATCGTTGGGAGAGCCCTGCCCATCTTTGAGATTACGCTCCGATAAGATGTTTAAACACACACCAGGTGCTGGCATTGCGGCTCAGATCTGTTGAATAGACAGCAGCACAATGCTTTTCTTTATGGTGATAATGTTTCCAATAGCTTTCATTTCTGTTTACTCACATTTTACTATTCAGTCAATTAGATTAAACTTTAATGTACAGAGTACAATGAAATATAGTAAACAATGAAAAAAAAAAACACTTTAACCTGTATGCTTATTTATTTGTTTTTGGTTTAGGTTGATTCAAATGACACAGACTGCATGAAAAACCATTGCAGCATGTATGTATGTGCATGACTGAACTAAAACACAAATCTATTTGCATGTCAGTTGATAGTTTCCTTCTCACACACAGATATTGTAAATGTAAAAACTGAAATGATAGCGAGATGAAATGATTCAAAACATACCTGTCGTCTCTTACTGTAGTAGCTGGAAGAGTATTCCGTCCTCTCCAAAGCAAAGAGCAGGAGGAGGTTTCAGGAGAAGCCTTTTAAAGTCCGACTCCGCCCACTCAGGTGTGATGTAACATTATGACTCTCAGGTCAATATTTAAATATTGTGCAAATATCATAGTATGTAATTAGTAAAGTGTCCACAACATAAGCATGATGACAAAGTGAATGCTGAGATATACTTTATTTAGTGGTTGTATAAATCATAGGGCACAGTGCATAGAGTTTGCAAACAATTTTCAAAGTTAAAAAAATAAAATAAAATAAAATTCTAAAATCTAAAACTGTAGATTTATTGTTATCTGAATAAAAGTTTTCTGATTACAAAAGTTCTCTCTCTCTCTCTCCACATAATTAATTACTGTATATCAAATCCAATCAATTACCTTATGCACAATCAAATAAATTGTAGTTAACAAGCCTGCATTGTGTCTAATGTATGAAGGTAAAGTTGCATTTAAGTCTTAGATTTGTGTATTTTAGTTCTGTATTGTTATCAGTGAGGCCTCAGAAGTATGTCCAGGATCCATTTTCTCAGTCTCATCTGGATCATGAGTACAGGGTGAGATGCATCCACTACAACAACAGAGCATTGGTTAATTCTACTGTTAATCTTACCACAAATTCTGATTAATTAAATATTTGTATGAAAAACATTACTTCATTTTCTCCCAGCATCATGTTCGGCCCTCCAGCAGAGAGTCTCTTAAATGTCTCTGGTGATGATAATATCAGTTCATATACAGTGAGTGCATTAGGTTAGGATTGGATGTCATGCAGTCATTTCATTATCTTGATGAAATATGCATTATGAAGCTCATTTCTACCTTATCTATCAATCTTTGATGTGATATAGGGGTGATAATCTTTAGACACCTCACAATTCAACTCAATTCAAAACCGATTCCTTATCCAATTCAGAATGTATAGTATAACACAATTAGTTTAATGATTTAGACTCACTGGCCATGCAATCCATGCGCAGAACGAGAACAATAAAGTTTTCCAGTGTAATTGCACCATTAGAGTCGCCGTATCGTAGAGCCATGAGATTCAGCATACTGTCACTCAATACAAACCCTTGAACACATCCAAAATATCAGCATATCAATGATATTGTTTTGCACATTAGGCAATCAAATGGTGTGCGAGGAAGTAAAGTTACCTGTGACCTTAAAAGCATTTCTAAGTTCATTCAGAGAAAGATTTCCAGTGCGCGAAACATCCATGTCATGGAAAATGTCCTGAAATAAACAAACCACAGAGCAATTGCAACCCATATTACTTATAAAATGTGCATTTTGGAAATAGAATATTTAATGACAAAAATGTAGAAAATTTTGTATTTCCGATGGCTAGTTACCCTTTGAAAAACAACTCGTTTCCACAAACGAAGGCATTCAAATTCACTCAGCCTTCCAGTGACACTAAGCTGTGTTGTTGCGTTAAAGAGCATCATGAAACAATTTATAAAATGTGATTCTTTTTTTTTTTCGAATTCTATAATTTACAAATGACATGCACAAATGTCTGAAACACAGATCCCCTTTTCTCACTCTGATCCTTCATATTTGAGGATACATCCATCAGCGCCACCAAGCTCTTACACAAATCCAAACTGAATCCTGCTGTCTTCTGTGAATGTCCTAAAAGATCAGACCAAAACCACACGCAGAATCAGAGATCACTGGAAGCAAAGCAGGAATATGAGATTCAAAAATGACTTTATATTGTGACTTTTCTCTAAAAGCATCACCTGCATAAAGATTCTCATTCAGAAGTCTTTGAAGTGCCTCAGCGTCCACCTCTCCGTACTTACATAAACAGACAATCATCAGATAACATGTTTGTTTTAAATGTGTGGTATTTTTGTTTCTTTCAGCTGCAATTTTAGTAAATATCTGATCATAATCAGTCACATTCCCTCATAGTCCAGTCCAGAACTGTTCAAGAGTCACATGTACCTTATCAGCATATTGCAGAAAAATCTGAAAGGATTCATCATTATCCCGGGGAATCATCTGAGAAAAATGAAAACCATTTTAACACATATGCATATAGGTACATATACTTTCAAAACACATGAAACATGTAAAAAAACAAACATCCCAAGCTGTCATATACCTTTGTTCTTGTCATGCCATATCCAGAACTGTCTCTGAAAACACATCAAAATCTACAATCAATTCTAGTAAAGAATCTTTATTTTTAAGAGTGTAGTTTCTCGTATCCCAGGTTTGTATGCAGAAATAGCATTAGCATAAATCTAGCCCATCACTCATGCTCTAATGTTAATAATTCAAGCTCTTACTCAATGATGGCTTCTGTCTTTGAATAGACTGTCAGAAGGAAGGACGCAGCTTCGTTTGGCTGGAAAGTTGAAGGAACGATGAGGTATTCGCCTGCTTTAAATCGGAAAAACTCCATGACTTCCCGAGCATTGAGGAAGGTTTTGGTTTTTCCAATGGGATTGGTTTTGAAGAATGATGCAGGGAATTTTTCCCTCCGGACCTTTAACTAGTGAATAAGTAAAAATGTTATTCTGCCCTTGCAAAACAAACTCAAAATTGTGTATGTATCAGGAGGAATATATTCAATACATACATGAGCTGGCACCTGCAAGACAACAAATATAAATGTTCAAGTAATACGGTAAATATTGTATTCAAGGAAAGAAGGTCTTATGCAAACTCAAAACAGATTTCTACAAACCTCATAAATGTTAAAGCCAATATGGAAATTGGTGGCCAGGTGCCTGTTTCTCTTGTGAGATTTCTGAATGAGAGACACGAGGAGATTTGGAGAGCTTTCATCTCGGGGGTCTTCAACAGGCTCCTTAAGAGTCACACGAAACTGGGGATTTCTTGAAAAACTGTCTTTAAATGCAAGAAAAGGGAGAAATATCTGAATCTGATCTCCAACTTAAGCTGCCATTAATCATGTGAGAAATATTTGACAACAAAACATTGAATTATTGAAAACCTCAATTATTATCCAGAGTCTGAAGACAAACATTCTACAGAAACATTCTATCTACACAATATCTTGATTAAAAGCAACCGCGGTCGTTCCAACTTCGTAAAAAAAGAATACCTTGTTAAACAGTGCATGAAGTGACTTGAAGTTGCATCCTCATGTAAAAAGTAGCTGTAGAATAATAAGAGTTGGATTACCTATGTCATTTGAGCAGCCTCCCGCTGTTGTTCCTGACACCCACTGGCCTCTGTGCACATCAGTTTTCCAAGAGGAATATTGAGATCCAGCAAGAACGTTCACATCTGAATAACATATATCCAAATCTGAAAAATTCCTGCAGAAATCCTCCAATGACATCCTGCAGAGACAGAAAACTAAATATAGTGACTTGCAACTGTGCAGTATATGCACAAAAATCAAGAAAATGCAAGAGATATAAAACATTTGGCTCTTATTTCTGCTCACCAGAATTCTCCATTGTCGAGTACAACGTTGTATTTTTGGTCCTCAGGACGTACAAGTTCCCACAACGGGGATCTAAAGAGAGCAGATTAACAAGATATCAGATGCCTAGTTGATATATTGAGGAATTATAGAGAAATATTGATTCAAACAGAAGAATTCAGACCTGTCGCTCCAGTCTCCGTTCCACTCTCCGTGACCCCAAGGGTTAAAGATCCTCAACAGCTTCACTAGATGGCCTTTACATACAACCTGTGAGAGAACACCTCATTAGATCCCAGGAAACACTTCCTTTCAACTTAATCGAGCCAAAATAACTAAGGTCTCACCTCTGCAATTCCTGTGATCGCGTACGCATGCATTTCCACAAGACCATTGGGCAACACCTTATTTTTCCGTAGACCTGTCTGCTAAAGGAACAAAGTGATTTTAGGACTTCTATTTCAATTGCGAATGCTATTATAAATTATATGATTGGTTCTTCACAGGCTGGTCTGTCCTTTGTATCTGTATCTGTGACAATCTCAAAATTATTTGTATCTGTATTCGGATAGATGTGGAAGTGGGCATGGCTTAAACCGGAAGTTTGTCAAATTACATGAAAATACCATTTTAAATGCAAATCTGTTCGAGTCGTAGTTTTCATTTAACAAATATGCCTTGTATAACTGAAGCAAGTATTATTTTTTATTAAAATTATAACTTTGTAAATATTTTCTATTTAAACCTTTATCAAAAAAATAAAAATAACTTTATTCTTATTTTCCAGTGAAACTTTGTGTAAAAATTTGACAAAATTTGAAAAAAAGAAGCTGAAAAAAAATTGAAATAATAATAATAATATGTTTAATTTATATAGAGCCTTTCCTAAGCTCAAGGACGCTGTACAAAAGCAGAAACACAATAGACAGTCGATTAACATAATCGTAACAGTCCTTTCACAATCAATTAATCAGTTAAGTGGACAGTAGACAGTTGCCCAGTCACATGTAGACATGATTGCAGTTGCATATCACGGCATAATTATGTACAGAAAATAGTGATACAGACATAGTATAAGTAACAATAGAAAAAAAGGTAATGTTAATAAGTAACAAACAAAGAATAGAAAATGCAACAAAAAATAAACAAAACGAAAATACTCAGAGAGAATTACAGCTGGTAGTATAGGATGAGAAGAATGTCTAAAGAACATGATATGACTGATAGTATTGGGTAAACAAGTAGGTTTTGAGTTGTGATTTAAATACAGAGAGAGAGGTTATTGACCTTAGTGCCAGAGGTATAGAGTTCCATAGGTTTGGTGCGATGATGGAAAATAATCTGCCACCCATTGAGGAAATCTAGGTACAGTAAGAAGTTCACATCCTAACGATCGAAGTGATTGAGGCGGAACATAAGGAGACAGTAGATCTGAGAGATAAGGGGGAGCAAGGCCATTGAGTGATTTAAAAGTAAGCGGAAGAATCTTGTAAGTAATGCGGGATGATACAGGTAGCCAATGGAGTTTAAATAAGATAGGGATAATATGAGCAGATCGATTAGTATGGGCTAATATTCTTGCAGCAGAATTTTGAATACATTGTAAACGAGAGATAGAGTGCAATGGTTATCTGGACAAAAAGAGCATTACAGTAGTCAAGTCGTGATGTAATAAAAGCATGCACTAATGATTCAGCATCTTTTGGAGAAACATATGATCGAAGTTGGGCTAAGTGACGAAGCTGGAAAAATGCAGCTCTGGATAGTTTACTAATGTAAGCATCCAGAGTCAGTGCAGGATCAAGAGTAATACCTAAATGTCTGACAGTAGCAGATGGAAAAACTGTTGTAGCATTTACTATATTTTTTTGTTAGTGAAGGGGGGGCCAGTAATTAAAATTTCTGTTTTGTTTAAATTCAAATTGAGAAAATTAGAACTGAGCCAGGCCTTTAGCTCATTAACACAGGTGTATAGTGATGTGGTCTGGTGAATGGAGTTTGGTCTGCAGGCATGATGTATGTAATAAATAGTAATGGCCTGAGAACAGAACCCTGGGGCACACCCTGACTGAGTAAAATAGTGGGAGATTAATTATTATGCAAAGTGATGTAGTATTGTCTATCAGTGAGATAGGAAAAGAATCAAGATAGTGCAGCACCTGAGATGCCTATCTCAGAAAGGCGGGAAAGTAATAACTTGTGACAGACAGTATCAGATGCTGAGCTGAGGTCGAGCAGCAGGAGAATGGAGAGATTACCTGAGTCACCAGAGAGTAACAAATCATTGACAACCTTAACTAAAGCAGTTTCAGTGCTGTGATGAGAGCGAAAACCAGATTGAAATGCATTGAACTGATCACTGAGAGCTAGAAATGACTGTAGCTGTTTGGCAACAACTTTCTGCTAGCCTACTCATAGCAGAATGACAAAAAAGCTTGCTTGAACTTTAAGCAACTTAGATCATGTGTTGCAGGAGTCTGTGATCATTTACGAGTTTTTTTTTTATCAACAGAGCACAACAAATAATTTGGACCCTCCAAAAGCCTTGATCAAACATCGCTTTTCTTCGTCTTGTAGGCTATAATTAAATGTAATGCCATTCACGAAAAGGGCTTATGTAATGCATTTTTCACGGTTGGATTTCGAAAAGGTTTGAAGTTAGGACCATTTTTAGGATATTTTTGTCGAGTTGATATACTGTAACTTCAGACAAAGCTCTGATTTCTGAGAGACACGCATAGACCCCGGCTATTGATTTGCGCTCATTTCATTCATATAGACTATAGTTTACACTTATTCACTTTACAGCTATGAGGTCCAGACCTCCGTAAATGTTTCATGTTCAAAAATAAAATTTGAAAACATATGAAAATTTATTTAAAATCATGTAGCTGAATAAATTAATGTGGCTGACTCTCAGCAGCTGCGAAACGCAGGCGTGAAGGAGCTTGGTTCCACTCCGCTCCGCTCTGTTGCCAGATCTAGTTATTATAAGCGTTACTGGACTTGTTTTAATACTTCACCCTCATGTACTGATGCGGGTCAATTGGACTGGTTTTGATTTTTGAGTTTTCAGAAATATGAGTTAACATATGTTTTTTTTTTTTTTTTTTCTTGAAATTTTGTGACATTTCCTCATTTAGGGTCATGAACGCATGCAAAGTTTCAACATGCTGTTTTGACATGTCCAAAAAATGTTTTGTCACGTTCGTACTATATTTTAATGCTCTAAAGCAACTCTACAGACCCAAATTAATAACATTTCTTGGTTATATTTTGTTATTTTAGTTTTTACTATCCTATGAAACAAAAAAAAAGTAGCTTTTCCCCACTCATTTCAGTACAGAAAAAAAAAAAATATTTGGTTACACTTTATTTTGATAGTCCACTTTAGACATTCTACTAACTATAAGTAACTTTGTAACTACATGTCAACTACATGTCAACTAATTCTCATTAATTTGCAACTACATGTGTACTAACTCTCAGTAGGGTAGGTTTAGGGTTAGTAGAATAAGTTGACATGTACTTGCAAAGTTTCTGATAGTCAGTATGTTGTATGTTGTGGACCCATCAAAGTAAAGTGTTAGAAGATATTAAGCAGACAGTCTACTAATACTCTAATGACTGCTAGTTGACATGTAGTTGCAAAGTTACTTACTGTTAGTAGAATGTCTAAATTGGACTATCGAAATAAAGTGTTACCAAATATTTTGTCAGCTAAAATGGTAAAAATGAGCTATCATTTCTTTTTTTAATCTATCTGAAATACTATTTAACTCATGTTGTTTTTCTTAAAGTTTTTTTTACTTTTTCTCATTTAGGGTCATAAACATGCATACAAAGTTTCAACACACTGATGTGTTGTGAAATGTACATACAGAAATGATTATACGTTTGTGATGTTCGTGGGTCAGTTTGACCCGCATAGGCATTCATTCAAAATCAACTGAAATATATACAAAATAACAACAAATTCCTTTGTTGTATTTCAGAGCTCCTCAACTCTAGTCCTGAAGTACTTCCTAGTGTCAGTGTCTTGATGAGTTTAACAACTTTTTAATTTCAAAGTTTGTGAAAACAAAACTGGTTAGCCTTTTAACTGTAAGTCACTGTTTTTGAGCATAGACATAAAAATGACTTTTCAATGAATTGTTATAAAACTTGAATACTGCAGAGCACAGACTTAAGCTTGGTATCTTTTTAAAGGTGAAACATCACAAGTTACTGAAGAAGATAACAGTTATAAAATTAAATTTATAAAAAGTTATAGAAGTTTAAATGTATGAACATTTAAAATATAAAAATATATATTTTTATATTTTATTTAAAATAGCAATTTTACAAAACATGTTTACCACCAAATCCTCAAGAAAATCAAAGCCAATCATTTGAACAAGTTTTGTGCCAAATTTTAGGTTGATATCTCAAAAAATGACATTTTAAGTATGATTTTGTTGATGCAGTACCAAACATTTCCACTAGATGATATACAGGGACTCTTAATTTCCATTTATTGTTTGAATGTTCTGAAATATATATTTCCATAATTTTTAAAACATTTATGAAGTAGACATCCTATTCAAAAATAGTTTGGGCAGTAACTTTAATATTTGAGTGGCAGTAAAAAATAGTGATTAAAAACATTTCTATAAATAATAAATTCAGATATTCATTCTTTGAAATGTGTGAAAAGTACTGATATTAAAAGTATATTGATTGTACTTGATTGTATGTTTTTTTTTTTTTTTGTTTTTTTTAAATATATATCTCGTAATTTTTGTGGAATTACATTAAATCCAATACGGGTCAATTTGGCCCGGACCATACAGGAAGTCACCTGTTTTTGAACAGTACATAAGGGTTTTAAAGTAACAGCCTTAATAAAGTAATTAGGGCATTAATAAAGTGGACATATGAAGGTTGAGGTTAGAGATTCTGTATCCTATTTGCAAAATACAAGATTTAAACTTAAACTTTTGATGCGTTTTTCAGGAGATTGGTTGTGTTTGTTTTTTTGTAGCAATATCTGGCAACAGAAAAGGAGCGTGCAGATAGTTTATTGCTGAGGAGACCACATTCGTTAGACAAACGCAATCATCACCATGATATTATCTTTTTAGAACGTTGTGCCATGCGCGAGACACTGCAAATAATGCGAGTTGCAACTGTCAAAAACGTCCATCTAGCACATTTACATAGAAAAAACTATAGAAAAAAAAAATGTGATCTTTTTGAACGGCCTCTTCCACTTTTGAACATGAGAAGAAAAATCTAGTTGTTGGTGCTGTGCAAGTGTGCATCCGATCAAACTGATGCAAATTCATCAAGTAAATTGCAAATAAATGCATTGCGTTTCTGGTTATTAAATGTCAAATTCAAATGAATGCATTTCTTAAATGTTTTAAAATTGGTTAACTTTAATTTTGTGCATTGTATTTTGTCAAATCTAGTCTATAAGGGAGGCGCGGTTGATATTGAAATCTTGCAAAGTTTGATGCATTCAACTTCCGTCTATGGAAGTCTAAGATTATAGCAACACTCAATGGTCAAGTGTAACAATTACCCTGTTGCCGCAGGCTGTGAAAAGTTAATTCTAGCATAGAATAATAGCATCTGTACAGGTGATATTAGTCATTCTGTCATGTAAACAAAAATACTGTGCTGACCACCAGTTGAAAACCACTGCATTATATAACTCCTCATGCTTTGAAATTGCATTGTTTTATAATAATATTAAAGACTCATCTTTACCCCTCCGGGAGTACCACATCCCATCAGGGATTCTGATTGGCCGGCTCGTCTCATGGCGTCCCAAAGCTTTCCTGATGCTTCACTTAATTTAATAGTCATGTGTGGTCCACCGGTGAAGTCCATGAGAGCTTCGGATATGCTTCCCATGTCCATATCAGCATACGAGCCACACACTCTGGAAAAACGTAAAACACAATTATCAGGACATGATTTCCAAAAGTTTTTCTCCCATAAAAAACAAACAAATAAAAATACAAATTATGGACTAAACTAACCAGCTCTGATGGAAATCTCGGTCCCACTTTATATTAGGTGGCCTTAACTACTATGTACTTACATTTAAATTAGTCATTTGGTACAATGCACTTATTGTGTACATACATGTGTTTACATTGTACCTATATTTTTTAAAATACCTATATGTAATTACATGTGTAATTAATTTCTGTAATTACATTTAGAATTACACTGTTGACCCATCCCTTACACCTTAACCCACCCTTAAACCTACCCATACCACCAAACCTGTCCCTAACCTTACTCGTATCCCACCTCAATAGCAGGAAATGCGATTTACAATACAATATGAACACAATAAGTACATTGTACTTATTTTTTGATGTAAGTACATAGTAGTTAAGGCCACCTAATATAAAGTGTGACCGAAATCTCTGTTATTAAAGTAAAACATACTTAGCATAAGCTTTCTCTAATAAAGCAGGCCAGAATTCATTTGGTGTTTTGGAGTGAACAAAGATGAGTTGGCCGTCAATGGTTGGTAGCTTGTCATCAATAACGACATCGACCCATGATCCAAACCTCCAGAACTGAAAAAAAAAAAAAAAATAATAATAATAATAATAGTAATAATAATAATATTAATATATATATATATATATATATATATATATATATATATATATATATATATATATATATATATATATATATATATATATATATATATATGTGTTTAAGCTGGTCCTTAGCTGGTCATGTGCTGGTCCTAAACTGGTCCTAAGCAACTAGCTCCTGCTCAGGACCATCTTAGGACCAGCTCATGACAAGCTAAGGACCGCTTAAACCAGATCAAACCAGCAGCCATGCTTCAAAACATACCTAACCAGCATATGCTGGATTTTTCAACAGGGTATATATATATATATATATATATATATATATATATATATATATATATATCTTGTATAATAGTGTTAACTCGTATAATAGTCAGTGAGAAACAGTTCACTGAAAATGGTTTAAATCATCCCATTAAGAATGATCTCAGTTTGAATGTTTACCTTGAAGTGAAAGATTCCTGCATAATCCACAGAGAAAGTCTGTTCATCATTGATAACCTGCTTCGTGATTTGTTTTTGAGATGTAAGAGCTCCAACGGATGCCAGAAACCAGCAGTTACCTTCATACACACACACACATACACACACACACATGGCATACATTTCACAGTATATAATTAACCTTCAGTCAAGAACATTAAAATTCCATAAATAGCTGCTTGGGTACTTCTATTCTTATTAAAGGAATAGTTCACCCATAGTTCAAAATGTGCTCACCCTCAGGCCATCCACAGTGTAGATTAATTTATTTCTTCATCAGATTTGGAGAAATGTAGCATTCTATCACTTGCTCACCAACGGATCCTCTGCAGTGAATGGGTGCCGTCAGAATGAGAGTCCAAACAGCTGATAAAAACATCACAATATTCCACAAGTAATCCACACCACTCCAGTCCATCAATTAATGTGTTGTGAAGCCAAAAACTGCACGTTTCTAAGAAACAAATCCATCTTTAAGACATTTTAAGCTAAAATATGCTGAATATTCAAGAGGTTAACATCCTGAGAAGCCAAAAGCTGTGTGAAAGGTATCCATCCTTAAGATGGTTATAACTTCAAACAGTTGTTTCCGGCTAAAATTCAAAGTCCATAATCCAAAATAACACTTCCGGTCTGGTCTGAAGCTGGGGCCTGTACCATGATGGTGGCTGAACAAATTCAGGGTTTCATGATTAGTTTTGAGTTGACAAAACCAAACCAGTCCAATCCAGCTTTTTTGGTGCCATGAAGCTGATCATCGTTTCTCTGTCAACTCAGGCTTGATCCTGAGTTAATAGGCTTGTTTGAGATGCGCCTCGCCTCGCCTGAAATGTAGGCGAGAGTAGGCGGCTGCAGTGAGGGGAGGAGTGAAATAAGTTCAGTCAAGACGGACAGTTCTGACCTCTCGAAGTGGAACAGATACCAACGAGATCAAAGGCAGATATCGCGTTATTCTCATTCATATGCTGTGCTGCTGATAAACATGATATAATTTCAGTTCTGTTGCTTTTATATGAATATAAATATAATGAACAACACACTCAAAGTGCTTGCTATTTAATTCCATACGAAAGGCGTATTTATCATCCATTTTTATTTTAATTCAAACATGTATTTTAAATTTTTATAGAAAATATGACATCAATCACATGTATCACACTGTCAGTGTTAGGGATCATTCATGCACAATTTAAATACATAATCGCATGAAATCAGATTAAAAAAAAAAGAAAACATTTTAGAAGAGAACGCAGCATCACGGTTGTCTGAACCAATGAGCATTAAGCTGTGTCGTCAGTCAGTCATTTCCCATCATGCTTTTGATCAGCGCAGTCGGTGGAGAGCAACTGTGCGTGACTGCTCAATCCGACACAGCCGCCTCGCCGTCACGAGAGTTTTTTGGCACACGTCAGCATGACATCAGAGCAAGGTGGACGTAACTCAGGCACTTTTCTAACCGGAATACATCTCGCGGTGATCACCGGTGATCTCTTCTGCGCAAGATTTTGCTCATCTCAAACAAGCCTAATGGGCCGCGTGCGCATGAATGTGTGACATCAGTAATGAGCAGCCAATCACATGCCTTGAAACTGTGATTCACTTCTCATGAGAGAGTCAATAGGCTTGTTTGAGATGAGGCGCATCTCAAACAAGCCTATTGAGAAGTCAATGAAGTCAATAGGCTTGTTTGAGATGAGTTAAATCTGCGCAGAACCGATAAAAAATAAAATTATAAAAAATAATCATTTTTAAAAATCAGATGATTTTATCTTTAAAAATGTTTTACTGTGTAGCGTCCTTTAATTTGGAGTAAGAGAAACTGGAGGAGTGGCTTTATTGTGTCAGAGATGTGTCACTTTGCTTGAAGCTAATTGGTCAAATTTCGGTTTGAGATCTCTAAACCAGAATATAACCTGCCCCGGAGCAAACTAAACTGAAAATTACCTGGCTAGCCAGCTAAACCGGCTTCATGGTACAGGCCCCAGGAGAGAAATCTGTAAATCAAATACCGTTTACAAGCCAAAACAGTCCAAAACAGCTCTAAACAAATACAGTATGTGACTGGATTTTGATGTGAGAGACAACAAGAGATGGACTATTTCACTGGAGGAAGTTCTATTATGGATTATGGACTCGTATTTTAGCCAGAAACAATGGTTTGAAGTGAAAAACATCTTGATGGATTTGTTTAAGCTTTTGGCTACTCAAGATGTTAACTGATGGACTGGAGTGGTGTGGATTACTTGTGGATTGTTGTGATGATTTTTATCTGCTGCATCCAGACGGCACCCATTCACTGCAGAGGATCCATTGGTGAGCAAGTGATGGAATGAATGAAAGAAACACTCATCTACATCTTGTATGGCCTGAGGGGGAGGACATTTTTAGCTTTTTGTTTTTTTTTGTAAACAATTTCTTTAAAACATCTCTATTTACATAGATTTTCTGTTTGTATTCACTATTTTCCCATTGTATTCACCAAATGTATGCCTGTTTGATTCTGTCACGACTCTAACGAGCAAACGAGGCGTGGAGACGCAGGAGAATTCACCATAAACACAGTCTAATCCATCAAACACGGGGTACATAGGGCAGACAGGAACACACGTAGCATGAGACGATAACATCCATGAAGACATACACAATACTGGACATAGAACACAGGCAAACACAATACTTAATACTAGGGATGTGCCCGAAGCCGAATACCTTATTCGGAAAGGCACGGATAATGGCTTCAAAACGAATAATGGATTTATCCAAATAACAGAACAAATATTCGGCAGACACAATCACATGTTTGCTGGAACAGCACTGCATTAGTGAGGTTTGTGGTTCTTAAGATTTGTGCAATGATAATTGCTTTGATAGCGTTTGACACAGTTTCGTACAGATATATCGTGGTGATCATTGCGTTTAACAAATGTGGTCTCCTCAGCAATAAACTATCCGTGCGCTCCTGTTTTGATTGCTGCCCGTCAGTGTTGAGCAGTGTTGGCAGATATTGCTACAAAAAACAAACACAACCAATCTCCTGAAAAATGCACCAAAATAAGTTTAAATCTTGTATTTTGCAAATAGGAAACAGAATCTCTAACCTCCACCTTCATCCTCCCACTTTATTAATACCCTAATTACTTTATTAACGCTGTTACATTAAGTATTAAAACAAGTCCAGCGACGCTTATAATAACTAGATCTGCACTTGCACCGCTCCTTCACTCCTGTTACGCAGCTGCTGCGAGTCAGCCACATGAATTTATTCAGCGACATGATTTTAAATAATTTTTCATAAGGTTTTCAAATTTTATTTTTGAACATGAAACATTTACGGAGGTCTGAACCTCATAGCTGGCTATGGGCCTGGATGTGTGAAGTGAATGAGTGTAAAAACGTATTACATTTACCCTTTTCCTGAATGGCATTACATTTAATTATACAAGATGAAGAAAAGCGATGTTTGATCAAGGCTTTTGGAGGGTCCAAATTATTTGTTGCGCTCTGTTGATAAAAAAAAAAAAAAAAAAAAAAACTCGTAAAAACTACCGCAACACATGATCTAAGTTACTTAAAGTTCAAGCGAGCTTTATTGACATTCTGCTATGATAGGCTTCTGAACACTTTCTTTCCATTTCTATTTCTTTTTTTTTCTACTAGTGCTCTTATTTAAGATTATGGATGCTTGTCTCTTGTGAAATTTGTACACAAAGTTTCACTGGAAAATAAGAAGAATAAAGTTATTTTTCTTTTTTGATAGAGTTTTAAATAGAAGATATTTACAGTTATAATTTTAATAAAAAATAATACTTGCTTCAGTTATACAAGGCATGTTTGTTAAATGAAAACTACGACTCGAACAGATTCGCATTTAAAATGGTATTTTCATATAATTTGACGAACTTGCGGTTTAAGCCACGCCCACTTCCGGATCTATCCGAATACAGATACAGATACAAATAATTTTGAGATTGTCACAGATACAGATACAGATACAAATAATGGCTCCGCTGCACACACCTACTTAATACTAAGAACCAAATGAGATAACTGGGGAAACACAGCTGAATCAAATGGGAACCAAGACGAAGAGGAACAGGAACGACCAAATATGGGCATGACACACGGGAGAAACTAGGTCAATGGGAGCAAAAAACACAACACAGACAGTCCATAATCCTGACATAACTCCCCCCTCCCGGAAGGCGCGTCCTCGCGCCGCAGAAACAACATGGGGAGTGGTGGGTGGGAACTAGGGAGTAGGCTCCAGAGGAGGACGGACACGCGGGAGGGGGCCGGTGTGGTGACAATTCGAGTCCCCCCTCGAAATTCGGTCCCATTAGGACCCAAAGCGATCACATTGGCTCAAATTACTTTTAATAGGTACTCTCTTCAGTGCCTGATTACAATTCCTACAAAATTATGTTTTCATAAATATAGTTTAAACTACGTTACAATGATAATTTATGTCTGTATTAGTTAGCTTATGCATAGCATACAGATACCTGATTAGCTGCATAGCTTATTTTATACAGGAATTTCCACTTATCCTACATGCATTCACTTTTTTTTTTTAATTATGTGTTAAATTAAGTGTTAAATGTCAAATGTTTTATTTTAAAAATAAAAACAATTAATAATTTTCATTTTTTTCACTTAATAGGATATTATTACTTTTATTTGTTAATTAGTAGTTAATCAAGTGTAAGAAATTACATTTAATTTGTTTCATTATGCACTATTTTGTTCTATTATGCACTATATAGAAAGCCATACGTTTTTACATTAATATCTTTATGTATTTATTTAGGCAATGGGATCACTCGGTGTCCTAAGCAGACCCTCATGACACCGGCAGACAGAGTCCAGGGGGTAATGCAGGAGGAAGGAGTCAGGGAGGAGACAAGAGGGGCTAGGAGCAGGAGGAGCCAAGCTGGAACCAAGCCACAGCCATAACGGTGGCCCACGGTGGAGCCAACGTAGGGAGGAGCCATGGAGGAGGAATGGCCGACGATTCTAGGGGGTCGACCAATGGCAGTGGAGCAGATCTGGAGGGGATCTGGCGAGATCATCCACGGGGCAGATGGTGAATGGCGATCCACCAGTGGCGGCTGCTGGTCTTTCAAAGAGGGGAAGGTCATTTTCGGCCTACATCATAAAAATTGTCCATTTATTTATACATAAATTCTAGCCTAGCCTTCTGTATGAATGAATGAATGAACAAACGATCTAAAAAAAAGATATTAAACTCGACGGAGGAAATGTGAGAATTAGGTTAAACTGAAACAAGGAATGTGGTGTATAATTGTGTGAAATGCATGATGAAAATTGGCTAGCAATTTCGCCAAGCAAATACCAAGAAATAGGTTGCAGCAGTTTGTCTTTCGACTACACTTGCAAAATCCACTATGGGACTGAGCTTGAATAGCTTCAGCGTCAGCGATTTTTTATAGTACAAAATCGCTGTCAATCAAAAGGAGATGCAGTCTTTCGACAGACCCTCCAATCATCACGCAGAAGCCCGGAGTCCAGGCCAGCCCAATCCTCCATTCACCCCCAGAGACGCTGAGTGTCCGTGGGCAGGACATAAATCGCAGCATTTATCCAATGACCATCTAGTTTCGAAGCACTGAAAAAAACTGTTCAAAGCAGCCCCATTGAAGTCAATGGACGCTAGGCTTCAACGGGGAAATACACTGACGCTACGGGAATGTAGGAGAAGGAAATCGAGTCTTGTATGGTCCTCGAGAGATCTGTTCCCCTACTCCAGCAGGCGGAGGAGGTATTCGGTACGGGTGAAGGCCTCCATGAGGGGAACAACGGAAACAAAAAACACTGTATGAAAACAGAAACAAAAACGGAGGGGGAACACGCAGTTTACTGTTTGTCGTTCCGGTATTCTGTCACGACCCAGCTACTGTGAGGGAGTGAGGAGCAAACGAGACATGGAGACGCAGAAGAATTCACCATAAACACAGTCTTTAATCCATCAAACACGGGGTACATAGGGCAGACAGGAACACACTTAGCATGAGACGATCACATCCATGAAGACATACACAATACCGATCAGGAAACACAGGCAAACACAGGGCTTAAATACTAAGAACCAAACAAGATAATTAGGGAAACACAGCTGAATCAAATGGGAACCTAGACGATCAGCAACATGAAGGACTAAATATGGGCATGACATACAGGAGAAACTAGGTCAATGGGAGCAAAAAAACAAAACACAGACAGTCCATAATCCTGACATATTCATTGCTTTATTGCACTGCCACGTTATCTATTAAGTGTCTTGCTCTGGGGATTTTTATATTAATATTTAATGACACATAACTATAAATGCAACAGAAGTAAGTATTTGGTTAGAGATTAAACTTACACATGCAGCTCTTCATTTACAGAGTTTATATTGTGTTAATGATGTACAGCACAGCAGACCTACCTAATACGCCTTGTATGATATCAAACCGTGAAGCTCCTTGGACAATGTAAACAGGGTTTGGCACCAGTTCCTGAAGGAAACAGTATAATTATTTTACACTTTACAGCAGATCACACACTCATTTGCAAATCAAGAGAAAACACAATAGTTTGTGTGTGAAGTTGTTCACGTACATGTGGTCTCCTCCACACCACTCTCTGAAGGTCTTCACGTGTCAGGGATCCCAGACCGATTGATTTCATCTCTGGCGGGAACAAGTTGTCTACGAATTTCAATCTTTCCTTCAGACAGATCTGCTTGAGCCGGTGGAAGTCCTGATCCAGGAACTTCTCAGGATCGTTGGGAGAGCCCTGTCCATCTTTTAGATTACGCTCCGATAAGATGTTTAAACACACACCAGGTGCTGGCATTGCGGCTCAGATCTGTTGAATATTCAGTATTCGATTACATTAAATTTTATTGTGCAAGGTACAAGTATAGAGCTAATGAAATAAACAATGCATTACTATTTCATTTAAAAAAAAAAAACAGTTTCAGGTTAAGTTTTGTTTATATTACAGAGACATGCAGGGAAACATGTACTGCCTTTGCATCATGTGCATGCAATTGATTTTGATACACAATTACAAATACATTTGCATGGACAATTCTTTCATACGCATGACTATTGCATGCAAAAACTGAAATGAAAGCATGATAAAAACATACCTTTTCTCTCTTATAGTAGTTGGCAGATTATTCTGTATTTTCTGAGCGCGCAAGTCTCAGAAGTTGCCTTTAAATGTCTCCACATATCATCCAGGTGTGATGTAACTTTATGATTCTTAGGTCAATGTTTGAATGGAGCTCAATGTAGATCAAAGATCAGAACAGTAAAATGCTGAGAAAAATCTTCACATGATGTGTTAACATATGAGACTGTACCTCATAAAATTACTTCATAAAAAGTGATAAAGTGAAAACGAAAATGAATGTGTTACTCATAAACAGGTAGAATTTCAATGCAAAGAAGAGGTTCCAAAGAATCAGAAACTAGATCAAGGTAATAAATTGATAAAGGAGGACAACTTATACATGATGTTTTTTCAGTAGTACAAGCAAAAGTAATTTTCTCTTTGTAAAGCTCTGTACAACAAAATCTAAAATTATATATTTATTAATATATAATTAATAAATTATTTTGTTTAGCAATAATTCAGCAGAGTAAACTGTAAACTGTAAGTGTAAAGGGAAAATGAAAAAAATAAATAAAGCTCACTATTTTGGAAGGTGTTTGATTTTGGTTGTAGAATAACACTTTAATTTTGGGGATACATATGGTGACAATAACAATTTACAAAACAAGTTGTTGTTATGGAATTTAAAAAATATATACTCTTGTCTAGTTGAATTTAGGTGGTGATTGGAACACCATTAATGACACGTTTTCCTCCAGTACACTGATGGACTCAATTAATTTTTTTTTAGATGAACGGAGGCACAGAAATCCTGATAAGATAGACATCAATAAAGATAAAAGTAATAAAGATAGTGCTCCAGACAATGTTTTGATTAATTTCTGAGGAAAGTAGAAATCAAGTCCAGGAGGTCAACATTGTGCTTTCAGTATTTAGTGATCATAAAATGTTTAATTATTAAGCTATCTGTAATAGGGCTGACGAGACGTGAGACGTGCGGATCCACATGCAAGCTTTTATTAAACAGAGACATGGTCAAAACACAGGCAGGGTCGAACAAATGGCAAACAGGTATCTTGAGGGAAAGACAGATGAGTAATCAAATAAACAGGCATACAATATTTAGAGGGCTTGACAATAGGGGTAATCCATAAACATAACTAATAGTCCAGGTGAGGCATAAACAGAGTCCGAACGGTGAAACTGGTAAATACAGGGGACACAGACTAGAAAACGAGAAACAGGTTCCGTATCGCAGCTAACACTAGGGGAGTGATAAATGTAGGACAACACTGCAACTGAACAAGAAACACGGAATGACACGGTAAAGCAGCTAGCGCTTGAAGAGAGCTATACGCAGATCAATACTCGGCGAACTGTGAAGGGAAGTCCATGGTTATGTAGGGTCTGTGACAGTGTGATAGTTGTCAGGTGTGAGCGTGTGATTAGTGCAATCAGCTGTGTGTGTCGCCAGTGCAATGGATGATGGGAATTGTAGTCTGGTGAAGTGCAACAGTAATGTAGTGCAAGAGTCAATGTAGTGAGCGAGTGATTTCTGGTGGTGAGTGAACGGAAGTACATAGGCCGGATTCATGACACTATCAGACAGTACTGTGTGATTTCTGTGGAATGGGTGAATTCTTTAAAATGTTTAAGTTTGGAATTGATTTGCATTGAGATTATTTAGCATAGAAAATAATCAGTTTTTTTTTTTCTATTTCAGAATGCCATCAGCCAGGAAAGACCATCTCGTCATATGTGTATGATATCACTGGTGCCGTCCAAAATGGGAACGGTGACTTTGAGATGGACTCTGATACAAGTGATGAAAGCTCTAAAGTCACGTGATGAAAGTTTTCATTTAGTTCATCAGGGTATGTAAATATAATCTGAGCATATTTTTTGTTTTATAATAAATCATCTTTTCATTAAAAAAATATGACTTATTGTATCATTATTATGTGATTATTATTGTATATATTCATATAGGCCACTGATATGAGGTTACAGCATCATTACACCCTGCAAATGAGCCTTTAGATTTCCTCTATATTTGTTCAGATAGTGAGTGAAATTCTGCTACCCAAGAGCCCAACGTTGCAATATTACAACATTTCCCTAAATCTTACTAAAATGTCAAAAATGTAAACCCTTTGAGGGTTAAGGGTAAGGTTAAACTTATCATAAAGAGATGTTGCTTACAATGATGCTAAAAAAAAAATATGGAACAAATTGGGAAATTCTAAAAATAGAAATGTTGCAATTATAAGAAGTAATAAAATAGCCAAAGACAAAAGAAACAGAAACGATGTTTTGATTAGAAATATAATAATTATTTACGATAAACAATGTTGTGCAATATGCATAAGAATACAATTACCCTGCCTCATTGTTTTATGTATTTAGTTAATATAATATGTCTTATAGTGTGTTATTATGTTTATTTCCTGGAAAAGCATCATATGGGCGGTTATTTAACTGCATGTTATTGCATTCATTGTAATAACAAAGTGGTTTATTAACAAAGACACCACACATGTTAACTGTTTTATTGAAAAAGCAGTTTATGAAGAAATACACCACACATGATATCGTATTTGTTTTATTGAAAATATGGTTTATTAAGAAAGACACCACACATGCTATTGTTTTAAGCATTTATTAAGAAAATGTTTATAACATGTATTAGCAAGAGTATAGCTAGAGATGAAACATGTATTAGCAAGAGTGTTGAAGAAAGAAGAAGGTGGACAGTACCTCAGCTGGTGAGCTTCAGATGAAGAGTAGAAGACAGCAGAGCAAAAAATCCCGAAGAAGAAAAATGAGAAGATGCAAGGTCTTTTATGAACAGCTTCTGAGGGGATTTCCAGTATGATGCAACAAGACATTGGGATCCACCTGCTGTCTGTAAGAGACTGAAGTACGATGATGAAATCAGATGCTGCTTCGAGACCACCTGAAGAGCTCTCCGGCACCAGAACCATCGCTGATATTGCCTTGAGCAAAGACCTTTTTCATATTTATACTTTATTTAATACTTATATACAGTAGTTGTAAAAAATCTGTACTGCTTACTTACTAATTGTAATAATAAACTGACTTGTATTTATATAACACAAGTCTGCCTCCCCTGGCATTGATTTATAGCTAACCCAGAGCAGACCACGGAGAAGCCTTCTGTGACCGGTTTTGTAAGTATGAACTTAGATGCTTATGGCAGATTTTACTTTCTTTACCTAAACTGAGGATAAATAAAATAAGGTAGAAGGTGTAGGACATTTAGCATCATGAAACAACAAATAAGTGAACATATTTGTATTATATTCCAATTGGGATTATAATAAATATATGAATACAAAGCTAAACGAGCATTAATAAGATCAAGTAAGTGATTAAAGAAAGGTGAAATTAATTCCAAGGGTTTTTTCAATTTCGTAAGAAAAATTTTTTTCCTCTCTATCTAGACTAGTTTACACTGCGATGACCATAGATTCTCCAAAACATATTATTATGAGATAAACAAAAACAATATAGAATTTTATTTGGAAAAATAAACACCATTAAACAATAGATCTTCACAATATTAAGCATATCACTCAGTTGTTATGGTTATAAATAACAACGTCTCCGCCATATATGACAGCTATGATAGCAGACAAAGCACAGTACTTTGCTAACCGTTTAGCCCTCTTTTGGGGCATCCCAAGTTGTTGAAGCCCTCTTACAACCAGCCTGTGTGTGTGTCCTAAGCTAAAACAAATAGTCGGCCCCGATAACCTATCTCTGAAATAGTATTTATGAGTAGTTGGTATTTAATGACTTTTAGTCATAAAAGCTTCCTCCATACTAGATTCAAAGGTGCATGCCACCTCCAACACACACACACACACACACACACACACACACACACACACACACATGTTGGTTTTTCTATACTTGTGAGGACTTTCATAGACTTCTATTGTTTTCATACGGACCTAACAATATTTTCTATTGCCCTACACCAACCCTACCCCTAAACCTACCCCTTACAGAAACCTTTTTGCATTTTTACATTTTGAGATAAACATTCAGAATTTTTAATAATTTATTTCCCTTGTGAGGACCGGCCAAATGTCCTCACAAGTCAAAAATGTCAAGTTTTACTATCCTTGTGGGGACATCTGGTCCTCACAAGTATAGCTAAACACGCCCACACACACACACACACAAATATATGTTCAAATTAAATTTTGATTTTAGATTTCCAAAAATATATTTTACTAACATTGTAATAATGTCTTTGATTTCTTTCATTTTTTTTCTTGTTCATTAAATGTTTAATGGTAAGTGGTCAGTAGGTGGCACTGTGCACAAGTTTATAAAACAGCCCACCGAACAGTCAACAATCCCTGAACAATTGATCTGTCCTCTCAATATAGAAAATAATAATGCGCTGTGTGGATGTTTGAATTTAATCTTTAATTTCTTTTTTTTTTTTGTATAAAAGACAGCAATTGTTTCATAGTGATTAGTAACAGTAAAGGGTAAACACAATATTTCTGCAGTGCATGAACATGAGCTCCAAAATATGACGCATGCATTTGAATAGTACATGAAAAATTAGGAAAACAACTATGATGGCTGCTGTTCTCTGTTTCATCAGAATCACTTGTATCCAATGAACTGATGTACGAAATAATAAATCAGTTGATTACTGACATTTAATTTGAGAGTCCAACTTGTCTTTTATCAAGAGACTGCAGATGAACACCCTCAGAGTATTTTCCCATCTGTCCCGCTGCGACTTACATCATATTTGACCAGTTTGTTTCATTTATTATTAATCTTTTCAAGTATTTTCTAGAGTTTCTATATGGCACTTCCAATCCAGATCACAGTGGTTTCACTGGTGAATTATTCAGTGCTGTGTTTCCATCTTTTCTTTAGAGAGAACAGCTGAAATCATCTGCTCATTCACAGAACTGGAACTAGGGCCCGTTCTGCGTACGTCGTTTATCTGAGATGATTTGAAAGATTCCAGATCTTCTCATCCTAATAACTGATCTCTGGCTTCTTCAAACGAATTTGCGTAAACTGTAAAAAAAAATTCTGTAAAATTTACAGTAAAAAAAACGGCAGCTGTGGTTGCCAGAATTCTACCATAAAATATACGGTAGCAACATTTTAGGTTTTACGGTTTTAACTTAAATTTACAGTTAAATACCGTAATATCTGATATAATGTTAATACACCAACCTATTGAAGTACCGAAATCTGTTTTGTACCTTTGTATTACACTGATAACCACCAAATGCAGGTGGTGATGAGAAAGTCACATGATGATGAACCAAAGTCCATATAACATATATAGAAGGTGCACAGTGTCATTCACACAAACACTAAACACCATCATGGTGAGACTCATTAAACTGAAATATCCAATAAACATTAATTTAACAACATTAGATGTAACATACAACCCTAATAAACATAACTGATAAGAAAAAAATAAGAAGAAACCTAGTTATTTCAAAGAAAAAACATCAAATTCAAGCAAAATTTGAAATGCAATGCAGGGAATTCTGGGAACGTCAATTTACGGTTTTCCCCTGTAAATTTTACATTCTTTTTCACTTCTAAAAGCGGTATTTCACCGTAAAATTGTCTGAAATGTCCATTACAGTTTTTCACTTTATATATTAGGGGAACTTACCGTTAACCATTTAGCAGGTTTTTACCGTAGCTTTTTCACAGTTTTTTACCGTTAAAATCACGGTCATTTTTTTTTTTACAGTGTATTAGATTAAAATGTCTGGATTAAGTTGTCTAAGATTACTGCGCGTTCTCGTGTTCCCCGAAAAAGGGCAGATGTATCGATCCTCAAAACCACGATCAGCAATGCAGTGATTGGCTGACGGCACGAAATCATATCATTAAAAAAGACACCTGACGAAAAACTTGACAAACTTCTGGACTTTTATAAGGAAACAGCCCAAACTACATAAATGGTATAGATAAATTAAATGTGCACTGTTTTTAATTTATCTGTAATTTTTTTTACATGATTCCCAATTACTTATATTCATGATTTCTAGTATTTGTACAGGCTTTACATTTTTATGTCAATGTTGTAATTAGCAATTCATTTAATTTTATCTTTGAGGCAATTTACTTATGTGACAGCATTAATTAAAGTTTCTTAGAGATCCAGTTTTTCTCCTGCGCTCCATCAAGCCCCTCCCATAATAGCTGTCATCACTCAAATTAATGATTCAGAATTTATAGCATGTGTATAAGTGTCACATGTTGACCTAGTTTCTTCTGTTCCCTCATTGGTTAATTAGCCTCACACCTGTTTTTGTTTTCCCTTTGATTACTTTGATTATTTAAAGCCTGTGTTCTCCCTCCAATGTTTGTCTGCTATTGAGTTTATCATATGTGTTGTGCTACTCCTTTCTCCTGGATTTCTACTGTGGATTATTATTAAAGATATTTGTTTGGACTCTACTCCTCATCTTGTGCCTTCTTAGCATACACGGACGTAACAATAAGACTCCAATACAATTATAAAGTAATTATTTCATCACTAATAAATCTTTCAATGAGTAAAACTGACTGTGTCCATATTATTATAGACTACACAACATTGTTATATTATATTATTATATCGTTATATTATTTTCAAATTAATTTTTTAATTATTATTATTTTAAATGATTGTCCCTGGACAAGTAGGGTACTCTTGTAATAAAGTGGTGGTGGCTGGGATAGCTTTTAAGTATCAATTCTGCTTAAAAAGATGCAATCTAATCCTGTTTACATGAAATAAACCTGCTCCCGAGCAGTTTTAAGCTTATGAACCCGTAGCTATGACAGCAAGTCTAGGATGAGCTTCGAAGAACCAAATGATCTAAGATCAAGCGAAATCATCAACAATCAAATCCAGGTAACTGATTAATTGATGTACGAAGAACAGCCCCCTGAACTCTACTCACTATTATTGTATTTTATCCAGTCATCAACACTCTTAAAATAAAGGTTCTTCATTGCCATCAATGGCTGCACGAAGAACTACAAAGATGCCATTGATTATGGGAAGTTAATGTGATTATGAATATTCGTAGCATTTCTAAGTGCTTGTTTTAATGAAATCTAATAATATGCAGTAAAATACAAACACACAGCATTGTTTATTGTGTAATAGTGTTATCATATGGCATATTTACATATATGTGAAGCTCTTTTTTGTATCCAAATCCATTAATTGGTTAATAAATGAAACCGAACCATAGAAACCGTAGCAAAATATTTGAGCTTGAACGTGGCCCTGGTAACTCACATATAGGAAGCAATTGTATTTTCATGAGACACACACACAAACCTAAAACAGGAAATTACATCACAGATTGTGTGTCAACGTCTGCAGGTCTCTGAAAAATATCACATCATTTTATGACAAGTTCAAGTTGTCAAACTTGTTCTGATACAAATAGGAGCAGCTGTTTGATATTTTACATTAAATTAATTAATTAATATTTCATGTAATTTAATGCAGACATTTAATTCTAAAAGTGTAAAGTGTAAATTAATTTAAAAATATAAAAATATTTAATATTTTAAAATATTTATATATTTTTTTAAATATTTTGCAATTTAATGTATTAACTTTAAATTATTTGTAAATATAGAAAGTGTTAAATTAATAAGTGGGACCAATTGAAAAGTGAAAGACGCATCTTTCACAAAATATTCTGTCATAAAATTATTTAGTCACCAAAGACTAAGACCATAATCATATCACACATGCTTCAAGTAGATCTCAATAAATCCAATTAAACTGACTTCTGTGTGCTTGTTTTCTAAGCATCGACAGGACAAGACTGATAGATTTGTGTTTTATTATTTCTATTTCACATGCTAATATTATACTGTAGCTTCAGGAGTGTTAAATGTGACATTTATTAGTTGAGCGACTGACTCTCCTTCACCGGTGTACGGCTGACATTTCCGCTGAGCTGCGCTGCAATTAGCCCACATGTCATCAGGCATCAGCGCTGACGGCTGCATTTATTCATTAAACTCACATGTGAGAACACACGTCAGCTCACACATCGAGTCGGTCTGAAGATCCTCATGCAAACTCACAGTGTGTCTGAGACACCTGCCACAACTACATTCACAGTCTCAGGCTCTGAACGAGGGTTTAATTTGGTGAAAAATGTACACACGCACACGTTTACCTAGCTACATAATGCACATCAACTTCCATGTTTTTTTAAAAAGTTTAATGTACAAAACATTAAGAACATTTCCGGATGTCCTTAGCAACTCCCTAGCAACCATCCAGGGCAATTTAGCAATCGGATTAGCACCTCAAAAGATCCTTATTTACATTCAAATGGTGAAAAATGTTGAAAAGAAGTGGAAAAGACCTTAACAACTTATAGCAACCACCCAGGACACCTTAGATACTCCCTAGCAACCACTCAGAACACCTTAGCAACAGCATTAACACCTTAAAAGTTCATTATTTACATTCAAATATTCAAAAATGTTGAAAGTGACAAACACCTTAGCAACTCCCTAGCAACCACCCAGGACACCTTAGCAACCACATTAATACCTCAAAAGATCCTTATTTATTTACATTCAAAAGGTGAAAAATGTTGAAAAGGAAACACCTTAGCAAGTCCTTAGTTATCTATATAATTGTAAATGAGTAACTGATCTGTTAAGCATCATATGGTGTTTTCTATTGAATGTTATAAAGTGTCAGCCATAAATGCGTCTTAAATGTGATGAACGGTTTGATTTAGTAACAAATGGCAGGTGTGAATCTGCTGGAAATGTCATCACATAGAAATCACATCTGATAATAAACGAAGAACAGAAGCCATCGACCTTTCCTGAGATGAATTCATTTTCTGTTAACGATATAGTTAATGTCACGTTGTGTAACGGCGGTTTGATGTGTAAATGCTGAAGGTCTTTCATGATGTGTTTTATTGCACATTAGCCTTTTACACAGTGAGACGGACAAACAGTCTTCTTTACAAGCCATTAATAAAATCTCTGAATGTCTGAACATCACTTCATCTCATATTTGTCTGTGTTAATAACTCATTCCTGTGATGCCCTTCATATCTGTCTGTGTGAATATGTCAAATTCCCTTTGACAGCTTTTATTAATTTATTGGTCACATGCTCAACACAATAAAATTATAAGGGTTTTTCCAATGCAAGTGAAGTCATCATTAACCAAGACAACGTAATGTATAAAGATTGATGTGTTACTAAATTATAATGATCAAATATTATAATTGTATGTATATTATGATGTATAATTATGTTATATATTATATTACTTCTTTTATTTTATATACATATTATTTCATAAATACAATTTTGTAAAGTGTATATATAAATAAAAAATAAATAATTAATAAATTAATAACTGGTATTAATAGTAATTGTTTAAATAATAATAATAATAACATGTATATAATGAATAAATAATTAATAATAAAATATATATAATAAATCATGTATATAATTATATATATAATTAATTAATAATAAACTGTTAATAATTTATTTTAAATTCTTACTTGTATAATATTTTTATATCATAGGCATTACATCAATAGATTATTTTTTAATTAAAAAATAAAAAATAAAAATCATAACAACACATGAACTCCCGAAAACATATCAAGATTATGTTTAACTTTACTTTCACACCAGCATCGCATTCAATGCACTACACTTTCACAGGAGGAGGAGACAAAAACAGCACACTCCCATAA
The DNA here is from genome assembly GCA_036784905.1 of Acrossocheilus fasciatus. Classification (NCBI taxonomy): domain Eukaryota; kingdom Metazoa; phylum Chordata; class Actinopteri; order Cypriniformes; family Cyprinidae; genus Acrossocheilus; species Acrossocheilus fasciatus. The sequence continues at coordinate 2,438,554 of CM071954.1, read as the reverse complement.
TGCATTGCAGCATGAACAGTCAATAAGAACTATGTACAGTGTTATGCTGAGATGTTAGAATATTTATTTAACTTGTCTCGGTTCTCCTGCAAGTCTGTAATCTGTGCCTAGGGCTCATGGTTTGACCGGTTATCTTCAGTCTCTGCTGGTAGATTCTGTAGCGACACCATTCTTCTCCACTGACACCATTCAAAACTAGCCTTAAAGTAGTGCATTTGTATGAAATAAAAGCTGAGCAACTGCTATCAATATATAGGTATTATAAACCTCCTTGATCTGTAACATCAAAAGTTGTGGATATTTAACCGTGTGACCAGCTCTCTTGCAGACAAGCCTCTCAATGAACCATAATATATCATATATAATCTCAAAAACCCTTCACCGATTTCCTTCCCTGAGGACCTGGTCAAATACATCCATGCAGCAGATATGAAAGCGCCGTGAGGAAGCGTGTCACTTCAGCAATAACAAGAGCTTGTTTATGCGCTTGTTCTGGAGTCATTAATACTGTGCTTTCATTTCTTCATCATCACTCTGTTCCTGGAGCTCTGAAATAATGGGCAGTCGAGGACTCGTTCTTTAATCGAAACCGTGCAATAATGTCTTCCCGCAGAGCGTTGTTTTTACATTTCTCTTATTTCAGAAATCCACACCTGCAGGGAAACACCGCTGACACTCGTGCAACACCACCAGACTTCTTTGAAACCCTGCCATATTTGCATTTGAGATCCAGTGCTGTTCAATTAGCAGAAAGCTCATAACTTTTATTGCTTAAGACTGGATTTGTTTGATGAAAGATGGGTCTGACCATGTTAGCTGGAGGCCACTTTTGATTAAAGCAGCAGGTCGCCACTAGGGGGTGTCCGACTTAATTTCACATTAATGAAAAGTATTTAAAGAACCTATTAAATCAAAATAGGCATTTAGTCCTAGCCTGACTACGTCAGACTTTGTACTATCAATTTCATTTTGCTTCTGTACTCAGTCTGATATAGCAAACCATCTCCCAGTTTATCTCCGGCTCCGCAGCAGCCGGGCCAACCAACAAACAGAGGGCGGGCTGAGAGCCGTGACGCAGACGCTAAGCGCCGAATTTAAGATTGTAGTTTAGGTGAGGGAAATCTAAAAGGACAGCGGAGATGGAGACACGGGATGCTATTCACTCTGTTGTGGAGAATATTCCCGGCATTTGCCAACTGAAGCCCGGACAAGAAGAGTGTTTGGTTCACATTTTGAATGGAGGTGATGTTGTGGCCCTACTCCCGACAGGTTTTGGGAAAAGTTTAATTTATCAACTGTTATCAATCGTCAGCGAGAAACTGGGGAGGCCAAAGTTCGGCAAGGCGATAATTGTGGATGTGTAGATTTACTTCACATAATCTGCAAAAGTCGTTCACAGCCATTTTCACTCCGGTATTTCGCTCAATGGTTTTGTTTTCGCCGCACACCTGTGTTTACAGCGGAAGTTCGAGGCGGCTGAGCCGGGGAATAACATACGTCATATCCAACTGTTATGTGATTGGCTTATGGGTACACCAATGATTTTAAACTTCAGACAAGCGCCCGCCCACGAGAAAGTAAACGCTTGTCAATTATGCCCTTCCAGACTCTCTCTACGAAGCAAAGCGAAGCAGCAGAGTTTGGTATTACCAGGCATATTTAGTCCATGCATATTAGTATTGAGACCACTATGCATTTGGTAGATGCATTTATCCAAAGTGAACTGCATTGCATTCAACGTATACATTTTATTAGTTCATGCATTCCCTGGGAATCAAACCCACAGCCTTGGTGTTGCGAGTGCCATGCTCTACTGTTTAAGCCTCAAAAAAATATTGACTTTGCAAAAGATGTATACACCAAGTAAACAAAAACTTTACATTTTTGCACAAAGTTTCATCCACATAAAACCACTACCATACCAGCCAGTAAAACATAAAAAACACTAATCGCATCTTTAAATTTGCATATCAAGTGTTATTACAGAATAACTTTTATTAATATAAATTTTATTAATATATTTATTTTATATATTTATAATTTTTATTAACTTCCATTCCATGTTTAGTTTTAGTTATTTTAGTACATCAAGTTAAACTAAGTGAAAATAAGAAATTTAGCCATTGAAACTCAATGAAAAATAAAAAGAATTCAAGAATTTCTTTCGATTTTCCTATTTTATGTTTTCATTTTAATTTTAGTTAAAACTTTGTATTTTTGTTGTATTTTTGTATATTTTATTCATTAAAAAAATATGTTAACTTTTTTTATTCATTTTTATTTCAGTTTTAGTATTGGTTATTTTAATAATTTTAAAAAGTGTAATATATTAAAGCAAATTTCAACAATGGCTTTAGTTTTCATTTTAGTTAACCACCTCATATGTATATGTAAATTAATTGATGCTATTTTCAATCTTGCCTCTCTCTTTTGCTTTCGACTGCCTTAGCTTTTTTTCTGTCCTGGTCTTTCATCATGTCAAGGCTGTTACCTCTTTGCATTTTTGCTGCGGTTCTGCAATATACGTCGCCTTTTTAGAAAGCAATTTCCAATCAAGTCAGCTTTGTTCTGGAGCCGGCAACACCATCTGCCTTTGTGTCAAAATAAATGCAAAGAGCTTTTTAACTGCTCTCCACTCAGGCTTTAATGACACCGGAAAAATGGTGAACACGACAAAATCTAGGCAGCGGTAATTTGAAGGAGCAGAGCGCACTTATTATTTTTATCCTCATTGATTTATTACAAACCCTTTTTTCTCAAGCCTGACATGTAATATTGACGTTATTAGATATAATGTAGTGTTCTCGCCTCAGCCTTCTTTTGATTTTTGTCTGTCAGCACATTAGGACACATGTGTGAGGGTTTGCATCCATGTCCTTTGAATGACTACTTGTATACTGCACCTCATACACTGAATACTGCCTACTATTTTTACAAAATAGCATATGAAAGAGTATGCAATATGCAACAATAAACATTTCAAACAGCATATACTGTTGGAGCATGGTCGAATCATATTGCATGTGTTTTATGTTAATATCATAGTTATTTTGCATTTTTAATCTTTTTTAATTTTTTTTTTTTTTTTTTTTTTTTTTTGTAAAAATGTCTTGAAGCAATATTTCACCCAAAATTGGATTGGATTATGAACTTGTCTTCTCCAGATGTTCAGATGTTGAACTTGTCTTCTCCAGAAGTACAGGAGTGGTGTGGATTATTGTGATGTTTTTATCAGCTGTTTGGACTCTCATTCTGACGGCACCCATTCACTGCAGAGCATCCGTTGGTGAGCAAGAGATGCAATGCTACATTTCCCCAAATCTGATGAAGAAACAAACTCATCTACATCTTGGATGGCCTGAGGATGAGCACATTTTCATCTCTGGGTGTGATTGTGGCATCATCCCCCTCTAAACATCCATAATGTTTCCATGAAAGACTGTTTGTGAGAGTTCCTCTAATGTAAAGGTGAGCAGTTATGACTTTGCCCTCCATGTGACTCTCAATTTAGCACCTTTGCGTTTTTTACAGTGTCACGCCAGCCTCAATTAGCATTACGCTGTTAAACACCCAAGCAGAGCTGAAGCTGTTAATGTGAGTCTTACTGAGAATTAAAACAATGACCTTTTGCATAATCCATTTAAAGTGCTGTAGATCATGTGACATTTGATTCAATACAACAAGGCTGTGTTTGAAAGTTTTTAATGCATTGTGGCAAAAATCAGTATAAAAGACCAGCACGTTGTTAATACAACTATGAAATTTACATTCTTAAATGGCATTTTATTTGCATTTATCTTTTTTGAAAATGGCCATATTTTATTTAATTTTTTTAAGCTGCACGGAATGTGATTTATGCTAAATATTAAATGCAATAAATGTAAAAATGGAAGCAAATTAGCCTGTGGTATAATAATTTTTTAGTGTATTTGTGCTAAAATCATGCTTTTTGTACCATCCCTACAAATAAATAAAGTCAAAATCAAAGGAAAATAAATAGTCAATTTTTAAGACTCAACTGCATACTCAAAGTGATAATTAGGATGTGTGCAAATATCTGGATATCTGGAAAGCATCTGGATTTGTTCTGTGTCTAATCCAGTAAATCCTGGTGAACAGAACTAAATGAACAGTATCAGACCGGAGCACATCAGCACAGGTTAAGCGCGGCGTGTTTTAATGTGCTGTGGTGTACAAACGCTGTGCTGGGTCAGATGACGGCCGTTCTGGTCAGCGATCCTGTGCTCAGAACTGTAGCCAGCGGCTTTCTGACGTGATTAATGAACATTGATTTCTAACTAAAACCACAAAAACAGCACCTACTGCTCATCATGTCTGGTTTACAGACCCCACCTGGAGAACCTGCTCAGCAGACGAATCTTTTCTCCGTTTGGTCAATTACTGGGGAACCAGCTGATGAAAGAGAAACCTACAGAAACAGTTAAAGTTCTGCATCATTACCACAGCTTTATTTACCAACATAGGCTCACTGGAAATACGTGTCTCTTAATACATTTCTGCAAAACTGAAAAAAAAAATGACATATTTCTTTAATATATAATTTATATTGTATTTTATATATTCGGTCTCCTGGTGTATTTGTGACCTTGTGCTTTGTCTATTCTTGCTATATATTTTTTCTATATAATTTTCAATTTTGGATCAAGTTGTTTGTTATGTCATGTTGATGTCTTAATCATCTATGATCTGTAAAAAAAAAAATAATAATAATAATATTTTTTCATAGTTATTAAAGTACTATTCAGTCTTTCTGCTTCAAAATTTCATGTTTAATTCAATGTGTTACTTGCTGTTTCTTTTTAATTGTTTGAGAAATGTACTACCAGTTTCTCAGTGAAAACTGTTTCAAAGTAAATCCTACACTTTTTGTTTTTTTTTTTCCTCAGTGTGAAGTTATAGAATAGATTCATCAGCATCATGAATGCTGTCTGTAATCCCAGCAGTCAATTATCACATATTGTGACAGTGTCAAGCGACCAATCTGAGCTTTCATATGGAAATAGGTTGCTCTGCTTTAAGGCAGAAACACAGGGAGAGTGGATATGATATCTTCACTTCAGGGCTGTTAAAAACATCAAAGTGCTTCTTGAGGACAGAGACGCATCTCATATGGAAAACACTGTTTCATTTGCATTATAAAGCGTCTCAGGAGAATCACGCTTTCAGTTGACCATGCAGACTTTGCAGTTTTAAGCCACTTTTCTAAAAAGTGTTATTAGAATAATATTTAAATCGCATAGCAACCATTTGGAACACTCTTTTATCCACATAGCAACGCCCTGACAGCAACCTACTTCATCCTATTCGGCTAGTTTCTAAGGCAACATTTATTTATTTAGTTCTCATTTATTTATTTATTTATTTATTTATTTATTTATTTCATCTCATTTATTTAGTTTAACTTGATGTACTAATATAACTCAAAACTAAATCTATTAATATAAATTAATAAGAACTCATGTTAGCTCTTGACAGGGCTAAATAAATAAATGACAACTAAATAAATACATGTTGCCTTAGAAACTAGGTGAAATAAAATACGGTTAACTAAAACTAAAAGCCCAAAAAAAATCAGTTACTTTAAATAAAATAAAATATATTTTAAAACACTTAAATTTTTTTTTATTTCAGCCAGTTTTTTTTGTTTTTCATTTTCGTTTAGTTTAACTTGATGTACTAAAAGTCCTTAATCTGAACATCTGTTAATAACAACCCACGCTCATTCGAAATGCGTGCCTCTAAATACATTTCTGCAACACCTTTATTATGTACCTTACTGCACGTTTCGCAGAAGTTTCAAAGTGAAACGTCCAGTGAGTGGTGCTAAAACACGGGTTCAATACATGACCCTGGCACGTTTTTCTTACGTTGATATAGGCACGTATTGCTGTGTTTGTATTACTGTTGCTCCAGGTCCGTATTGCTGTGGTTCATAATTCAAATATGTCACTAAAAGTTAATGCTCTATCTTGCTGGAAATATCCCCTACACCAAACCCAACCCTAAACCTACCCGATAATGTTAACAAATGCAAAAGTCATATAAAAACGCATTTGGTGATGCAGTCACGCTATTTTAACTTCCTTATGCGGATTTGAGCTGCTTTGTCAAACCGTAGTTTCATTTTCAAGCATTTATTAGAATTTTAAAAATATTTATCTAATTGAAATATTATTAAATATAAAATAAATATTAATGAACTATATAGTTTCATGTCCAAATATTTACGCAATTTTAATAATGCACTTGTCATTTCCAGGTTAATTTTTGGCACAACTGCACTAGTCTATATTTACCAGTCGTGAAAGCAAATATTGATTTATAATTTACAGAAAGCGTGCACTATAAATGTTACCATTCAGCGTTTATGACCTCCTGACATCAGGAAAAACGCAGTTTGATGAATCAGCGTTTGTTTTCATTAACACACACACACACACACACACACACACACACACACACACATACACACACACACACACAGAAGCGTGATGCTCTGTTACACACTCATCAGTTGGGCTTCAATCAACATATAACATCTGCTCGTATCCCACTGTCACACCCGGAGCAGATGCTTTAGTGATTTCACTCTCTACCCATCATAAACGCCCTAATGAGAGTCATATCCAATTATATCTATTTAAACAAAACTGCAAACAGCAGTTAAGGGCCAAACACACCAGCGGCATGTGCGGCGTAAGGCTGAGGATTTGTTGTCACCCTGGTGGTGAAATTAGGAAAAGAAGTTCAACTATGAGTAGATGTACATGACTTAACTTCAACTTAAAGGGGTAGTTCAGCCAAAAAACAAAATGTGATGTAATTTACTCACCCTCAGGCCATCCGAGATGTAGGTGAATTTTCTTCAGTAGAACAGTAAAGAAGATTTTTAGCTGAATCCGTGGTTCTTGGTGATTCATAAAATGCAAGCCAGCAGCTGCATGTTTTTGAGGAAAAGAAAAAAAAAACATGTAAAGGAACACAAGATGATATATCAAGGTCTTATGAAGGGAAACATTTGGTCTGTGTAAGAAATTGAACATTATTTACAACATTATTACCTGTAATGTAGAGTCTCAGGCAAACATGCTGAATGAACTGATTCAATTCACTCGTCTGTTTACGTATAATTACGTAACGACGTCACACATACGCAATCATGAAAGCACCCAGTAATGATGTGAAACGTAGATGTTTTATATGTCTAAAGCAAATAAAGGTAATAAACTCATCTTCATTAGCTCATCTTTTTACATAAACAATGAGAAACCAAAAAAACCTTCATTCAATGCTGGGTTCACGCATGATTCATAAGACCTCAGTATATTGTCAGGAGTCACAGGTATTCATTTTGTGGTGCCAGATATGCTTTTTTTTGTTTTTTGACTCTCAAAGTGCTGGGAGCTGCTAATTCACATTTTATGAATCACCAAGGCCCAAGGACCACAGCTTGAGTTACAAATCTTCCTCTTCTACAAAATAAAAAAAGTCACCTACATCTTAGTGCGAGGGTAGAGTAAATTAACAGCAAAATTTCATTTTTGGGTGAATTATCCCTTTAAATCAATTTTTGACCAGCTGATTTTTTATTTTTTATTTTTTCAGGACATTATATTTACAAGGATTCATGTCGATATGCAAAAAGATAACATGAGATATTTCTAAGCAAAAGAGCAAAGAGTGAAGGGCGAGAATTTCCATTTGGAAAATCGCATAACTATAGAGCAGCAGTTTCTGGGCTGGTGTTGTGTAGGCAGCTGTCTGCTGTTTTCTGATGCAACACCTGCGTGTTTTTCACTCAAACTCACTCAAAGTCCAAAAAGACCAAATCAATGTCACGCTTTCCACTGAGAAAATCCTCTAGACAAACACAGCTGCTAAAATTAACACAGAGTGTCAGTCTGGATTTAGCACACTGTCCACACACGATGCGACGGCACCAGAAATAATGCAGCGGCACGCATAAAAACAGGCACTCACCGTGTGACAGAAATGCTTATATCTTAATTAATGACTCAACGAGGAGCTACAGTACGCAGCACAACACCAGTCCATATGCTCACCTGCTGTTTGACACAGAGTTCAACTTGTGGCCAGAAATATATTCAGCTGTCTTAATCTCGTGTAACCTGTTGAGAACATCATATTTCTTCCCAGCGTTTTAATGCACATTTTCACCATTTCTGTCTGTGCAAAGTCCTAATGCATAAAGAAAAGAGATGATACAAGGCTGAAGATGAAAATAAATAAACATGCAGGTTTGGAGTTTCTCTTCAACTTCAAGACAGAAATAGATCCAGACAGCATGGCAAAGAAAGGTTTAAGCATGAGATTCAACTGCACCTTTGGGTTTTCCAACATCCATTCCATTTATTTCGGTAAACAGAACAATTCATCTGGGAAATTTACTGCGTTTCCTCTGTTTTTCATCAAGGAAGATATTCAATTACGTCCTCATGAATTTAATGCTTGGGTTAAAAGTTTTGTAGACTTTGAGGGTTTTAAGAAATTGAGGTCAGGATCCAAAATGAGTTTATTTACTCAAATGTGAAACTATATTATATTAAACATGAATGCTTAGTTAAAAGAATAGTTCACCCCAAAAAAGAAATTAATTTAGTTATTTATTCACCCTTATTCCATTCAGTCTTCTATCAAACAAAAATGACATTGGATGCCATTGACTGTCATTGTACAGACATAAAACACAGACGTTTTCCAAAAGATATTTTTTTGTGTTTCACAGAAGAAATAAAGTCATACAGATTTGGAAAGACATGAGAGTGAGTAAACGATTTAGGTAGAAATTCAAACATGTCACATTTATACTACAGATTAAAATTCGGGGGTTGGCAAGATTTTTTTTTTATGTTTTAGAAAATAAGTCCCTTCTGCTCACCAAGGCTGCATTAATTTGATCAAAAATACAGTCAAAATTGTGAAATATTATTGCAATTTCAAATGGCTGGCTTCTAAGTGAACACATCTTAAAATATAATTCATTCTTGTTATTTAAAGCTGACTTTTCAGCATAATTACCCGTCTTCCGTGTCACATGATCCTTCAGAAATCATCCTAATATGCTGATTCGCTGCTCAATAAATTATTATCAGTGTTGAAAACAGCTGTGCTGCTTCAAAGCTGTGATACATTTTTATTTCAGGACACTTTGTTGAATAAAAACAGTTCAAAACAACAGAAAACTTTTATAGCATTATCAGCATCTACTGTCACTTTTGATCAATTTAATTAATGCATCCTTGCTGAATATGAAAGATTGTTGACTATAAAGTTCATATCTGTTCTGTGTAAGGAGGTGATGATCTCTAGGTCACATGATGAGAAAAGGAGTGCTATTTTCATGATTATACTGTAAATGAAGCCGTGTCACCTTGACACTGACCGGCCGCTCCTGCATTAGAGACATAAATAGCTGCTGTCCGTGACATGAAGGTCTTCACGGAGACAGCAGCGCTGGTGCGGAGGCTGCGAGCGCGTCCCGAGGATCCTTCCAGATGTCTGCGTGTGACGCGTCCCTCCCGCCGCTCGAGCGCTGTCATCTCGCTGACATCTCACCGCCATCACGTTTCATCAGCACCATAATTAATCAGCCCTCTAACAATGCTCTGGCCGTGACAAGGAGAACGCGGGCTCTGCCAGGTCTGCTGTGCCACGCAACGCCGCGCCAGTGAAAGCCTCGCCAAATCCAGCGCCCTCGTGTCACCGCGCTGTCTCTCCTCCACCGCCACGCTGCGCAGACAGTCTTATTCATTAGCCACTTTCACACCGTTCCTCTGCTCCCTCTTTCATTCGCGCTTATTTTCAGCTCGCTTCTAAACCGAGCATGCTGGGAAACTGACAATGTCATACAATTAAGATCATTTGCACCTTCTTTAAATTAACCATGGTTTTACTAACATGGTTTCTGTAGTTAAACCATAGCAACATCAAAATAACCGTGGCATTGCTATGCTAACCATAGTTTAACCATGGTATTTGTAGTAAAACTGTGGTTATACAAATGGTAATCAATACACCAAAAAAAACATGGTTGCTACACTTTTACTATAATAAAACCATGGTTCATTTCGTAAGGGTTTTTGTTGCAGGTCAATCCGAATTTGTCCATATTGCACTGCATTATAGTAAATACTGATTTCTGTTTATGCTGTACTATCATTTCACCACTTTGTTGGTCAAGAAGAAATGTATAGAGATGATTTTGTGTGAACGGTTAAGCATTGGTAATTTCCTGTATCTCAAATGGCAGAGCATGAAGCTCAACACGGCAAAGTCATGGGTTCGATTCCTAGACTTCTGCATGAACTAATTAAAAAAAAAAAAAAAAAAAAAAAAATTTGTGAGTTAACGTCTTGTAATTCTGTGTTTTGTTGTTGTTGTTTTTTTTGTCCAGCACAAAATTACAATAGATTACATTGCAGGTATATCTCACAATTCTGGGTTTATATCTGGCAATTATGAGTTTTTATTCTCATAATTCTGAGAGGAAAAAAAAGTCAGAATTGCGAGAAAAAAGGAATTGTGAGATAAGTCAGTTATCTTTTTTATTTTATTTATTCTGTGGTGGAAACAAGCTTCCATGATTTAAGTCACTTTGAATAAAAGTGTTTGCTAAATGCAAAATATAAATATTCAATTTTTAAAAAATTGTCAGTCTGATCAAATAATAAGTCAAGGATGTTTCGTGGCTGATATTACTGGAAGTCGAGTGCACTGCATTGTGGGATGCAGTATGCTTCAGAGCTGGTGCTGTGAATTGATTCATGATTCACTGGTTTTCAATTTGATTCAAATGTTATTTACAATGATTCAAAACACTGAACATCAGTTTGATTCAGTAACTTTAATTATTATAAATTAATTTAAATAAAGTGTTCCTGAAATGTAAAAAAGTAAAGGCTGTTTATGCATTAAAAAAACTTTGCATGCATTTCTTAAATAATTTGTTTTAAGTAAAAACTACTACTGTATGTTTAATTCAGCAACCATTTAACATCTTGGGAGTAACAAATATTATTTTGCATTTTGATCCAATTCATTTAATATAATCCAATATAATCAAATTTTGTGAGAAACTTTCTAAACATTTTAATGTTTAAAATTCACACTGCACAGAGAAAACTTGCAACACAGTATAGTGTAGAAATAGTGCAAGTAGTACAGTAGGAAGCTTTTACAACTAAAGCATTCAAAAGCAAAACTGAGAATATGAAATAAAACCCTGAATTACTCTTTGTTTCGAGTGACATGATATTGGCCTGTTTTCTGTTCAGATCCTCATTTGTGGCTGTGACCTTTTCACGCAATGTTTAACGTTTAGAAAATACTCTCTATCAAACAACCTAATGATGCATGGGAAGCTTTTTACCAAGCTGTAGGAACACATCAACCCGTCCTGAGCTGAGCTTAGCAGGAACAGAAGGGCTAGAAGTGACAATTTGAAGTTGAAAACTTCTTAATGATTTTTTTTTTCTTGCAAACATGCAGCTTTTGTCTTCTCCAGATGTTAACTGATGGACTGGAGTGGTGTGGATTATTGTGGTGTTATTTTTTCAGCTGTTTGCTCTCTGATTCTGACGGCACCCATTCACTGCAGAGCATCCATTGCTGAGCAAGTGATGTAATGCTACATTTCTCCAAATCTTATTTAAAAAATTGTCTATATCTTGAATGGCCTGAGAGTTTCCTTTAAAGTTGGGGGTTTGCTAAGTATGAGCACTAGTGATGCTAGTCTCAGCACACAACCACTTATGATTATGCATCGCACACGAATGTGATTCCACTCGGTAACCTCTCGCATCTGGACATGTTTTTTTCTACTTTGCATAGAACAAGAGATCAGGTCGCAACATGATGAAAATTAATTCTATAAATTCAGAAAGAAAACTCACAGGGTCTCACAGTTTAGCAACCTTTAATGGGAACAGATGGAGGCGGTTCACAAGGTTCACGTAAGTGATATCTGTAGAATTTTAAAATGGCACAGAATTCATTACCTGCCCACTGCAGCTGTGAACTCTCAGCTAACCAAACCAGATGAGGTCAGATTATTATCAAACTTGCTGAAGCAGAAACTTGCTTTCGCGCCTGAAGGGAAAGATACTGACAGTCTGAGACCTTGGCGTTGGCAAAAAATGATTATTAACATTTTGGTGTGGAGTATTAAAAACTGTAAGCAAAAAGTGGGGAAGGGCTGCAGTGCTGTAAATCATGACGCTCGTATGCTTTCGCGAACCCTCTAAAGACAACGTCTGAATAATTTCCCTCGACAGTCCCTCATAATTCACACACCAGTAATCTTTTCATGTATCTGATAAATCTTCTTAGAGATGCCAGTGTTGAATGTTAAAATCATAGGCTGAAACGTGTGAACACAAGTACGTGAACATAAACGCTTCCAGCTATGCAAGCTTCATTTCACATGTCGTCGTATTACAGGATGTCTGAACACAATTCATAACTCAACACAACTACACTCTTAAAAATAAAGACCATTCAGTCAAAGGTTCTTTAAAGAACCATCTCTTTCTTACCTTTTTAGAATCTGAAGAATCTTCTTTTGCCACAAAGTACCTTTTGTGAAACAGCAAGGTTCTTCAGATGTTAAAGGATCTTTATGGAACCATTTAGACAAATAGGTTCTTCTATGGCATCGTGAAGCACCTTTATTTTTAAGAGTGTAGGTGTTGCATTTACTGCATGGCCACAAGGGGCGCTACAGCAGGCAGTAGTGTTTATGCTACTGGACATCACCTGGCAACTCAATACAGCAACAAACTTGTTTATCAGAGAAATAAAAAAAAAAAACTGATGAGTTATTACATACATAAACAAGGGTTGGGCAAAATTCTGATTTTAGAATTGCCTCCTTTTCAATTCATATGTAAACAGTCTACAGGAACTTCAGTTGGAATGACAGGAAGAAGAATGTACTGAACTGAAGTCAAATTTATATATGTGGAATTTCTAACATACATATATATGTATGTATATTTACCCACCCATCCATCTATCTGAATATCTATCTATTCATCCACTTGACTTTCCATCAGACTTTTCCAACTATCAACTATAATCCATCTATCTGACTATCTATCCATCCATTCGACTTTCCATCCATCTTTCCATCTGAGTATCTATCTGGCTTTCTATCTGTTATCCTTCTGGTTATCCATCTATCCATGCCTATTTGACTATCTATCCATCCATCTATCCGACTATATATATATGACTATCTATCCATCATCCTTCCATCTGACTTTTCTATCATCCATCTATCTGACTATCTATCTATCTATCCATTCAGCTGTCCATCCATCCATCCATCTTTCCATCAGACATCCTTCCATCCATCCATCCATCTGACTATCTATCATCTCCATACATCTTAGTTTCTATCCATCCACGCACCTATCTGACTATTTATCTATCCATCCTTCCATTCATCTGATTATCTGTCCTACTATCTATCCATCCACCCGTCTATCTGACTGTCCATCCATCCAACTATCTATCTATCCATCCACCTGACTATCTATCCATCCATCTGTCTATCCATCCATTCATCTAGCCATCAAGATCAAGATTATCTTCACAAACTTTGATTTTAATTAAAAATGGCACTACTATAAATTTCTTGGAATATACATTTCTCAGCCTTCTTCAGTATTGAAATGCACCATTGCAAAATACCGTATTCCAAACACACGTCTACATCTCTTTGTTAGACGACTTTGCAAAAGAATGTCAAAGAAAATTGGAACAATGAAGGCCAATAAACTCCAATGGCTCTTGGACAACACCATGCTTCTGTTTTCCTAAGCCTAAAACAACCTTGGGACATACACACAGCGTCTAAACAGCGGCTGATGAGCGTGAGCGCTTGTGAGCGGTTTAAGATGGAATCGCAGAACCTTTTGGCAGAATCCAGGGGTCTGATGGATGAGAATTGAAAGGCAGATCAATAGAGATCACAGCCCAAATGAAGAGTGATTTTAATTGGCTTAGTGTCATTGACTGACGTGCCCGCCTGCCGTTTGTTTAGCTCCATTTCTTCACCAATTTCATGGATTCTCTGTGGAGGTGCGCTAATAGTCACCTCTTCATTAGACAGACCTTCAATAAGGGACGTCTAAAGTAATTCAGACAGGTGTATGTCATGTTTCAGTTGAAATCTGAGTCTTTTGATTCCTTTGGAAAACCTGTGAATTGCAAATATCTGTATTTCCATGCACTTCCAAAAAGAAAGAAGAGTTCCCTCATGGACAGAGCTGGGTAGATTACTTACAAATTATAAACCATTACTGATTACAGATTACATGATGAAACTGCACTTAGTAACGTAATCTAGATTACTCATTTTATGTAATCTGATTACTTTTTGGATTACTTTGTTTTAAAATCAAACTGTTTTAAACTTACCATTAAATGTAGTATATTGATATAAAAATATATTCAATCTTTTGATATCAACATCATAAAATAGCCTACACTAAACATTACATTACTCAAAGGTTTCCTAAACTGGGGTTATTGTACGAATTGCAGTGGGTTTGCAGTGAGTTGATAAAAAGCTAATAATTAAATTTTAAAAAATTAAAAAAGTAAAATAAAAATAATTTATACACTTGAACACTAAATATATAAATATTTAATTTGCTTACTTGCATGTGTGATCATTAACTAATATCGGAGTACTGTAAACATGCAAATGTGTTGTTAATTATTCGAAATATTAACTTCCGCAGAGATATTTCAAGTAAATATTTTATTTTAAGGCATTTGGCTGACAAAAACATTTGGGAATCCCATGCATTACAAGAGCAAACATGAATAAACATGAAAATAACATTGACATTACACGCCCAAAGTCTTCCAGGATGAATAATTTGCTTCCATTGTGTAAATAATATAATCATATAGGCTAATCCATAAAAAAGTAACTGTAATCTGGTTATGAGCATGTAATACAAGTACTTAATTTTTGGAATCTGATTACGTTATCCAGATTACATGTAATCAGTTATACCCAGCACTGCTCATGCATGTGTTTTCAAAGAGTTTCACTCACGTATATGAGAGCGTTTTGCACAACTCAAGTATACAAGCTTGTCAGTTCACATGTTTTAATGGCATTTTTTATTTAAACACATGCAAAACTGTGACAATGATGGACAATACAACACTCAGTGTCCAAACAACACTCAATTTCAGGACTGTAACTGCAAATATCCACTGACCGCAGATAGGCTGAGGATGAAAATAGATAAACATTTTAATGGAATTCCAGAAAATTATAAAAAAGGAGGGATATGACAGTCAATGTGACCCATGGACCTTAATGAATTCTTTAAAAGGTGCTGATGAAACCAGTTTTGCAGCTTCAAGAGTCTCATAGGCTCACTATTATGAAAAAGAGAAGCGACGTGCACAGAATCTCAAATCGCTGCGAGACACTTTCAACTTTTTGAAAAGCTTCTAATCAAACATGGTTAATGAAGATTGTTCAGACGGCTCATCCTGGTTGAGATGTTTAAGAACACTGAGGAAAGAATAGACATTGTTCTGCCATTGTTGAGATTATCCCAGTTTCTAAACCACGACTTCATGTCAAATTAAATAGTTATTTATGACTCATATTAAGTCCAATGCAGAATATGCTCATTTGAAAGGAGTCACCAGATGTCATAAATGATTTATAGTGGCCAAATAATGCCGCATTAAAAAGCACACTAAATTCTTCCAGATTCTGTGATGAATATTAATAAAGGTTATTGCTGATGCAGGTTTTAATTTCTGGCTCTTAATAAATAATGGATAAGGACTTAAAGTAAAGCTTGTTTAAGTAGCAAGTGCTCACCTGAAATGCAGTTAGTGTGAGATATTCAGAACTCCGTCTCATTAGCATCTGCTGTCTCAGGACGTCATTAAAACACCGAACACACACACACACACACACACTGAGCAAGTGCACAAGCCGCAAGCTGTTTCACCTGTGCTGTGTGCAATCGAAATATCATCTGCTTTTTATAGTTTCTCTAGTGCACGTCTAGAGAATATAATAACATAGTGGGACACATATATTGATATGACTCTAGTTTGGTGGTTCTTGGGCAAATAAGAGGCTTAAAGAGATTGTTCACCCAAAAATCTATCAAATGTAAAGGAATAGTTCATCCAAAAATGAAAAGTCTGTGATTCGTGTCATGCATTTCGAACCCGAATGACTTCCTTTCTTCTGTGAAACACAAAAGTAGGTGTGATGTTTTTGCTCTTTTCCATACAATGAATATAAATGGCGACAGATGCTGTCAACCTCCAAAAAGGAGGAAGAAACACCACAAAATCAGTGCATATGACTTGTACATATAGGGAACAGACTGAAAAAAGCAGCATGAGCATTCTGCTACATGAAAATGAGTAAATGTTGAAGGAATAGTTCACCCAAAAATAAAGAAATTTGCTGAAAATGTGCTCACCCTCCATCCAAGATGTAGATGAGCTTGTTTCTTCATCAGATTTGGAGAAATGTAGCATTGCATCACTTGCTCATCAACGGATCCTCTGCAGTGAATGGGTGCCGTCAGAATGAGAGTCCAAACAGCTGAAATAGCAGAGAAATCTGCACAGATCAAGCACCGTTTACAAGCCAGAAACAGCTCTAAACAAATATGTGGCTGGATTTTGATGTGAGAGACAACAGGAGACAGACTTTTTCACTGGAGGAAAAAAGTTTGAAGTTAAAAACATCTTAACACTGGATTTGTTTCTTACAAACTGGCAGCTTTCGGCTTCACAAGATGTTAACTGATGGACTGGAGTCATGTGGATTACTTGTGGATTACTGCAATGTTTTTTATCAGCTGCATTCTGACGGCACCCATTCACTGCAGAGGATCCATTGGTGATGGAATGCTACATTCCTCCAAATCTGACAAAGAAACAAACTCAACTACATCTTGAAAGACTATGCTTTTAGCACATTAATGCAGATGATTCTCTTAAAATTTCTTAAGAAAAATGGACACAAACGAGTTTTCATACAGTAAGAGTCATAAAATGCATATAAAGAGCAGCTTTATTGAGAAATGTTTGAATTCATATTGAGTTTCCTTTGCTGACTTTGGCATCTTGGCAAATCTGAGCACAGTTTGCGACTCTTCTGAAACTCTAGAGAAGATGTGTGTGAGATTACTGGAGTCTTTTCAGGGTTGTATCAGTGGTCAGTCTCTTATTATGCTGCAAGGCAGTGCATCGCATCAAAGCAGATGACCAGTTCTCCCCTTCGCTTAGGGCTATGAAATATGCAAGCGCTGCACACGATTCTGATATAAGACTCGAATCACAGCGCTTTACTTCAGATACAAGCGCAGTCAGCACAAGGGAACGCCTGCTAGATTAACAGAGAAACCAGCGCTTACCGCAGCACAGCACCTTTAATAATGCATACTCACTCATGCATATTCTCCGCATCTTGTCAAGCATGCCGGAATTAAACATGTTTATCATCTCAAAAACTGACATGTTTTATACTGGGATTCTTTATTGAGCCACGGCTGAATAGCCATTTCTCTCGCGGCACGGACAGAATTCATCCCGTTATAATTCCAGACGAGCAAAACGGGTGAAACTTTAGTGCTGGGACATCCATTCTGTCAGACCTGTAATTAAATGGGCAGTGCTGACAAAGTGGACAACAGTGAAGTAATCAGCAGCATATTCTACAGGACGTAATTACACGTCTCGTTCACGGCTGCGATGCCTTTAAAGACTTCAGAAGATGACGTATATAGTGTAAAGATTTACATTTAATGTGCTCAGCAGCTGGATCCAGAAATGTGATTTCCCCGGAGAAACACAAAGAAATGGTCAGATTTCAGCAAGTCTTTCACTCAATATGCAACGCAAGCTCGGTGAATTATGCTCGATAAAAACTTCTGGATGAGCCATTATGTGATGTAGTGAGATAAAATGCAGCCGTCTGAAAAAGAAGTGGGTCACTTTGCTCCAAAACAATCATTTATGAAGTTTCCTGTAGGAATGAATAATCACAAATGAGATCTCTTTAATGTCTTAATCGTTTCTCCTGCAGCTATAAGATAGAGCACAATGGAGATTTTGCTGAAGTCTGAGAAAAAAAAATTGTATTTCACATGCGTCTCCTCTAGAGTTTCAAAAGAGATCTAAATGACTCAAACTGAGATCAACTGAACTGAGATGTCAATATGAAGTTAAACATTTCCCATCAAATCCTTCCAACAGCAAATTATCGGAGCTTTTAATTTAATAATCTCTTTTTAGCAACCGCTTGCAATCACCAAAAGCACTTTAGCAACCATATAAAGTCGTAATGAGGTGGAAAAATCCTCTGAACTCCAAACTGAAGATTTCAGCTGCTTTTCATCAAATGTCTTCAGTATGAACATAATGATATAAGTTATACAAACTAGGGTGTTTTCATTTTTATAAATGAATCCCAAAATGATGCTATCACAATGATCCTAATTTTATTTGTGCCATATAAATATTCTCGTTTACAATGATTAATGTATTCAGTAAAATTCTGTTAATAAACTCATATACTACTATCTTCAAGCTCATCTAATAAGCTCCTATATCAAACTTGGGCATTCATTTGTATTACATTCATAATATTCTATACTTTTGTATTAGATTTTATTTATTGTAATGTTCATTTAATTTCTGTGTCTTGTTTATGCATGTTTATTTTCTGCCAGTCAAACGTGAAAGGTGAGTGATTAACTTAAGTGTCTAAGCATTTCGAAGCATCTACAGCACAAAAACTTTCATTACCTTTCTAAACAGAATTATTTGCCGCCTTGTTTCACATCGACACGCCCCGTCCAAAGGCATAGCTCTTGTATTATCATAAAACTCGGGTATTATCTAGAATTAAGTTTTAATGTAACTTTCTTTGGTCATTCAGCCACATATAAGTCCTGTGAACCTAAATTATACGCTTTCTGGTTCACTGTAAAAAGTGATAAGTTGACTTAACTTAAAAAAATTGAGGAAACCTGTTGCCTTAACATTTTTAAGTAAATGATTAATTGAATTGTCAAGTTCACTTAACTTTTTATTTTATTTTATTTTTTTTAATTATTATGTACTTAATCATTTTAAGGCAACGGGTTTCCTCAATTTTTTTAAGTTAAGTCAACTTATCACTTTTTACAGTGAACCAGAAAGCGTATAATTAAGTTCACGGGACTTATATGTGGCAAAAAGAGCGTGAATGCAACAAAAACTCAAACAAGTATGACATCTTTTACAAACTAACTGCAAATGTTTTCATGAAAGTGTAATCTATTAAATGTAACCTACATATAATTAAATACCGTCGAGTTTGAAGGCTTGTTTTGTGTGTTATTAGGCAGGGCTTGGTGTAACGAAGCCTCGTTTGCTGAAATCACGTCACCTGCCGAGTTTGACACAAGCTCTGAAGCACTGATTCGAAACAAAAGATGCACAAGTGCTTTGAAGCTTGATGAGGCAGTGTTACAAAATTGCAATTCACTACTTTGTTCATGATTTTCAATGTAAACATGCCAGACTTTCATGAGCTCCACGTTTTTAGAAGTTAAAAGACGTTTTTGCTTGTTTTGTCTCCTGAGCCATGAAAGAGCAAACCGCTCTGGAATAACAGTCCTTTGCATTGTAGTGCTTATTCCTGACAGCGGACATCAGTGTGTGTTTTGAAAACAGAAAAACCCAATTCTGTGTCTCCGCCATCTCCAGGTTTCCTCCGGCTAAACTCAGACAGTTCTCTGGCGTGAACGTCGATACTCCACCTGCTGAGGTATTGACGTACAGGAGATCAGGAGGAGCAGATTGAACCGCTGCCAAACTCGCATCCTCTAATCTCAGAGCCTGAGAGAGACGAGCCTTATCTCGCCTGGAGAAGTAGCATTGTTAAAGCCTCAGAATTATCCCGCATTCACAGCGGTCCAGTCGGCAGGCCTGGGATTTCTCATAGCGTTTTTAATACCCAGAATCTTCAGATGTATCTGGGTTTGTGTTGCACTAATCCTGCAGTAAGACAGATTCATGTTTTATGGTAATATCTGCACGCTCCAGATCATTCAGCTTGAACCTGACAGATTCTTACACATCCATTTTGGTTTTGACAGATATATATGCAAACATTTTCAAATGTTTCTTCCTTTATTATTATTATTTTATTTTATTTTTTTTAAGTTATAGTTCTTCATACGATAATATTGCAGCAGAATATTTCTGGAAAGGATTATTGAATGCAATTATATATTTACTTTAAACATGATGCTCATTAAAAATGTCAAACATCCTGATTTCTGTGCATAATATTTCTAACTGGATCTGAGGAAAGGATCAACATCTCAATGACCACAGTAATTAAATGGTGTGATTGTGAATGGTGTGTGTATTTATTTCCTATAAATATAAATATGCCTTTTTTTCAATATATTTAATATACTACTAAAATGTTACTAATAATATATGAATCATATTTTCAAGTAAAATATGTTGACTGTTATAAAATATGTGTCTTGATTAGGAAAAATAACATTTTAATATTATAAAATAATACTACATTAGTGATATTATTAAAATAAAATATAGTTTTTAATATAAAGTATATTTAAACATTTTATATTTAGTGATATTATTAAAATAAAACAACACTATAGTATTTAATAAAGAGTATTTAAATTATTCTAGATTTTTCATTTTCATGTGAACTTTAAAGTTTTAGTAATTTTGTTGTGTTTAGTCAGTTTTAGTAGTTTTTTTATGTATGTCTATACATATTTAGTTATTTTATTTTATTTTAATTTTCAATTATTTTATTATATCAAATTAAACTGAAATAAGAAATGTTACCTCTGCAACTAGCTGAAAAAAAAAATAAATAAAAAATAATATATATATATATATATATATATTTTTTTTTTTTTTTATTTTAGTATTTTATTTTAATTCAGTTTATTTAATTTCAAATAACCAAAATGTTTTTAAATATTTTAATTCAAGTTATAATAACTTTAGTAGCAGCAAATAAATGCAGTAGCATGATAGTGAATAACTGTATAAAAGCCATACTGTGAGTGCGTTTGATTGCATGACATGTGAGAGTGACAGGATATTTCGTACAGGATATGCTGGAAGGGTCAAGTCTCCATGTCTGGATTGTTTTCAGGAGAATGAAAGCGGCTCAGACGGCGTGAGTTTCCCAGCAAACACACTTTCATGTTCTGAGTCTGACAGCCGTTTGATGTCTCAGGATGTGAGATGCAGCGAGAGAAACCAGAGGACGATCTGTGGAGAATCCTGCGTTCATGCATCTCAAACTTTAAGGCTTTCTCCAGACGAAAACCTGCTGTGCACAGAGTCAGAGGAAACATTTAAAGCAACAGTCCACCCAAACAAGACCATTCTGACATGATTTACTCACTCTCATGTCAGAGCCTCGGCACAAGTTCATTGTGATCGCATGGAGAAAAGCAACCGGTACAAATCTGAAGAAAGATATCATGTAAGGAAATCATATTTTTGGGTGAACTTTTCCTTTAATTTGCTTATGCAAGTAAACCTGGCCTCATTTTTCCATTTATGACTGTTAGCTGTTGTTTTGGTGTTTTTATCGAACAGCTCTCGCTCTGAAGTAAGAAACGCTTGCAGATACAGAACAGAACAGTGTTTCTCTCCAGGGACGGAGACTTTCCTGAGGCCGAATGAGTGTATAACAACCATCCAGACACACAACTGCTCATGCATAAGTCCCGCTGGAGTTCAGAAACCTCTGATATGCTGAAATGTAAGGAAAACAGGAGAGACGTGGGCTTTAATGAGTATTTTGGGTTATCTGCAACTTCTCTGGCATTCTGGTTTTCACAGCAACAATGCACTAAAAACGGAAAAGTTTTTTCTTTGTGTTTTTGAAAAGTTTTGTTGTCAAATGATCCCCGTTCACACAGAAAACACTGTATTATGCATGCCAGGCCACTTTGTAAAGAAAAACTACACGTCTGCACACATACCTGAACATGTAATAAAGATGACATCACCCTTTTTAAAAATTCATGTTTCATAGTTTACACAGAGACGATAACAGTACCAAAACAGTTTTCAAAAGTTTGCTTTTCAGGCCCCCAAAACAATGTGTAAATGAACAGCCAAAACACAAAAAAAAAACATTTCAGTTTTTAGTTCAGACTGGTGTTATGAAAAAGCAAACATTTTCAGAACTTTCTGGCAACTTTCTCTTAAAGTTATGAACAAACAGTCCTCCAGTAACATTATTAGAATGTGTGTTCAAAGTTATCTGGTATTAAACTCTTTCCCCCGCCAGCGTTTTTGAATAAAGTTGCCAGCCACCGCCAGCATTTTTGATGATTTTCACTAAAATTTCATGGCCCTCAGAATATTTTGTTGTATGAATATCTGAACATGCAATGCACCAAACGTCGACATCTACTTTTAAACAAACAAACAAAAAACAAAACAAAACAAAAATCTGTTTTTATTCTAGCTTTAAGCATTCTTTTTTAATCAACACTTGAATGTAGGTAGGTTTCATAAAAAAGCATTTTTTATCAAATACTGCTTCGGGATCGTATTCAGTACTATTATCAAAGTGAAGATGCAGTAGATGGCTTCCATCAGCACTTGCACAGGCCTTTACCTCTTCCCGGATCGACATTTCACGGTTATGCGGTTAGCGTTGATGATTGCATTATTTTTCATATACATATGCTTACATATGAGATTACTCATTTCTGCCTCTTCTTCTGTGTTTTTGATTGGCACATTCTAGACTCATTCAGGAGATGCGTAATAGCGCCCCCTAACATATAACAGCAAGAACGCGGAAACCTGGACATGTCCGTGTTTGGCAGGGAAAGAGTTAATAGTGTTCTCAAAACTTTATACTGTGTTCATGGAGCATTTGTCTGAAACGTTTTAATTGGACATTCATGTAACATATTTAAATGTTACAACTTTGTTACAATGTTACAATGCTCTTTCAGAACATTCCAAAAAAAGTAACTTCAAAACCGAAGTAAATTCAAAAACGTATTTAAATGTAACATTCCCATAATGTTTGCAAAATGATAAAATGGAATGTTTGCTTAATGTTTTCTATAACTTTGGCAAGAACCAAGAAAAATGTTTTAAAATTTAAAAAAAAAATTAAATTAACATTTTGAACATTCAGAGAACATTTAGAAATAAAGTATTCATACCTTAACAGGAACGTTAGGACAACATTCATCGAGCATATTTTTGTTATGCTCACTACTACTTTTTGTTAACAGCTAACTAAAGGTCAGAGAATGGGGTCAAAATTTAGAGTCTTTACCCTCAAGTTGTTCCACACCGGTATGAGTTTATTTCTGTTGTTGAACACAGTTGTTTAAAAAGTTGCTGGTCCCCATTGACTGCCATAATATTTTTTCCAAACTATGGAAGTCAGTGGGTACCAACAAACGTTTGGTTTCTCATATTCTACAAAATATGGTATTCTGTGTTCAACAGAAGAAAGAAACAAATGATAAAAAAGAATTTTCAATTTTGGGTCAACTACACTATTAAAACTTCATTCATATTGAAGGTCAAATAATGCACATTCTCACAGGAGAAAAGACTGAAAGACGAAAATAGAATGTGAAACTTCTTGTATACACTCTCAGAAATAAAGGTACAAAAGCTGTCACTGGGGCAGTACCTTTTCAAAAGTTACACTTTTGTACCTATTAGGTTCAAATATGTACACTTTAAGTACTAATATGTACCTTTAAGGTACCAAAATGGAGCCTTTAGGTACAAACATGTACCTTTTGAAAAGGTACCGCCCCAGCAACAGCTTTTGTACCTTTATTTCTGAGAGTGTATTGTGATATTCAGTGGAAACATTTCTCAGTTGAAGACCTAAAGACTATTAAGTCTGTAGGCTAAATCCAAATCAATAGCTTCTGAATCTAGGTCGAGTTTCGAACCACATTCCGGTGAATTAATCTCTCTCAGTATGAAATTTGCAGTCTATACAAGATATAGATTTATGAGCGTTCACTGGGAATTAAAGCCATGGCCTTCATGTTGCAACAAAACACTCTTCCAGCTGAGCTACAGGAACATCTATTATTGAGGCCTGAACAACATGAAGCACCAGACGTGAGACTTTTCTCAAGATGTGATTTGTTTATCTGAATGAATAATGTCTTTTCTTCATGGATAGAGTTGTCTGGGACTGGGACTGGAGTGTTGGCTGTTCCCTTCACAGACGTCTGTCACTGGTGCTATTTATCCTCATTAGGGCTGAACATGACATGGCCATATGTGCGTCCATGAGCGAGTGCCATGCAGGATCCTACTGCTACCGATATCAATAGCAGAAGATTGAAAATTAGACTGTTTTCCACTGAGCTTTCATGGGACGCTTGGCATGTGTGTTCGTGGACTGAAGACAAACAAGAATTTTAATAATTCAGGATTGAAAAATCATATTTAATGAGGAACAGAAATGGACGTGTCTCATTCAAGGTTGCATTTGTCTGCCTCATTTCAGAAAAGCAACCATTACATTGCAAAGTAAGAAGGAAAATACAGCAATTACGCCTTACAAGGAATTATTTTATTGCCGTAAATTCTATGGGTTTAGCTTTCGGTCTCATCCGCGTCCAGCTATTTTTAGCTGTACAAAACAGTTTGTTTTGCTGCTTGATATTGAAAATTTGTGTGTCTTACGATATTATTTTAATGTATTATCTTAATTATGAACACACTGGTTTGTAGTGCAAAGTTTTACCGTTTACTTGTTATTCTTCTCGTTATTTATCTATAATGGCTAATGAACCGGAAATCTCACCCACAGGTTTACTTCTGCATTGAAGAAAAATGTGGATAGCCTTTATTTAAGCAAAATGAATAGTGTTTAATTTAAAGGAGAGGTAAAATCTTCCATATGTTTTCCAAATGCTTCTATATTTTTTGTTGCTCATGTCAAAGGTCATGTGCCAATCAAATTCTGTGGTATTTTGATCACTTGTGACATATGACATTTCATCACCCTCAAAATCCAGAAACAAAACTACAAAGGTAGATCCAGACTACATTACTGTACATAAGAGTTCACTGGCAGGTGAGGACACAGTTTTGTGCTTTGTGAGGTGAATTATTGGCTGCTGAAAGCATGAAAACACTGAAATTCAACTTTGTATCATAAAAAAAAAAAAACTGGGTCCTGAAGCGAAAGCAGTTGAGATGCACTGCATTAGAGGATAATACTGTATTGACTGTATCTGTTCTCGTGGTTAAAAGTGTTTCCAGTGTCCCGTGTTTTTTGAAACACTCCAGGATAGAGGCCTGAAACGTCTATGGTAGCTTTTTACGGTTTTGCAGCAAGGTCAGTGTTTTTATATTTGGCCAAGTGAAAATTGTGCTGCTCGCGGTACATGGCCAGTTCCCCCTCCTCTTCTCCTGAGCCGGTGCTTAATGTCTGCAATGCCCTTTTCAACTTGGTCAGAAACACTTAGGATGAAAAGACTAATCGCATTGCTCTGGGCCATTTCAAGGTCCTGTTGTCTTTATTCTGCAAACACATGCAAACTTCTTTCTGCTGCGTGGGTCGGCGCAGGCATGGGCAGGTGAGTCCCACGGCTCTGAAAACGGTGGAGAATTATGGGAGTTTTTTAAACAACATGGCATGCTGCATGCATTGGTTTTGGCTGAGCTGCAATTCTAAATCAGTCCTGCGTGATTAAGACAGCAGTTTGTTCAGAGTGAACCCGTTGTTCTATTTGATTAATTGTTATAAATGTAGCGGTGAAAGTCGTTTGAAGTAAGTTCATCTCAGACAGGAGAGGACACAGAGTAAGCAATAAAATTATGCGTGCTAGTGATTTTAGTCGGGCAAATGTTTCCTTTGCATTTCCATTTTTATTGCCGTCTATTCCAGGCCATTGCATGGGCGATAGAAAAGCAAGCTCAAGCCAATTTGTTTAATTTTTTTTTTTTCCTATGCTAAACTTTTCCATTAACATCTCACCTACAATGAATTATCGTGCATTTAAAAATGTCAGACGTACAATTTGTGTAATGCATAAATCTAATCACATCAAGGATCAGTAAGCTTGGACTATGAAGTTATCTAATTTGTATTAACGTTATGGAGCAGAAGACTGACTTTGATTGGCGTCGTACAATTAAAAATGAAACCTATTTAAGCAGCACTACAATATTAGTTGTACAGCACTACAATCATTTTTGACTAATGGAAACACGTGTAATTTGTGTTTGCATATAACATGATTCATTATTTTAGCATGTATCAAAATTAAGTAAGATAAATTAATACACTGCAACTAATTAAATACATAGCATTTTTTTAACTTAGATATTTGTGTGGGTGTGTATTGATGTATATTGTTTTGTGCGTGTGGTATATTTTTAATATTTTTAGGCGTATAAGGTGACGTTGGCTATTGAGTTCTCTTAAAATTTCCCTTTTTGGGACAATAAATTATACTGCAAAGCAACACTGTAAAAAAATAAATAAATAAATAAAAAATTGTTCCAAAAAGTTGTTTTAACTTAAAATAATTTGTTACCGTGCTGACTTAAAATTTTTAGTTTAATCAACTTGAAATTTTAAGATACTCAATGTTAATTTAAGGGACAACTGGAATATTTTAGTTGAATAAACTAAAAATTTTAAGTCAGCAGGGTAACAAATTATTTTAAATTGAATCAATTTTTTTTTTTTTTTTTTTTTACAGTGAATGTGTAATATAAAGTATACTTTAGGTTATATAAAGTATATAGAGAATATATAATTGTCTAGGAATTTTCAATGCAAGTTACATCATTACACTAATAGGGGGAGAAAAGGGACTTTTATAACTGAGTATTGAATCATTCAATCAGTTGATTTGTTCAAAACGCTGAATCATTTGGTAAGTAAAAACATGAGTGATTGAGTCATTGAATCATTCACTAAACCGATTCGTTCAAAATACTGAATCGTTCAGTAAACTGCTCTGAGAAATTTTGCTTTGACTTTGTTTAATACGGAACTGTTTTCATTGGCAGAGAAAAATACACAAACCAACAGTGTCTAAAATGTAAGTTACTCAATATTTACTTCTTGTTTATTGAAATGTTGTATAAAAGCAATATCATTCATGCTGTTGATTATCTAAAAGTGGCACAAATGCTGTGGTATCATTTTGAGTTGCTCACAATGAGACTGTAATGTACAAACATGATTATAATCCACACAAAATTTAATTTTTACTAGTTTTATATAATTTTGATAAGTTATGTGGATTTTATTACAGAATTCAAACAATAAATGCCTTTAATACATTGTCACAGACCACTACATGCGAGAAAACCAATCAACTCTTCCTTTTTACGTCTAGGTTAAACTCGAAAGATGCAAGAATGAACATCAGAGAATATGTCCTTTATGATAAAGTACTTTATCACTAGAATTGAAAATATATGGAGAGAGAAAGTTGGAGGTAATGCATTACAAGTCATGCAAGTTACGTAATCAGATCACCTTTCCAAGCAACTAAAGTAATTACTTTTTAATTTCCAAGAAAATATCTTATATATATATATCTTCCAGTAAATTAGAATTCTCATTTGCCATTCTTGTCTCGTTTGTTTAAAAAGAAAAAAAAACATAGTTTTTTACATAGTTTACAGAGCATTATACATTAAAAGAAAGTTTCAGCGTATTTGTTAACGGTAGTGGAGCAGAGGATGCTGGGTAAGCGACGGCGGTGCTGAGGGTGGGTTTCAGGTTCAACACGCACCTCTGGTAAAGCTGACAGCTCCCAGCAGACGGTGAGAGCATAAAAAAGCAGAGACCCTCCCCCTCATAAAGGCCGCTGTCATAAATGCTTCTTGTCGTCAGGCGTTGTGTGGCGGTCCTGAGACGGTTGCCAGGCAACCTGGACTGCATTGATATGCGAGTTGGAGGGAATCAGGGGAAGCCTTCTGCCTCTGGAGCATCAGTGCTGGGCGGTGCGACTCCCACCAAACACGAGCGCTCTCGTCTGTCTGAGAACACACGCTCAAGGCTCCGCAGCTCAAAACATCACTTTAGCACTCTAAGGCACTTAACGTCCCAGTTTTGATCATCTTTCTAATCTCGGGAGAAACAGAACGAGGTCAAGAACTCTTTGAACACCTGAAGTTTAGGACTGAGAATCCAAGGAAAGAGCTCACGGAGTTGGTTGATGGGGCTTTGGCTAATTAAAAAGAGGTACCGCTGGTAACTGAACCGCCCTCTCTCATCTGTTCATCCACACAAGAACAAAGAGAGAGAGCGTTTCGCACGAGGAGCTCATGACAGCTCAACTCGGGAACAAGTGAGATGAAACTGGGCAGGAAAACACTGGAGCGCCGCGAGAAAACACACGCGTCACATGCCTGGAAAACACAGCCTCTCTCCGTCAATCTGGAACTCCCTCCCAGCTAAAGGATGATGGGATACGGCCAGGGATGTGTGTGGGTTTCAGAAAGACGGTCCAGCTCAGCATGTCCGATGCTATGTTCCTCCTGATGCTGTGCAAGGTAAGATGATTCCCATATGTTGGGATCCGGAGGCGTTTGACGGCCGAGTACAACAGCAGAAATGAGTTTCATGTTCTCTGAGAGAATTTTCTGCAAAACTTTGTCTGTGAAATTTCACGCATACAGTTGTGCATTAAATACCGTGAAACAAGAGTGAAGAAAGAATGACTATTAATATTGCAAAAGTGATGAGATTTTTATGCCTTCAAATTATAATAAAGTTACTGGAACTTCTCATGAATTAGTGGAATTTCGGACCGACATTTCAATAAAAATACCATGTAAAAGAATCTGTTTCTGAGATTAGCATATTATTGCACTCATCAAAATAATTTAACCAACTTCAACTTCATTTTTTAAGCTATATTTCTAACTCAGTTTAATGTAATTTAAATGAACTGAAAAAGAAATGAATTTTACAGGCAATTATACTTAATGTAAGGCAGCAGCTGAAGTAGGTGGACATTATTTACAGTGTGATACACTGGCAAAAACAGCTGATGTAGAAACAATTTTCACTCAGTAAATTTGATAGTAAATTTCACAAATAAGTACAAAAAAAATACAAGAAACAGAATAATTTTTTTTTTTTTTGAAGTAGAAAGACTGAAATACTTTTTTTTTTTTTTAAACGTACTTTATATTTGTGTTATTTACAACTTTGAAATAATATATGTATTTTTACATTTCAGCTGTGGCGTTTAAGTACTGTGAAAGAAGACTTAAACAAAAATTATTAATATTAATATTGCAAAAGTAGTAAACTTACTGGATCTTCTGATTAATTTTGTGCAATTTATGACATTTACAACTGATATTTCAATAAAAATGTCTGTAAAAAATAAAAACAAACAAAAAAAACAATAGGATCACCATGTTTTTCAACCTAATTTGTAAAGTTATACAACATTATCTAATGATAATGAATGAATGAATTTAAATGACTTGTACAGCCAATTTGATTAGAAATAATAATAATAATTAAGACAGCAATTAAAGTTAAAGTAGCTTATTTTTACAGTGTGATAGTGCTGATTATGATAGACTGGAGTTTTTTGTTTAAAAGTTAATATTCTTACACTAAAAAAAAGAAATCTAATAGTAACATCTTAATTAAATGGTTTTATTCAGAAATATTATTTAACATCACTGAACCAACCTGTAAACATTCATTTATACCATTATACCAACAAAACTCATTTTTATAGGTTAAATCAGGTAGAAATAGCTCTTTAATGTAAAAACTGCAGTGTATTAATTATAAAGCATAAGCTGTAAATGATTTGAGTATTTGTGACTAAATATGTGTTATGAGAAAGTGCTTTTGACAGCATTATGTGCTTTAGATTGAATTCATATAAAACAGCTCCCGGTCAGATATAAAATAGTGCTTGAGGAGTGTTTTCATTTGACATGTATTTGAGAGTGTGTGTGTGTGTGTGTGTGTGTGTGTGTGTGTGTGTGTGTGTGTGTGTGTGTGTGTGTGTGTGTGTGTGTGTGTGTGTGTGTGTGTGTGTGTGTGTGTGTGTGTGTTTATTTGAACTCATTTTAAAATCAACGCCGGCAGCAACACTGTCAGAGCAGCTTAATGTCTTCAAACATTTCATATGCCTGAAATAATTTGTGTGGGAAAAGGTTTGACCATTCACTTCTCCAGAGAGCTTCGGCTGAGGAATGAAAGTTCATCTGAACATCATCTGTGTTTACAAGCAGTTGAGTTAATATGCAACATAGCCAAACGTATTTGTTGTGTTCAAACCCTTGTGCATTAAGGTCCAGAAAGGCACTGCATGTTGATGCAGGATGCAGGGGTTTGGATCCATTCAGTATCACCTAACCTGATAATATCTAATGACATCTCAGAGGTGTTCGGTGGAGTTCAGGTTAATTGGCAATAAAGAGCCCAGAAGACCCTCTTCATTAGAATGGTGTCCAAATATTATTCGTCATACAGTGCAAATTCAGCCTGGCAGCAAAATCTTTCAATTTGTCTTTTGTCAGGCTGCTCTTGCAACTTGGTTGCATCAAGTCTGGTTATGTGCGTTCTCTGCAGGAAATATAATATTTACCAATGCCAAGAAATGGGATTTAGAAAAAGAAATTTGCAAATAAATCTAATCTGCAAAGTGACATTTTCACATTTGTAACTATGGGTTATCAATCAAATGTGCACATTTATGCAGTTAATACAAATGAATCGGACAAGAATAGCAATAACAAGCATGCAGCCTGTTTTAATAATTCTCTGTTTGTAAATGGTTAATTTTCCAGCAAAGTTTCCAGCAAAACTTTGTCTATGAAATTTCATGTATACAGTTGTGGCATTAAACGCTATAAATAAAGAGTGAAAAAAAAAGTATATTAATATTGCAAAAGCAATATTAAAGGGATAGTTCACCTTTACTCACCCTCATGTCATTCAACACATTCAAAAATATGTATTTTTAAAGTTTTAAATAAAGCAAAGATTATACATTTAACAATTAATTGTGCAATTTACCAGCAATTTCTGAGAGAAGGTACACCAAATTATTATTTATTTATTTTTTTTTTCAGTATTTGACCTTCTCACTTTTGTCAATCACAAAAGAATATATTTTGAATTATCCATGCAATGGAAGTAAAAGGGTTGTTTTGTGTGCTCTGATGTCATTTATGTGCTAGTCTATTCTCTAATTAGACTTTTAACAGATACATACTGAAAAAAAGGTGTAGGATTTACTCTGAACCAGTGTCTACTGTGGAATTGCGAGTAAATTTCAGAAAAAAAATGACAAAGAATCAGCAAGTGCACTGTAAATAATGATATTTCTAAGTTGTAAAATGTAGCTTATTAGAAGAAAATACTATTTCAGTTTCTACTTCAAAATTTCATGTTTAATTCAACATGTTAATTGTTGTTTCTTTGAAATTATTTCTGAAATACACTAGCAAATTCTGAGTAAAGACTATAAACCATACACCAATTTTTTTGGTGTAACACTGAATAAAACATGAAATTCTTAAGTAGAAAGACATATTTCAATAATTTTTACTTACAACTTTGAGAAATAGTTTTTTTACATTGTGCATATTTAAAGTTTCAACAGAAACTCTAAAAATATCGATCATCAATAGCTTTTACAAATGCCCTGCAGAATGAGAATGTCAGGAGAAAAGAAAAGTGATTTCACGACACTACAATAACAAAAAAACAAACTTCTCAGATGTTGCAACGAAACACTTTGTGGAAGTTTTGTAAGTGTGCAGAGCACATGCATATTTAAAGAGGCCTTTTATGATTGGTTCTTTGTTGTGAAACCACATTTGAGCACTGTGATGTTCTACTGCCAGCGTCATTCGAGGTTTGCAACACAAAGTGTAGCGTCAAACACTCTTTTGATTTATAAAAGCTTCATTTTTCACCAGTTTTTTCTTAGTCTTTCGCGACATCTGTCACCAGCACTCAAATGTGCAACCCTAAAACAAAGAGCATGTGCATTTACAACTCAATCTCTACATATGGCTGGGCTTTATTCTTAAGTCTATGTCCAGAGCACCTCATGACCAATGTTCCTGGACTAATGTCACACAGCTTGGCCGGCTCGATGTGGTTTTCGTCCCAGCTGGCCAGTTGGTAAAGTGGTTTTGGACGCTGTCCACTTTGTTTCTGAGCACCGCGCAGCTGCTCTCTCTAGTGAAGCTGTTTCCAGCCTCCTATCCTGGCACATCTGACTCTCTCTAGCATGTCTTCTATCAGCGCGGAGCAGTTGTCTTCATGCATGAGAGCTCATCTAGTGTACAATAGGAAGGTTCGCTTTGAGGAAAGCCCTGTTTATGACACTCTCAGAGGATCTGTGGCCCGCTATACATCGCACACACACAATAACCTCAACATGCACTAAAGTCTTAATGTAGAGTCAATCTGCTTCCAAAACAATCTGAAAAAAATCTCTCTTTTTTTTTAATGAAACAGATTATTGAGCCTTACACAATATGCATGTTTTTTGTTGAGCGTCATATTTAATCCATCAGGCTTTTCTGGCTCATATAGTCTGACGTAGTGAGAATATGGAGGGAAAAAATTAATTCAGTTTTATTCAGAGACTCAAGCCGAGGAAAAATACTTGTTGCAGATGCTGATATTTAGGCTATATGATGAAATTCTGATGCTGGTAATGTAAATCAATGAGATCTTTATAACAGTATAGCTGATACATAAAATGATATAAATATCATATATCTCCAATAATATGTCTTAGGAAGATGAGATTGAAATGATCCAAACATATAATGCAATGCAATCCAATGATGATTGAGAGATGAAGAAATAAACGCTCCTCAGAAGATGTGAGATGAAGATCATTCCTCCGCTGAGGAACAGTGAACGTAAAGCTTCTGGAAACAAACGTTCCTCAAAAGATCTTGATGATTTTATTTATTTATGTTATTTATTTATTTACAGGGGCAATGCACATTAATAAACATAACTGTAAATGTGCCAGAATTAACCCAAAAGGCTATTTTTCATCTGTAGACCCTTGACAGAATGTTAAAAGGTCACCCTAAAAACAAAGACAGAGCATCACACATACACATCAAAGGAGAGAGAAACATAAATTCACACACAAACAAAATACAAAATATAAGTAAATTATCTAAAACAAGGTAAACATATGAGGGAAAGGAGAGAGAAAGAGATGGCAACAGGAGAAGGCAACATAGCCAAGAGCAATTAGCACAAGAAAGTCTATTGTCAAGAGTACAATACTAATGTTGACAGTGCTGAGTTGTCAGTAACCATTTTTTTAAGATGAGTTTGAGACGCACTGATTTTTCTAAAAAAAAGATTGATGGAGAATGAAGTAAAGCTGAGCTGCTTCAGTCCAGTAAGTGTTCATCTGGAAACATGACTGCAGTTATTCTGACGTTTATTTGATAGAAATCAGCAAAAATTTGCCAAAAAAAAAGACATGTGAAGCAATTCCTGCAGGATATTTTGACTACAAGGCATCTATTGTGTCTTTCCCTTTCCAACATTCATGACAAAAGGCCTGGCGCTCTGTTGTTGTCCAGCCCTTATGGACCAATATAATGCCAAAGCACATGAACGACTGCATTCATCATGAGTCTGGACCATGAATGAGTCTCCAGGGATCCTGAAATCACATCATCCAGCAGTATAGCGTGTCAATCTGCCATCAGACGTCTCTAAAGCTGCTCTTCTCTTGTGTGTGCAGGAGAGAAACGCCTGATTCTTCAACTATAAGCACTTTATTCTACCAAGGGTTGATTTTACACATTGATGTTTATATCATTCTACTCTTGTCCCAGTCCCAGACTTTGAATCTTAAAATATGAAAAATGCTCTTGAAAATACTGAATAATCCTAAACCATTTCAGTATTTATTAATGCATGTATTGTCCACTGTTGGACATTATTAGCAGACAAATTAAATAAACTAGGACCACTGAACCAAAAGTGCCCAAATTTGAATAAACACCCAAATATGAGTTGATTTTATTTTTATTTTTTATAATCTTTTTTAATAATCTTTGCCTCCAGATTGCACACAACTTTGTATATATTGTACTTGTAATATCTGTTACATTTATCCATTAATTATTAGGGGCCAGCAACACTAAATACATGTGCATACTGCATCGTTTTCCTAAGTTCAAGCACATTTTTTCAACGGTCGATTATGTTTTATTCAGGGGATGATAGAAATGAATATATTTTTGATTAAAAAATCTCTCTCATGCCCCTTTAATAAATCATTACTCTAAAAGCTTGAGGAAAACCAGTGCAACTGAGCAGAGAAATGCTGCAGTGACCATTACGCTAATATCCAATTCTATTATTAATGTGATTATTGCTACTATTTTTATTTTTTAAAATATATATTTTCATTTAAAACTATTTTAATTATTAATTTAATTAATTAAAATACACTGCTTTTATTTAAAAAAAAAACTATATATATATATATATATATATATATATATATATATATATATATATATATATATATATATATATATATATATATATATATATATATATATATATATATATATATATATATATATATATATATATATATATATATATATAGTTTTTTTTTTGTTTTTTGTTTTTTAATAAAATAAAAATTGGACATTGTACCACAGTACTACCATGGTTTTTTGCACATGTACCAGAGTATTCTTTACAGTCTGTTAAAGCATCATATAAATACCACAATATATATATATATATATATATATATATATATATATATATATATATATATATATATATATATATATATAATCATTTAGCACCATATCATATGTAAAATACAAGGGAATTAGCAACCGATACCATCATTGTACTATAGTGCAACCACAGGATGAAGCTGATTTACTTTGAAATAATGTTCACTCTGAAACTGCTAGTTTAATACGAGTAGTTAAATGGCAAGTAATACATTGAAATAAATGTTATTTTTTGAAGTAGAAAGACTCTTGTTAAAAACAGTACTTAATCTTAATTTATTCATTTACAGTATAAGTTGCTTTTTGACCATTATGCATGCTATTTCTACATTCCTATATCTTAATTTAGTTTGTTAAATGCATTTATTGCGGATGTTCACTGTATAAATATCTCCTGATGGTCAGCTGGTGTGTGCTTTTCCAGATTGGTGTGAGAGGAAAACTGCAGACTTCTCCAAGGAAAATGGTAAACACTGCTCTGAGTGATGAGGAGAAGGGCATTCAAGACAAGGAAAGCAAGGAAGAGTCCATTCTGGCCATGCTGGGAATCATCGGGACGATCCTCAACCTCGTCGTCATCATCTTTGTCTACATCTACACCACTCTGTAAGATCCACTGGAATTCACTGGAACTATGATTCTGGCACGGAAACCAGGCCGTTCCACCAGGGGATCATGGGAATACAGACACTGCTGCGACAGAGTCACACGTCCGGAGGGAAAAACACAGAGAACAGATTCCCTTCAAACACAGACGATACCAGGAAGCACATAAGCTGTAAATATGCACGTTATTTCCATATTCCAGTCCGTTTCCAGCAGGCGGCCGTCCCGGATCCAGCGAAACAGGAGCGTTTCTATGCATGGCTCAGTCCACAGGACGTTCTCATTCAGATCCAACAGTGTTTTTTTAATAGTAAACATACAATGATGTTTCTTACAAACTTTTGCAGGCGACACTTTCAGGTTTATACTGTATTTAACACACTGCTGTTTACAAGAAATAGCTTATTATTAGACATGAGCTTTGAAATAGATCTTGATATAGACTGAATTTTGTCATGAGCATTTTAATATACGGTACACACATGTACAGCATTCTGTAGTTTGGCTGTAAAACGTGTGGTTGGGCTAGTTTTGCAGTGCATTTAATTGAATTATTGAACTATTTATTTATTTTGTGCAATGCTTATTGGCAGATATTGTTCAGTGCTGTTTTGTGCGGGTTAAAGCAGTTTTAAGACATGTGGGGTGATTTACTGAAACGTCATTTTTCGTGAAGGAGTTTCTTATGTATGTGGATATAAATATATTACTGTTTCCCATAGTTTTGAACGAGAGAAATCTTTGTTTACTCAAACTGTTCATCAGACATGCAGACAGTGTTGCCTTAAGAATGATCCACACATCATTTCAGATCATATTTAGTTGCAGAGAAGCATAAATACGCATATTATTTTATCAATTAAAGGAAATAATTTCATTTATTTCATGCAAATAGTTTTTTTTCTCTATATTTTGTCCTAATACCAACATCAGACCATACTAACGTTAATGAAAGCACAAGAGGATTTGCAAAATGAATGAATGTACATTATGTAATAATAAGACAGAAAGTATATGAAATCCAGATATCAGTGTGTAAAGTGCCTGTATTTCAGCAAGATATTCTCTAGCCTGTCCGTTTAAATAAGCTTAGTGTGTGTTATTCATCTTTCAGCTTTTGTTTGAAAAATCAACGTGAAATGTATAATGACAGCAGGAGAGGAGAATGGCTGATCGTTCTTTGTCATCAGATGCTAAAGGAGTCTATCATGTTAAATTATGTTCGCATTGGATTTGAGTTGACTCTAATTTCATATCTACAGGATCAGAACGGTTCAGTGTTACAGTAATACTCCTTTGTACATGGGCGATCTTGTCTAAAACTCTTTTATGTATTTGAACATGTAATATTGCTACTGCTGATTTAGTAAAGATTGATCAAATTATTGAAAAATATTCTTGTTAAATAAATCGACTTGCTCATTTCTTCATTCAGCTGAATAGGCAAAGTCAAACATTTTACAGTTGTTTACTGTAAAATCCACTGTACAGGACGGCTGTAGCTATCTGCATTTTGTGTAATTATGGGATGGATATTACGCCTAGCGACAAGTAAAAGTTCCTGCCAAAAAAGTTCCTGTTTGATCTCAAGGACTCGATTTCATCATGATGGAGTGAGTTTTAATGTTTTAATGCAAAGATGAAGTCATTAAAAGTTGTGTGACTGTCAAATCTAAAACCTAATATAAAGAACAGACCGCAACAAACCACTTCATGTCATACGTGTGTCAAAATAATTGGGGATTTTTAAAGGTGTGCTGGAACAAAGGTTTTAAGAGAAAGAAAGACAGACAGAGGCGAGAGATCTAAAAACGGCTGAACGATGATGCAGTCGAGCGAGTAAACAATGTGTTGTGAAGATTCACAGCTGCAGAAATACAAATGAGCCCAGGAGCCTTTTTCTCAGGCTTTGTTTTACCTGGATAAAGAGCGTCCAGATGCCAAACAGACAGAAAACCTTCAAAGTCCTCAATAAACAACTGATGAGACTATTATTATCGTGAACAAACGACTGAATCAAAAACTTTGCTATAAACTGTTTCTGCAAGACTTTCACGCAGAACTCTTAGCTTAGAAATACAATAGATACACAAACATTAGGCTACAGCTGCTAGGTATTCTTCAAACAGTGCCAGTAGTAATGATCTATATTTTAGGTTTACGATGCCCTGATTGATTGACTTCAGTAAATGATTTGACAGCCTGATTCAAAATAGTAAGTGATTCATCGGGGAATCAGACTACACTGGTCACAACTGGTTTTTGGTTCACTGGACTACACCGTTCACATGAAAGAACTCAATAGAAAGACATTAAACTTGAATCTTTGATGAATTGGACATAACCAAAAAATGACTCGGGGTTCAGTAAGGAAGTCAGTTGTGAACTCGGTAATGGCTATAAACAATACACTGACTGCACTGTAAAAAGTCATAAGTTGACTTAACTTAAAAAAAATTGAGAAAACCCGTTGCCTTAAAATTATTAAGTACATAATAATAAAAAATAAAAATTAATAAAAAAGTTAAATGAACTTGACAATTCTATTAACTTATTTTTTTTAAATTATCATTTACTTAAAAATTTTAAGGCAACGTGTTTCCTCAATTTTTTTAAGTTAAGTCAACTTATGACTTTTTACAGTGTGAAAGCACTAACCAGGTAGGAATTTTCTGACTGACCCATTAAAAAGAACCAGCTCATTAAAGTCAATTTTTCATTACGGATCGTGCTTTGTTCAATGTCATTCATAGGAAATGCTGGTTATGAACTATGAACAAGTCATTCACCGAAACCACTAAATCACAAACGGGTTTGCGGCAGTTTTGTGAATTGTTTTTAGTGACCTATTAAAAAGAATCGGTTCATAAGAGTCATTTTTCAGGAATCGGTCATTATGGAAAGTGTTTTGTTCATTCTCGCACGCATGGAGCGCCGGCTATGAACTCAGCAATGGCTATAAACAATTCACTGACTGAAAGCACTAATTTATGAGCGAGTTTGGGGCTCATTTTGACTAAATCGTTAAAGAGAACCAGAGTCATTTTTCAGGAATCTGACGACGGCATACGTTTTGTTCACTGTCATGTGCAGAAAATGCTGCCACTTTCAAATGAAAAGATGATGATAGCATTTGTGACCCTGGAGCACAAAACCAGTCTTAAGTCGCTGGGGTATATTTGTAGCAATAGCCAACAATACACTGTATGAGTCTTTCTTTTATGCCAAAAATCATTAGGATATTAAGTAAAGATCATGTTCCATGAAGATATTTTGTACATTTCTTACCATAAATATATCAAAACTTCATTTTTGATTAGTAATATACATTGCTAAGAACTTCATTTGGACAAATTTAAAGGTGATTTTCTCAATATTTAGATTTTTTTGCACCCTCAGATTCCAGATTTTCAAATAGTTGTATCTCAGACAAATATTGTCCGATCATAACAAGCTTATTTATTCAGCTTTCAGATGATGTAGAAATCTCAATTTTGAAAAATTTACACTTAAGACTGGTTTTGTGGTCCAGGGTCACATATGAAAGGTCCTCAAAATGGTAAATAAAAAGGTAATTGTGACTTTTTATAACACAATTACTTTTTTTTTTTCTCATATGCCTACTTTGAATAATAATAATTTAAAAAAAGCATAATTGTGAGTTTTTTATCTCAATTCTCACATTTTTAATAGAAAAATAAAAACATAATTGCAGTTTTTTTTTAAATCTCGCAAATCTCATTTATTTATTTTTTTAAAAAATAAAAAGATAATTGCAACTTTTTATCTCACAATTCTGACTTTTTCCTTGCATTTGCCATTTCACACCTTGCAATTCTACAAAAAAAAAAAAAAGATATAAACTCAGAATTGCAAGGGAAAAACCCAGATAAGTCACAATTGATGGAAATAATCTTCCATATAAAATAAATAATTCACAAAACTAACATTATTTATAGTTAGAATGACAACATTTGAGACTGAGCTCTAATGTAAAGAGTCTGGCGTTAGGCGCTGATCTTGTATTCTGTGTGAGCCTCACTGCCGATTCCTGCCCGTCTCATTTGCAAAGCGTAATTGACTTCGGGTCATCCAGGTATTTGAACAAAGCCTTTGTTCATTTTTACTTTGTTCCAGGGTAAACACGATCAGCATCACCACAAACACAAACAATGCGATTAAGAAAATGAAACATCACTTGCGCTTCTGTGCTCGTGTCTAATCTTGTGTAAGGAGGAGATATTCTGGACCTAATGCTGTTCATCTCTGGGAGTTGTATTGGAAATCTTTTGTACTATATTGAAAACTCATCTCATCTTTTCACGTCTGGCTCAGGGCCGGTCGTGTCACACCTGTGAGATGATGGAGCTTCTGGTTTTCATCAGAAGGACATTACAGTTGTCCATTGAATCGCTCTGGTCTAGTTAAGGGAGTGAAATGGTTTGGTGGTGAGCCGCCTGTCTTACATAAATTTCATGGGCTCTGCGCACATTTCATCTCTCAAAACTTATTCAAGCGTTGAAAAAAATCCTGATCTAAACCAGAGAGATGCTGATACCCATGACCGATCCCAAATCTAACATAAACCTCAGGAAAAAAAAGACCAAAGAGGATCTAGGAGATATGAATAATAAAGTGTGTTGTATTTTTAGCTTTTTGGAAGAAGATAGAAAGTTAGATTAAAAAGTACAGTGAAAACTATTCAAGTTGCACCTAACAAAAGCTGTAGCTGACTGCATTTTGTGTAATTATGGGATGCATGGGGTGTAGTGTTGCCTAGCAACAATCAGTTCTTCCAGTATGCAATATATATATATATATATATATATATATATATATATATATATATATATATATATATATATATATATATATATATATATATATATATATGTTTAGATATTTGGGGTCAGTAAGATATTTTTATTTAGCAAGGACACATTAAATTGACAGTAAATAAATTTATAGTGTTACAAAAATTTCCATCAAATATGAAATGTATGACATTTTCTGAAAAAATATTGGGCAGCACAACTGTTTTCAACATTGATAATAATCAGTAAAGTTTCTTGAGCAGCAAATCAGCATATTGTAATTATTTCTGAAGATCATGTGACACTGAAGACTGGAGTAATGATGCTGAAAATTCAGCTGCGCATCACAGCAATCAAATACATTTTAACAGATATTCACATAGAAAACAGCTATTTTAAATTACAATATTTCACAATTTTTATTGTATTTTTGACCAAATGAATGCAGCCTTGCTGAGCAGAAGAGACTTTTCAAAAACATTTTAAAATCTTACCGACCCTAAATAGTAATGCATATTTATATATAAATAAATATACATAAAATGCAGAATGAAAAGTAACAAATGCTTTAAAAATAAAAATGAGCCACCATGAAAAAAAATCTAGAATGTGCTCATGGAATATTTCTCGCTATAAGCCACAAAAACAAATATGTTAAGAGCAAAATGCTGATGTGTCTTGATTTACTGTAAGACTGTGTGCTGTAAGCGACACAATGAGCTGCTGTTTACTGCAAATATACAATAAATATTAGAGCTAAACTCGTCCTTCTGTCATAAGTACATTCTCCATTTTCTAAGATGCCAAAAAT
Organism: Acrossocheilus fasciatus; assembly: GCA_036784905.1. Classification (NCBI taxonomy): domain Eukaryota; kingdom Metazoa; phylum Chordata; class Actinopteri; order Cypriniformes; family Cyprinidae; genus Acrossocheilus; species Acrossocheilus fasciatus. The sequence goes on along the minus strand of CM071954.1, from coordinate 2,397,454 downwards.
AGAAGCACTGACCCTCTTCCAGTTGCATTCCTATCATGTTTTCTCATTTGTTTCTCTCTCTCCTTTCAGCGTCACCATCGCCTCCTTCCTCCTTGTCATTCTGACCCCTGACCCTGATGATGAGATCGGCCCCTGCTGCAACAAATGACAAGAAAACAAACACATGGATCACTGTAACATCAGACCTGACAGATGCTAACATTGCCGAAATGATTGAATTATTTAGTATTTGCATCTTGTTTTGCAGTGGAAATATCGAAACTAAATCAGGATACATTTACTGGAGAAGCAAAAAGGAATAGTTCAGCCAAAAATAAACATTTGCTGAAAATGTGCTCAACCTCAGGCCATCCAATATGTAGATTAGTTTGTTTCTTCATCAGATTTGGAGAAATGTAGCATTGCATCAGTGTCTCAGTAATGGATGCTCTGCAGTGAATGGGTGCCGTCAGAATGAGAGTCCAAACAGCTGATAAAAACATCACAATAATCCACACCACTCCAGTCCATCAGAGAAGACAAAAGCTGAAACAAATCCATCAAGATGTTTTTAATTTGAACGGTTCCTTTAAGTCTTATTTTCTGAAAAAAAAATCATGCACCAAAATAAAGTGAGTTTATACTTAAAACAAGAACAAATATGTGCCAGTGGGGTATGAAAAATCAACTTGTTTTCTCCTTTGAATTAAGTTTATTTTTCTATTGGCAGACATTTTTAATGTTTTATTCATAAACTTGCTTCATTTTAATAAATTTTTCAGAAAACAAGACAAAAATATTATATACAAATCAATGGCAGATGGAGCAGTAAACACTGGTATCTAGTAGCAGTTTTCTAGTCGAGTCATTTGTGATTGTTGTCAGTAAAGTGATGCACAAAGTCTGACACGTGTGTTGATTAACTTTAAATAAGACGCACAGATGCTGAACACAAAAAGCAGACCAAAGACGTCTGCAGAGCAGATGTTTGAGTGATCACACATCGGACTCGTCTGATCCATTCAACTCAAGCTAAGTGACCTTGACTAAATGAGAGTCTGGCTTTGAGCTCCAGAGGAGGCTTGTGAAAGCAGTTATGGAAACATTTGCATAATCTTATGGGAGCTCTTGTGTTGTGCTTGACGTTTGGACAGTGATTAATTATGTTAATATTTACTCACACTGGAGCGGCACAGGAATTTGAGCTTGATTTCTTACTGGCTCTTTCACTTTTACTCTATTCAAATTTATCTGTATAGTTTCACAATAAACAGTTTCAAAACAGCTTCACAGAAAATTTTGATGTTAATATTAATTATATGTCAATATCTTTATGCCTTACAGTCACGTTTAGAAACATAGAGATGGATGATAATATAGTTTACATTTTGCGATATTATAAACAATCAAGAAGTTGTGATTTGCTGTTTACTGGCCTATATGTTTATAGGCGTATTGTATTTGTTTACAGATAAAGTTGGACATACTTATACATCCAACTTTATATAAAGAGTTGGGGAAAAATATATTTACATTTTGTGGAAAAAATAAAAGAAATAAATGAAAATACATAAAATAAATGCAAAATTAATCAAATTAAAAATAATGATAAAAAGATATAAAAAGATACAAATGAAATAAATACCAAAAACACATTGAAAAAATTAGAAAAACAAATAAAATTAAAATAAAACAAAAAAGATTTGTGTTGTTGTTACAGCTGATTTGCTGTAAATGTCAGACTGTGAGTATATGTTTGCAGATAAAGTTGAACATACAGTATTTACGTATCCAACTTTATATAGAGAGTTGGGCAAAAATATATTTATATTTTGTGACAAAATAAAATTATTTAAAAAAAAATTAATAGTAATAATAATAATAATAATAATGCATTTTAAAAGTTAACAAAAAATAATCATGACCAAAAAAAAAAAAAACTTTTATTTATTTATTTTTTACAGGAGCTTTTGTCTCATACTACATCGATTCTTGCATAATATTAACATTTGCGGTATCAAAATGATATTTCCAAAAATGTGCTATGATGACTTTCCATATGTTAACAGCAGAGAAAAGTTCATCAAAATGATCAAATATTTTTCTAAAGACTATTTGTGCATTTACAGACAAAACAGTATTAAAAAAAAAATACCATAGTATTAATAAGTATTAATACAGTTTTATGCAATGCTAATTCCATGGTAATCTTTGCAATACATTGGAATACCATATACTCATTATTCAGTACTGTGAATAATAACCCTAACAACATTTTGATTTCGTGTTGCATTTAACTGGTAAAACCCAATTTGTGTTATGCAAGATAAACCTCAACACATTATATCATAAAAATCACCTAGAGATTCATTTGAATAAGTTCAGCCTCCTGAGATCATTGCATTATAATTCACACACTGACAATCACATCACTGCAGATCGGCACCAACTACGCTGTTAAAGTACATGTTCTCTGTTATTTCTGGAGAACATTTGTTTTGTCAGTAAATTTCAACAACACAGCATGCATTTGGAATAAAACCACACGATTCCTAAAGCTTTGTGCAGAAATCACATGCAACCTGGAAAATCACCTTTATTTTGCGATATGAAGCTGTAAATAAAAGTGACACTGGCTCTGGCTGTAAGCCACGTTGTAACGAGGTCAGCAGGGACCAAAGGAGACGAGACGCAGAGAATGACAGCCGCGTTTACGACGCTCTTAAACACATTCTGTTTGAACAATGAGTCAGATTTAAGAGAGCCAACGTCTTTCTTTGAAGTGTCACAGTGATTCACAGGCTCAGCTTTCACACACACTGTTGATTCTGACTGTAAACACGTCTCCTCGCTTGTGTGTGTGTGTGTGTGTGTGTGCGTGTGTGTGTGTGTGTGTGTGTGTGTGTGTGTGTGTGTGTGTGTGTGTGTGTGTGTGTGTGTGTGTGTGTGTGTGTGTGTGTGTGTGTGTGTGTGTGTGTGTGTGTGTGTGTGTGTGTGTGTGATGCACTGCCCTCTGCTGGAGCGCTTCTCGCCCATGGAGAAATCACTCCACCTGTTTGTTTGGCTTCATCAATATTTCAGCTGTTCAGACAATAGTGAGACTGATGCAACATGTTCAGAAACACAAACCAAAACTCAAACTAAATAAACTCATCTTCAAACATTTCATGCATTTGAGCAAGAAAATGCATTGCAACAGTACACTGTAAAAAAAATGTATTTATAAATTAATTTAAAAAAAAAAAAAGTTTATTGGAGTATATTTGATAAGAAATGCTATTTTGGTTTTTCTACTTATATATGCAACTTTATATAGAGTTGAGCAAAAATATATTTACGTTTTGCGGAAAAATGAATAAAATACAAAAAAATACAAATAATCAAAATAAAAGACACATCAGCTGTTACAGGAGTTGGCTCATATACTGCATGATTTCTTTCATAATATAAATATAATATATCTATGCTAATGATTGCAAAAGTCTGATACGATGGCATTCTGTATGTTTAGTTCATCAAAATGATCAAAATTTCTTTCAAAGTCTTTCTGTGCATTTACAGACCAACTATACTATTACTTTCATCAATTCCAACAGTACACTGCAAACTAATAGTTTTCGAAGTTAATAATAAAATAAAACCTTTTGAGTATTTACAATGAAGAAAAAATGATTTAAGTTTTTCTACTTCAAAATGTCATGTTTAATTCAATGTGTTATTTGCTGTTCTTTGTAATTACTAGTGAAACTGATTAGCAATTAATTAGAGAAAATTATGTCTGCATTGTACGCACTATAGAAATGTTTTTTGTTAATTTTGTTATTTGATTTTTGCAAAACAAATAAAATAAATAAAAACTGCTAGCTGTGGTTTAGTGACAATGCAATCACCATTTAAATATCTTTATGTATTTCATAGTTAATACAAGGGAATTTATACTTTATACAGTAACATTTTTTTTTCAGTGTGGCAAAAACAAATCCTCTGTTTTGATTGTGATTGGCTGTTCTTAACATGTGTTTCTCATGTCCGATCAGGAGGAAAAACAAAGGAATATGTGTTTCGCATCATCTGAGACTGGAATAAATTCCACATTCACATAAATCCTCGTCTCATTCATTGCTACAGATAAATAAAGTACTCTTGACATCTAGTGGACAAACCAGATTACAACACAGGTTTCTGTTTTTATCATTCCTTGTATGATAAAATAGTGCTTAAAAATCATGTGAATTATAATGCAAATTTGCTAATTACAGAGTCATTAATTAAATCACTGATAGACTGAGAAATTAACATTATTCAAGCGTTATTTATTATTAATGAAAAAAATGGTGTGGGATTGAAACGGCATTGAATTAAATGTGAAATTTTGAAGTAGAAAGACTGAAATTGTATTTTCTTAAAACATACTCCAATAACCTGCTTTAAAAAAATGCTATTTAATATATATATATATATATATATATATATATATATATATATTTAATTATTCCTTAGTGGCTTGTGCATACATTTCCATGCAGTCAGCTAAACTCTGTTCATGACATCCAAACAGCATCTACGGTATGTAGAAACATGATTTCTCTCTAATAATGCGTGCATTGACTCATTTTTATTCCACCGGCTGAGAGATAAACATTCACATGAAGCACGTCGCCATTCACCCGTCCGCTAACATGCTTTTCATTATCAGACTGTAAAACTTCAGAGTGTAGATAAATGATTCTTTCCCTAATCCATTGATTATTTACGCAATAACTGGATTTCATTAATCTGTCATGCTTAATGTGAATATTCAGTTTTACAAATTTTGAAGTCAATGATTTCCAACCCAAAAGGAGAACATGTTGCATACATTGTATTTTGTTCACTCAACTAAAGTTTTTGATTCGTTGTATTTGTATTTACCATTAAGTATATAAAGTATTTCTTTAAGTAACAAAGTTTTAGCACAAATTTTGACCCAAACAAATAATTACAAAGAATGGTAACACATTAAGCGCACATTAATGGTAACAAATTCATTTTATTGACAACTTTGAAAAATAATCTTTCATTCTATAAAATTACTTTTTTTTAAGTTTTCAATAAATTTATTCAAACTGATTTCTTCCAACCACATAAATAATTATTTTATTTTATTTAAAGATTTCAAAAACATAAAATACGAATTGAACAAACACTAAATTTACAAAACCAAAAAAAAAAAAAAAAAAAAAAAAAACATGAACATTAAAAAACATTAAATGTACTTTGAAAGAAAATTTGGTAAAGAAATCACTGTTACTCAGAAACTGCTAGTAATTCTGACAAATAATTACAAAGAAACACCAAGAAACCCATTCAACTAAATTTTGAAGTAGAAAGACCGAAATAGTATTTTCTTGTAACGCGTACTCCAATAATAGTTTTTTTTTTTTTTTTTTTTTACAAAAATCATATTTTACAGTGTATTTGAAACTGTGAAAACTTAACATGCTAAGTTCGCTGAAAAAAATCTGTCAACTTTTGAAACAACTTTTTACTTTTTGCATTTATATTTAATGTAAGTATATACACTTTTCTTTCCTACAACCCCTGGCAAAACTGATGGAATCACCACACTTAGATGTTGTTTACCCAAATATTTTACTTCATAACAAATAAACGAATCACAGATATCACACAAAACAATTTTTGTTTAATAATTCAACATTCTGGTCATGTGAATTATTAATGAAAATGTATTTTCCATTTATGGAATCATTCAATGTTGAGGAATAAATAATGGAATCATCTACCAAAACACACAGTTAGTATTTGTTGCGCCTCCTCTTGCTTTCATGACGGTCTGAATTCTTTGTGGCATGGACTTCACTAACGAAAAACAATATTCATCATCAAGCTGGTTCCAACTCCGTCGAATAGCGGTTGACAGATCAGCTTTGCAAGATGGAGCAGTTTTTTTTTCAATTTCCACCATAAATTTTCAATCAGATTGAGATCCAGACTGTTTGCTGGCCATGTCATTGAGTTGATAAGCCTTTCCTGAAGACTCTTTGCTCTGTGGCAAGATGCATTATCATCCTGAAAAATTATATCATCACCAAACTTCTTTTCTATTGATGGAATGTCAAAAATTGTACACTTGTGTACACCTGACATGCAACCTCATATCATAAATGAGTAAATGAGAAATGTAGTTGTTTTCTTCAGGCAGTCATCTTTATATATTTCATTAGAACGGCACCAGCATCATCCCCTTGTCCAGTGCATATCACTTTCATCCCGTCATCCACATGACTGCTTCTCTTTAGCCCACTGTAACCTTGTTTTCTTCTGCTGGGGTGTTAATGCTGGTTTTCATTTGGCTTTTCTATATTTAAATCCCATTTCGTTCAGCCGGTTTCTCACAGTTCTGTCACACACATTGACTCCTTTGTTTTTCATTTGTTTCGTTAAGCATTTTCAATTTTCAAGGCAAATTGCTTTGAGTTTTCTATATCCTGATGCTCTTGAGGTCAAAGACTGGGAACATTCAACTTCTTTTGCAACACTCCGTGATGGATTTCCTTCTTGAAGGAGTTTTATAATCCTTTCCATTGTTTCAACGGACAGCTCTCTTGTTTGGGGCCATGTTTCTTTTCAATTAGTCCAACAGCTCGTTAAGGTCTGGAAGCACTCTCTTTTAACTGCTGACTAATTGGCATTTTAGTGTCATATCTGTGATTTGTTTATTTGTTATAAAGTCAAAACTTTGGGTGAACATCTTCTAAGTGTGGTTTGCCATGGGTTGTAAAATAGATTCTTTTCATTTTACCTCGACTTTACAGAATTGCACACACTGTAAAATTGTGATTTTTCAAAGCTGCAAATAAAATATAAGGATAATTGGAGTATGTTTTACAGGAAAATGCTACTTCAGTATTTCTACTTAATTCATTATGTTACTTTCTGTTTCTCTGTAATTACATTTAGCTCTTACAGTGTGAAAATTGTTTCAAATTCCATTATTTTCTTTCAGTGCAGCGGTTTAATTTATGGAAACGCAATGATTTTAGCTGCCCACCTTCGACTTCCCGACCAAGCTGTTTGTTTACTTGAGCAAACCTGTGTGAGACGACCTTATCAAAATGACATCTGCAAACACACACTGACAGGCCTTTAGAGAACACTAAACTAAAGCTTGCTCATAAATCAAGCTCTGATTCCATCAGACTGCCCACAGTGTGAGAGATCAAGAGAGATCAAATCAATATTCCACCCTTAAATATTTATGTTGTTCAGAAACATCACATGACAGAAGTGGGTAAACTTGCACTGGTTGAGGTCAAGATTGGGTTAGCTGATGTTTCTGCTCATTAGCACAATCTATGTGTTTGGAGAAAGCAGCAGAACACAGTTTGGCTTTTCCAGGCATCCGTAAACGTGCTTCATGCACCAGTGCAGAAAACACTAAAAGTGCACAGAGAACAGAAGTTTCACAGCGAGGCTGAGAGCAAACGCCGGCGCTCCCGAAATCATGATGCTCAGCGCATTAAATATGAAGACGTTACAAGACAGCCGTCCTGGATTTCACATTGTCTGAGGACGCAAAACAGACAGCGAAGAGGAATGACTCTCACAATCAGATGATCATCAAAGTGCGATCAAATAAAGTTCAAAACGAGGCATCATTCATTATTTGTCTTTAATACAGAAAATATCCTCCCCTCTCCAGGCCATCCAAGATTACGATGAGTTTGTTTCTTCACCAGATTTGGAGAAATGTAGCATTGCATCACTTGCTCCGCAATGGATGCTCTGAAGTGAATGGGTGCCGTCAGAATGTGAGTCCAAACAGCTGATAAAAACACTCCATCAGTGTGGATGATGGATTTGTCTCAGCTTTTGTCTTCCCAAGATGTTAACTGATGGACTGGACTGTTTTTATTAACTGTTTGGACTCTCATTCTGACGGCACCCATTCACTCCAGAGCATCCATTGCGGAGCAAGTGATCCAATGCTACATTTCTCCAAATCTGATGAAGAAACAAACTCATCTACTGAAGGTTAATTTTCATTTCTGGGTGAACCATTCCTTTAACACAAATGATTTAATACACATTTAATACAGATGAGCCACAGTAACAGCATTGCAATTCATTTCTTAAATATGGCTAAATAAAAATAGCCTCCACTTATTTATAATGTCTTTGTTAGCATTTCTAAAATTAGAAGTCTTAAAAATGGATCAATTAGTATCCACTTTTCTAGCTAAATGGCATTTAAAATCACATGATGGCAAGTGCAGCACTTTATAATCATAACACAACTTATAAAGGCATCAGTTACAAAAATAAACCATGTTTGAATTTTATAAACAATACGGGATGTGTGTGTAATCATCAAATATCACTAAATAAGAAATCGCTGAATGTCTTGTCTTAGTTTGTTTTCTGTCACTAATGGGATTGAATTGAGAGTCCTTTGGGAAATCAGCTGAGAAACAGGGTGACTTTAAAGTCCCTGCCACCAATTTCATGAGTAAACGTCCTGTAAAACACACACGACCACTCCATCATATATGAGGACGATATGACGTCAAAATGACACGATCTATATGTGTTTTTTATATTGATCTAATCAAAAAACGTGGTTTAAACCTGCTTTGTTCAGCTCGTCTAGTAAAACATTTTTAGTCAAACATTCAAACATCATGAGTGTTACTTTCGAATGTTTTCTGAATGATCTGAAACTTTAAAAAAATATATATGGCAAACTTCTAACCTGGTTTATTATAGTGAACTAAAATAAAAAAAGATGTGTTACCTGAAATAACAAAATTACCAAAACTAAAAAGGAAAATATAAAAATAAAGAGTAATTCAAAATATGAATAAAAAAACGATCGTATCTCAATGATACCAAAGTAACACTGCATCCAACTAAAAACACGCACCGTGACTGATGTAAAAATAACATTTTTGTGCAAACATTTTGAGAACATTAGTAAAGGCCTGGGGCCTCATTTATAAAGTGTTGCACCGAAACCATCCTAAAATTGATCTTACGATCATCTCTCAAATATGCATACGTATGATTCATAAAATGAACGTACGTACAGAAAACGCACGCACGCGTGAAATCTATAAATCGCAAATGATCTTGAACTTGCTAAATAAAAGATCACCGGTCATCATCCATATTCTTTCATTTAGAACAGCTTACATTTTCAGAAACCTGCAGTTACTCGAACAAGAAAAAGTGCGTACGTCTGCTCAGACCCTGACGTGACGCTAAGCGCTTTTCCACGTCAAAGACAGTTTTTACAAATATGAGCGTTGGCGTGGATTCAAGCGTACGCACACTCTACGATCAAATCTGAGCGTACGCACGCTTTATAAATGAGTCCCCAGATCACTTTGTGCTCTATCAACATAACTAGAAGAAGATTTGTTCAGAACTTTGAGAGAACGTTCTGAGAAGCAGGGAATGTGTTACTTGGGAAACATCTTCAAGTTGAAGTGAAGGTGACTCCCATGTGAAAAGAGCACTGGTCAGATCCGCTTCATTAAATAATTAGGCATCAGAGGTTTGTCCAGCTGAACGCGGAGCTGAAACATGTCGTGAAAACATGCTCTCGTGTGCTGCAGTCAGCACTCTGCAGCGGCTTTGAGCTGCAAACACTAAATGAGGAGTGAAAGGTGGGTCACGGCTGTCAGGAGACAAAACCAGAAGCAGCCTATAATGATGAAGGGCACAAGCGAACACAAATGATGGAGAGTCAGCTGCATGAGGGATTTAAGATCTTTGAGAAGATGCACGTATAATAATATTATAATTAATATTCTTCATAATAATATTAACATATCAACAAGTTGAATTTTTGTCCAATTGAAGATTCACAACCTCAAACGAAAGAAAACTGGTCAGATGACGCTGAAGTCAGGAGCATGATGGGAGATGAGGATGTCACAGCAGAGCGCTGAAGCATGAAATCAACTCAACATGTTAGTCACCGACATCATGTGACGCTGAAGCACTGTATACACGAAAACTGGACTCTCTGAGTCAGGAGTTTCCTCAAGAGCCGAGCCGAGCCGGGCCAAGTGAAGCGAATCCAGACCTGATCAGCGGTGACTGCGGATGACGTCTGAAATTATTTTTACAGAAAGAAAATGAAGATCACAGTGTAAACCATTAAAGGTTTGCAAAGGTTTGCTATTATGCAAAAATCATTTTTAAAGGTGTTTGAACACAGTTGTGTGGCTGCAGTATGTGAAAACAACCAGCCTGTAATGGTAAAAATCAACCCTCTCATTATTTTATAATCCCAATAAATCATAAACAGTCTCTCAGAAAAAGCGATTCCAGATTTCTCCCTATAGGTACACGTCACCATAAGGAAGCAGAGACACAGGCCTGAGTGAGAAGCAGCAGTCTGCCATTACTGGAGATATTGCGAGTGTTGTGTTTTGGGGATGCACCAATGAACATACGAGCTCCATAGACTCCCTCCATTTGAGCCGCTAAGGACACTGTGGTAGTTTCATTTTAAAAGGAAATGTACTGGAAAAAAATCGATAAAGTCACGCCAATCATTTTACACCGGACTGCCTCACAAACAAGGGTCATTCAATGCTGGATTTTCACAAAGTCTGATTCTGAAAGAGGGATCAATACACGTCAGATCTAGACAAAGTAAGTGCTGTGGTAGGTTGTGGTGGTCAAATAATGCAAATGAAAGCAATGCGAGTCGATCGCTTGAGAGTTTCTGACAGTTTCAGTGCGTGAGATTGTTGTGTTTTGTCAGTGTGCCGGCAGGAGCATTAGCTTTTAGAGCTCCGCCCTCTTCTGAAAAAGGGGCGGGGAGCACCAGCTAATTTGCATTTAAAGGGACAAGGACAAAAACGGTGCGTTTTGGCTCATAGACTAAAAGTGGCAAATTAAACGAGCTATAAAAAATGATCCGTGGGGTATTTTGAGCTAAAACTTCACATACACACTCTGGGGACATCAGAGACTTATTTGACATCTTGTAAAAAGGGGCATAACAGGTCTCCTTTAAATAGTCTTGTATTGTGATCATATTTTCATTATAAATATTTTCATTATAAATTAAAATTTGCATTATTTTAATTGCTGCAATGTTTCCATTGTGTCTCTTTTAATAAAATTGTTTCCCCATTCTGATTCTTATTAATATAAAAATAAGTGTAAAAATGATGTATTGTAAATAATAATCATAACATTTTATTTTATTTTCATTATAAATATTTATATTTTCATTATTAAATAAAATTTGCATTATTTGCATTATTACTTTAATAAAAAATAATTAAATTGAAATTAAATAAGTTAATAAAAGCAAAAGTAAAGAGAAATTGAAAATTGAGTAATATATTATAAAAAAAATTAAAAAAAACTTTTTTAAAGTATCCTATTTCATTATAATACAAAGTACAATTTAATATAATTATTTTCTGCATTACAATAATGAGAATTTGGGGTGTAAATGTGGGGGCAAAAAAACATAAAAAATAATGTCAACATGCAAATTACATAATATAAGATTCATTTTAAGAAAAGTTTATTTTTATTTTGATCCTGAAGACTGGGAGATTTTCTTGACACATTTAACAGCAACTGAAATCATTCAGGCATTATAAGTGTGATCACGCATGACGTGACATGACACAGAGAGAGAGAGAGAGAGAGAGAGAGAGACACACAGAGAGTCTTTCACAGCTACAACACTGTGTTCGTCTCTCGGTTCTGTTCTCTCCATCTCCACTCGTTCATGATCTCTGTGTTTAGTGATGGATCTGTAAGGATGAACTCGGAGGACGTTTGGAGACGTTTCTGCTGTGAAAATCCTGTGAGGAACTGAAGAATCACTTCGTCCAGGAATTAAACACACGTGATCATCATGGATCTTTCATTCATGGCTGCGCAGGTATGATATGTTTGGCATTATGCATTAAAGATACGAGTTTTACATGAACATAAACCTGTTCACTTTAAAGCGGTGCAACATGTGAGTTTAGAGCTCGAGATCCTCATCCATCCACTGATGTGATTTAACTTCTTCTGACAGCTTCTTCATGCCTTTCTGTACAATTTAACCAGTACCAGAGAGACTGGCTTACTTTTTTGATATTTAATATTGATATTTATGTATATTTATTTATTATTTAGTTTTACTATAGTCTCACATGTCTCACATGTAGTTTCAGGAGAGAGATCATGTCTCAAACTGTGCTCAGACTGGCCAAGATACCAAAGCCAGTGACCAAAAGTCAGAGATCTCGCTACGTTCTCAAACATTTCTCAACATGCGATCTGAACTGCTCCACATTCATTTTATACATTCTTACTAAGACAACTATTAAGAAATGTGGGTCTGTTTTTAAAGAAATTCCCATTCAAATAAAGTGTTAAAGTGTTTTAAAAAATGTATGTAAAAATTTAAAATGTTATATAATGACATTGTAAAAAAATAATTGTACACATTTAACAGCAACTGAAATCATTCAGGCATTATAAGTGTCATCACGCATGACGTGACATGACACAGAGAGAGACATTACAAAATAATTGTAAAGTTAAAAAATGCTATATGATTAAAAAATCATTATTTTGATATAATGAAAACTAAAATAGATAAATGAATCAAATTAATAAAATAAAATTCATATTAATACTAATTCATTGTAAAATAAATGCATTAAAATATGTAATACTACGAAGATACGTTAAAATGATGTTTTATTATTTATTTATTTGCATTACAATAATAACAAAATGCAAAATGCCAAAAATATATAAAATATATAATATTATGAACATTAGAAATTATAAAATCAAACTATGCATATAAAATAAATATATTTATTTTATTGGTCAGAGTATGTCACAGTCTTCAAGTTGCCTCAATAAAAAAATTGATATTGTAAGAACAAATCATTTTTCTTTTAACAGTTAATTACATCTTTGAACTCACTATGCAAAGACCTTTTATGTCTTATTTGAAAGTGATTTTTTTAACATCCATCACAGAGAAGAAAGAACGTGTAAATGAATGAACACTTCTTATTCTGGTACATCACATATCAGTGAAGAAGAAAAATGGCTGTTTTTTAGACTCTTCAGGCATTTTGACTAAAAGAGAGATGTGTTTTATCAAGACCAGACTGATTGTGTATCATCTAATCGTTGAATGCACGTCAGAAGCAGTCAAACAATTGCACCTATTTATCTTTCGATGACTTTTCGATTACAAATGAACGCGGCACACTCCATTAACCTACTGCAAGAAATAATTCATGAATCGAACATTGTGAAAAACATTATTGTTCACAAACTCCACATCAGACTTTGAGTAAATGCATCTGCCATCAACACACCAGCTCCAACATGAGCGAGCGGACAGCAGGTGCTGAACAATCAGAAGTGTCCCACACCATCAGTCAGAGAAAGTCTCGCGGCGGCGTCGGCTCACGTTTCAAACAACAGGAATGAATCTTCTAGAGCAAAAGTGTCAGACGGGCCCCGGCGGCATCAGCGCGGCTCCAGTGACCCTCCAGAGTCACTTCCTCCGCGCTTCTTCACTGCCGCGAGTGGCACAGTCGACACAGACACACACGGCACAGTCACGAGTTCACACTTTATTCACCACAAAACCAGAAAGTGCATGCTGAAAAATAACACGTGGGTATAAACGCATAATATAGAAATTATTATTACGGAGCATTAATGCTGTGAAGAAATACTTTTTTTTACGTTGTAAAATAGATTATTGAAGTATGTTTTACAAGAAAATATCATTTTAGTATTTTGATTACAAAAGTTCACATTTATTTCAATATATGAATACTCACCATTTCTTTATAATTATTTGTGAAATTTACTAGCAATTTCTGAGTGAAAACTTTTTTAAAGGGGTGGTTTACTACGATTTCACTTTTTTCATTTTAAATAGTGTGTAATGTTGCTGTTGGTGCATGAACAGTATCTGCAAAGTTGCAGCGCTGAAAGTTCAACGTAAGCAGAGATATCGTCTTTTAAAAATCAGGAAGTTTAATGCCTACAAACACGACTAATACGGGACTACAATGAGATACTTCCCGGGTTGCATACGAAATAAACCCATCAAACCCCTCCCTCCGGAACATGCAGAAAAGGGGGCAAGGCCATGTTCTGCGGCTTTGTCGAAGAGGAAGAGTTATAGTGGAGAGTTGTAGCCGTGCCGTCGAAACGGTGTTATTTTCACCCAGCTGTCAGGTCTTCTGTGTTCGGGCTTCTTACGGAACGCTGTAGTTCATCAACAATGCTTAAAATTTATGTTTGATTATGTTCCTGACAATTACAATCCTAATTCAGCTCTCTGTGCTGCGCATTTTACGGAAGACAGCTTCCAGAATCTACACGAGTTCAATGCCAGATTCACACAGAAACTATTACTAAAACATGGAGCAGTTGTTGTTGGGCCACAACCTGTAAGTAAGATTTAATAATTTTAAATGTATTTGCATGTATAATTTCAGACGTAATGTTTTAGTTTTATCAAGGACGTAAACAAATGCCAACGCTGGCTTTAGTAGCCAGTTAGTTAAAAGCTATTTCGTGTGTCTATGACAAATGCGTACAAACAATTTGGACCCGAATTTGTAATTATGAACTAATTTGGTAAATGTATTTTCCATGTATACTTTATGACGTAATTTTTTGATTTGATCAAGAACGTAAACACAAGCCAACGCTGTTTGGTTAGTAGCCAGTTAGTTTGATGCTATTTTGTGTGTATAAGACAAACGTGTACAAACTTCAAAAAATTGTATGTAATCACAACAGCAAACTTCCATTTAGAAACGTTTGTAAGAGCCGTGCTTGCAGAAGTTCTGCTTGACTCTCTTCATTACCGCTTTCTGGGTCTGATTCTGGCTCAAACTGAAGGCAATATTGACACCATTATTTACACCATTATTTACATTTGACCGGAGCACGTGCAGCTGTCGCTCGTGAAGGTAATGGGCGTGACGTTTCCGCGCAACGTGCAGTACGCAGTTTAGCCAATCACAACACACCGGCCCAGCTGACCAATCTGAGCCCATCACCTGTTTCTGAGGGAGTGGTTTCAGAGAATCAGAAAGTCAATCAGTCGTTCAAATGACAGAGGAGAAAGCGGCTTACAATAAAGGTGAAATATATGAAAAATAAGGCATTTTTTAACAAACGAAACACGAAGACATGTTATATTGCACCCCATGAACACAATCAAGCAAAGAAAAAAAGCAGTAAACCACCCCTTTAAAGTAAATCCTACACCATTTTTTTTTTTCAGTGAAGATCTGTTATTTTAGTATTATTTATACACATTTATTGGTATAATATTTTGAATAGCTTTTAGTTTTATATTTTCAAGTTTCCTTTTAATTTTATTTAAATTTTTAGTAATTTTATGTGATTTGTCATATTTATTCTCTTTTTTCAGATTTAATTCTGTTTTACTTTTTATTTTTAGGTAGCAATTTTAGTGCTTATTTTATTTAGTTGCCAATAGAAAATTTTTCATTTTTAAGTTTAGTTTTCATTTAGTTTTCAATTTTTCATTAATACTTATATATTATTTTATTTTATTTTATGTTAAGTTTTCATTTTAAATTTTAATAAACCTTTTGGTAATGTTATGTGATTTTGCCATTTTTATTAATAATTAAAAAATTGTTTCAATTAACAAAAATGTTTTGGTTTAATTTTATTAAGCAATAATAACCCTAGTGAAGATGTGTGTAGTGTTTGTCATAAAACACACAGTGGCCTATAAGTATCTGGACACTTACAAACAATATTCATATTCCATCTATTGTACTTTTAGCATTTTTAACTACCAAATTTATTTTTCTTAAATGTTTTGATCGCAAAGTGTGTTTGTGCATCTTTCTTTTCAGTTAATGATTTTTTTTTTTTATATTTGTGACCCTGGACCACAAAACCGTTCATTTTTTTTAAATTGAGAACTGAAAATGAATAAATAAGCTTTCCATTGATGTATGGTTTGTTAGCATCGGACATTATTTGGCCGAGATACAACAATTTGAAAATCTGGAATCCGAGGGTGCAAAAACGTCAAAATACTGAGAAAATGGCCTTTAAAGTTGTCCAAATGAAGTTCTTAGCAATGCATATTACTGCATATTAAATAAAGTTTTGATATATTTACGGTAGGAAATTTAAAAAATATCTTCATGGAACATGATCTTTACTTATATCCTTATAATTGTTAGCATAAAAGAAAAATCTATAATTTTAACCCATACAATGTATTGTTTGCTTTTGCTACAAATATACCCCAGCGACTTAAGACTGGGTTTGTGCTCCAGGGACACATTTTGTATCTAATGCATTGACATTCACACATTTTCAATGCATTTTGGGGTCACTGTACAGGGGTCATCATGTACTGTAAACTCTGATGCATTTCATGCTGTCAACATTATTTATGACCTGCTCATGAATCCAGTGCTTGAAAAATGAGAACCAAGCGCTAGGAGAGCAGGAATCGCTGGCTTTAGTCATTTATGAATAGCAGTTGGATCTGGTGGAGGGAATGGAGACAGGCGAGTCCCTATCTTCTTCCTCACCTGCCAGATCCACTGCACACTCTCTGGGATCGGAAGCCCGTTCTGTGGTTTCTTCCCCCCGGGGAGTGGGCTCGGTGCTCCTCCTATCTTCCTCCAAGGAGGTTGATGTGGAGAGTGTCAAGGAATCGCCCCCTTAGTCCCCCAAGTATGAGTAGCTATTAGAGTTAGTTACTCGTGCGGTAGCCAACATCGATTGACCCGCCGAGAAACAGGCTGAACCGCAGAAAAGCAAACTCCATACCGGAGCCAGCCTTTTTTTCCCAATCTCCACACCGAGGTGTCGAGATCGTGGAAGAAACCTTTCTCGGCCCGCTTATTCATCCCCGCCTCTGATTACAATGGCAATGTAGCGGGGCTGGGGGATTGCGGTTACAAAGTGATGCCCCAGGTAGAGCAGATGCTTACGAGCTATCTGTCCCCCGGCGCGGCATCGTCTCTGAAGGCTCCGGTCTTGCCCTCCAAGCTGCTGCGAACCACTTCAGCGCTAGTGGACAAGGGGTACACGGCAGCGGGTCAGGTTGCGTGTTACAGGTGTATCAAGCCGACCTGCTAAAAGAAATGGATGAAGGTGAGCAAGTCAATTCAGATGACATTTCAGAACTTCGAAGAACCACTGATCTTGCTCGGCAGAGAGGCATCTGTGGTTGACCCTGTCCAATATGAAAGAGAAGAACAGGGTCTTCCTCATGGACGCCCTGCTTGTTCCTTCTGGTCTGTTCAGCGATGCCGTCAATTCCGTCATCGACAGATACCAGGAGGTTAATAAACAGGTGGCGGCGTTTCAGCAGGTGCTATAGCCCAGCCATGTACCAGCTCCTCATACAGGGAGGTTCAAAAACAGAACGTTGCCTCTTGCGCTACCCCGCAACGGGACCGAGGTCGGCGGAACTCTAAGTTGGGGGTTTCTAAGGCGAGGCCCAATCTGAGGGTCGTGCTTCAGTCTAGGAAGCCCTCTAGGAAGCCCTCAACAAAGCGTCCATAAGCCCAGGACTGCTGAGGGCGGCCCCTACTGGGGAAGAGCGGGGTGCACCACATTACAAGGTGTCCGTCTCTCCTCAGCACCCTCAGGAGATCGTTCTGCCAACCCTGCCAGTGTTCCAGGGCACAGAGGTCTCCGGCGAATGCTTGTCTCAGTATTTTCCACCCAGCAACGTAACGGAGCTGAGAACCTCACCACCCCTTTGGGGGTCTCTCAAGCAGGAAACTACTGCCAAATGTATCTCGTTGGGTCCTGCAAACTGTAGAAAGAGGCTATCGCATTCAGTTCGGCGCTCTGCCGTCACCTTTCAAAGGGGTTTTTCTCACATTAGTGGGCCCCGAGTAGTCTCTGGTATTAGAACAAGAAGTGAACACTCTCTTGAGGAAGGAGGCCATCTAGGTGGTCCCTCCTCTTGACAGAGAGTCCGGGTTCAACAGCCGGTACTTCATTGTTCCAAAGAAGGATGGGGGGTTGCATCCAATTTTAGATCTGCGGCTATTGAACCGCTCAGTCTTGCATCTGAAGTTCAAAATGCTCACTGTCAAACAGGTCACGTCTCAGATCAGGTCCGAGGACTGGTTTGTCACGATAGATCTAAAAGACGCTTACTTCCATGTCTCCATCCTTCCCACTCACAGGAAGTTCCTGAGGTTTGCTTTCAGGGGCGAAGCTTACCAATATCGGGTTCTTCCCATCGGCCTAGCACTCTCACCCTGTACTTTCACAAAGTGTGTGGATGCTGCTCTGGCTCCTCTGCGACTCCAGGGCATCCGCATACTCAATTACATTGACGATTGGTTGATTTTAGCTCAATCAGAGTAGATGGTGGTTCGGCATTGAGATGTCATTCTCGCTCATATGAAAGAGTTGGGGTTAAGACTAAATGCCAAGAAAAGTGTGCTTTCTCCATTTACAGAGGACCATTTATCTGGGCGTGGTGTGGGATTCGACCACGATGCAGGCACGTCTGTCTCCTGCTCAGATCGAGTCAATCCTCAATGCAGTCGCAGTGTCAAACAGTTTCAGAAACTGTTGGGTCTGATGGCAGCTGCATCCAACGCGATACCTTTTGGCCTGTTGGGTCTGATGGCTCTGCATGGGAGATTCACGTCAGGATGGATCTCCTCTCACAGGCGGAGGGCACGATCTTTAACCCCTGCCCGGGGTTGTGGGTGTGGCCCCTGAGGGGGCACAACTCATAGCCTCTGGTCTCTCAACCGAGGTTGTTGAGACCATCCTCCAATCTAGAGCTCCCTCAATGAGGAAACTGTATGCCCTGAAGTGGAGACTCTTCACTTCATGGTGCAGAGACCGCCAGCTTGACCCAGTTAACTGCCCGATTGGTACAGTGCTTGAGTTCTTGCAGGCCCGTTTCTCTGCAGGGTTAATCCACTCCACCCTGAAGGTCTACGTGGTGGCTATAGTGGCCTACCACGCCCCTCTTGGTGGCTTTTCAGTAGGCCTCAAAGGCGTTTTTGGCAAGTGTGCCTATGCAGGACATCTGCAACGCTGCAGGGTGGTCCACGCCCCTCACGTTCGTCAGGTTCCATGACCTAGATTTGAGAGCCACTCCTGGCTCATCTGTTCTCTTGCCATAGCTGTGCTCTTCAAAACTAGGCAGGGATTTGCAAGTCTGGCGGCGTGGGCATCTCGTTCACCTAGCGTTTTCCGACACAGCTCGAGTTCCTGAAGGGGAACGTCCCAGGTTACATATGTAACCATGAGATGCTGTGTCGCAGGGCCATACTTCCGGCATCCTTACTAAAGCTTGCTTCATTCCTAGAAGCTAACGCCGGCTGCACCTCACATGCTTTTAAGCTTCCTGGTCATTACGTCACCCGCCCATGATGTCTCACCCATTGATTGGACTGATTACATATATGATTCAGAGCATGGTATTGCTGAAGATGTTTTTCCGACGCAGCGTCTCATTCCCTCAGGGAACCATGGTTACATATGTAACCTGAGACGTTAAGTTAGTTAAAGTGAGTTAAACATGTTAATTTGTTTGGAGACTGATGCATTAAAACACATGAGGTTAGTTTGGTTCTCTAGAGGAATGTCCACATACACAACCACTTGAGACATCACATTCATAATTTATTTCTTATTTTAGCCTCACCTCAAAACAACATCTTAAAAGTTTTTTCATACCTCAAAAGTCCTGAATGGAAATCTGAGTAACGCCTCCATTTAGTGCCAACTTTTTTCTCAGATTTTTCTCCTAAAAAATACATAAATATTGTATATAATATATAGTATATAATTAAAGTATTTTTTTATTTATTTATGCATTTTTACATTACTTTTTATGTCAGTTATATGCATGCATTTACACCTAAATTGTAATACATAAGTAATACCTTACTGCATTTAATTTATGCTAATTTTAAAATCATTATGTAACTTTTTTCTTCTTAAAAAATAGACCCAAATAAGTCACTAGTTGTATTCCAGCTATAAATTGAATTTGGAGAGCAGCTCATTTAATTATTTGATGAGAAATAATTGAGTTCATGTACATACTTCTGAGTTTTTATGCAGTTTGACATTATTTTTGTGAAACATCTAATTTGCGATGTTGCTTTAGATTGCTCTGTGATTGAACGGTAAATCACCTGCTGCACGAGCATCCATGAAACGGCCCGTAACACAAACTGAAGGAAACTGAGTTATTGTAAGAACAGAGGGATATAGAGTTATTATTCTAATCATCTTCTGATTGAAACAACTGAATCTGCAAGAGCTCTGTTGAGACATAGCTGACTCAAACTGAAGGACAAACATCTGATTCATGGCAGAGCTGAAGCACCACGTCACACCTGTGAATAATGAAGAGAAAGTTGATGTTTAGAAGCTTCACAGGCTCTTCTTTGTTCCAGTGTTGTTGATTGCAGATTATAGTGTTGCAATCATGCCTTTTTACACTTTTATTTGGCCAGGTGTGAATTATTTTCATCTATGTGCCCATGACCGTAACCAGGTTTTGAAAATTAGTGGGTCCGAGGGGGGGGGGGGGGGGGGGTGCTTGGAGGGGGTATATTTTACCCAATAAATAGGGTATAATAACCCCTACAAATACAACTCATTATATATACTATATTAATATTCAGTTTTTTTAAGGAATCTTATTTCCACTACAGGGAGAAAAAAAAAAAAGGTAATTGTCTTTTTATCTCACAATTTTGACTTTTTTTCTTGCAGTTCTGATCAAGATTCACAACTCATAATTGCGAGATAGAAACTCAGAATTCTGAGACGTAAATTTGTTTCCTGTCCCTTGTTTCTGCCAAGGAGTAAAACAATATAAAAATGACTTTTTATCTCACTGACTTTTCTTCTCATAATTGCAAATTTATATTTTGCAATTTTGACAGTTTCTCTCATAATTGAGATTAAATATAGCCTGAATCTTCAGATGTAAACTAAGAATTGCAAAAAAAAAAAATCGTAACACGTTTGTCAAGGAATAAAAAAATAAAGAAAGCTAATTCTGAATCTTTATCTAACAATTCTGACTTTTTATCGCAATTGTGAGTTTATATGGTGCAATTACAATAAGATTTTTTTCTTAGAATTATACCTTGCAATTCTGAGTTTATATTTTTTGATCCAGTGAAACCATTTGAGCCAAAGAGTGTTGCAGTAACACTCATAATATTATGCATTAAGGTTTTCTAAATGTAACCAAAATGTATTCAGAGTATCCTTCATTTTCACTGATGATGCACAGGAAATAAAAAAACAAAACAAAACATAAGCAATATTATCAAAATGCATCTGCATGACGCTCTAAAACCAATATTATACCCTAGAAATACTCCCAGTGCTTCACAGACGTGCAACGGTGCCCTCGGTCTGACTGAGCTAATGTGCATTCATGAAAATATCACTTTTAGCCCCAAACCTCGTTTCTTCTTCTTGTGGAAGTCGGTCATGTTGTTGCTGGAGGTCTGTTTCCATCTCTTCCTCTAGTTTCCTGTCACAAGCATCACAACGCCTCACTGGAGATCCTGCCGTTGATCAAGTGAAGTTGAAAACTACACCGCCTGCAAATGAAATAACATGATAATTGTTAAAGATGGCTTGTCAATCACAGATTATGAAAAATATGACCCAAATGTAAAGTATGAGCAGACATATTAGCTATATTCTGTTTAACATTATTGTGGTGGTCACTGATACTAGCACATAATTTAATCAATTGATCAATAATATTCTGAGTTTTTTTATTTTTTTGGTCCATTTTCCCTGAAGAGAAAGACTGTACAACCTTGTAACCTCAACCTTATGCCAACTTGACCTCAGGTACAGACTAAACAACACCAAGCCATTTCTTTTAAATATTTTGGTTATGTTTTTATTTTTGTATTTTTCCATTTTTATTTTCATTTTATTTAAAGTTTTCGCAATTTTGCATTTTTTGTCATATACATTAGTTATCGTCTTTTTTTTTAATATCCATATAGTTTTTATTATTTATTTCAGTTTTATTACATATATTTTATTTCATTTCAGTTAACATTTATCTTACTGTAATTCAAGTAACAAAGTTTATACTTGTGCATTTTAACATTATTTTTTATAAAATGAAAGCAAATTTACACCCGAGTTCTCATTACTGTAATTTAAATTGTAACATTTATCATGATTGTATTTGTCAGCATTTAATTTATGCTAAGTTTAACTTTTATTTATTTTAAACAAAATTTTCTTTTAAAACAATTGTCCAAAATGAGTCTATAGTTGTCATCTAGTAAGAGTATAGAGCTATAAAATGAATTTGGAGAGCAGATAGTTTGATAAGAAATATTTGAGAAATCTTTTATTGCAGACTTTGGTATTGTGGCAAATCTGAACAGAGTTTGAGACATAAATGAGATATTTTCTGAAACTCACACATGCCAGATTACTGGGGATTTTTTTCTAGGAGAAACATCTGAGAAGCATCTAAATTAGCACATAGCACATCTGTACATACAGTATATCGTCTATTGTGCATTGTTTTCACACATTTATTTTGAATCACTTTTTATTTTGTTATCTGTGTCTCGTCACTTCCTGTCTGCGTACTGGAAGCTTCTTCTATGGAATCACAGTACTCTTGTCTGTGGAAAGCATTAATTTGTTCTTACATGAAAATTACAGTATCTTTCAGCATATTATTGCATAATGTATGCTGTTTACATATAAAGCACTGTGCATGAAATAATGCGCAGTATGCATTAAGCAGTATGGTAGTATTTCATCCAAACACAGCTCGGTGTTACATGCTCCAAACATGTCACTACATGTTCTGTCTAGATCTTGCTGCCCCAAAATGACCCTGTTTCCCCCTCAGTCATATCTGAGCACGACACTGGGAATCAGGTTTAGTGTGTGTGTGTTCACTAAAAGCCCATGCAGAAGAACAGGACACCTGCTCAGGGCTTTCCAGCACATTAGCGGTCGTCCGTCTGGAGAATATCTTTATGCCACAGGCTCATGTTCTTCTGAAACCAAAGCGCTTTTATAAAGTCACAGCAGCATATTGAGATTACAGCTTTAAACTCATATAGTATGTGATGTAGTATTTGTTATAGCTTCTTTCCACCATGAGATAAAAGAAAATAAAAATTAAAAAGGTAATTGTGACTTTTTATATCTCACAATGCTGACTTTTTTGTAGTAATTAACTTGCAATTCTGAAAAAGTCAGATTTGTGACATAAAAACTCACAACTGCAAGAAAAATAGTTTGAATTGTGAGATATAAACTCAGAACTGCGAGAAAAAAAGTCTGAATTCTGACTTTTTTTTCTCACTTTTTGTGAAAAAAGAGTTGCAATTGCTTGTTTTATTCTGTGGCAGAAACCAAAAAAAAATTGCAAAATGTAAACTTAATGCTGAGAAAAAGAATCAGAAATGTGAGGCGTAAACTTGGAATTCCAAGAGAAAAAAGTCAGAATTCTGCATGAGTTTACATCTTAATTATATTAAAGTATCTCAATTCTGACTTTTTTCTTAGAATTGCAAGTTATAATGTCAGAATTGCAAAACACAAACTTGCCATTTTAGAATAAGAAGTCAGAACTGTGAGATAAAGTCTTTTTTATTATTATTTTGTGGAGGAAACAAAAAAACTGATTTGCAAGAAGTAAACTCAGAATTAAAGAGGAAATCAGTCAGAATTGCGAGACATAAACTTCATTTATCAGTACAAACAATCAGATATTACTATGGTGCACCAAACTGATATTTTACTACACTCTGACATTAAATGTGCTTTCACTGTCCAAATACTTTGCATTTCCCACTTGAGTAATTCAGAATAGAAGTAGGCCAATTCTATCAGAAAAGCTCATTAGCATGACAGAGAGCTGAATGGAGTGTGGATTTAATTCACATTAAGAGCTGAAAATGCATTTTTCATACGGCTGTAATGAAGCTTTTGTTTAAAGCTCTTTCTACTGCCGTCCGTCTCTTCACGCACAAGTCAAATTTCTTTTCCAGCTTCAAAGGCTTAAATATTGAAATGACATTATAAAACTCTGAGTGGGTGTGTTTTATAAGAACAAGTTTTAATGTTGAATTTTTCCACATCTAATGAGTTCAGACTGTTCCCGACAATTGTGCATAAATAAAACATTGTTTCTTTTATTAATAATGCATGCTTAGAAAGAAAACGCATTGGTTTGTAATTTTGCTTGCTATTATGTGTCAGAACACTAGTTTCATTCTCATCATTCATTTTTTCAAGCCATTGCTATTTTAGTATCATTGATATACTTTTATAGTTTCACCATAGAGTGCCTTTCAACCCTCACAATACTCAAAAATTTTGGTTTTAATTTCCCATTCGCTTTATGTCATATCATAAATATTAGCTGAACTCCCACACATTTCTTTTTTTCTTTTTTTTTTTAGATAATTAAGGGCCATTATTCAAAGCATAAACCATAAGATATGTCCACCCTGTCATATACATTACCGTTAAATACGTTTTCATTGCAAAATTAAGATGCAAATTATATTTTCTGAAAGGCATGATGTCCCTTTTCTAAACAGGGTTATTTGTTTGCTTTTCAAAGATTTTATGTAAACCATGTGTTTTTAAAGAAACTTATTACAATTCACACATGCATTTTTTCTTATTTGGAGAAAACTGTGATATTTTTTTTTTGCATGTTTTTGCCCCCACACCTAGCTATTGAACACACTGGATTATACTGATATGATTGAATTATTATTTAAAATATTATTGTAAAATATCAAGATGACAGGGTGGACCAGCACATGACGGTGTAGACACATAATGCAGAACACACAAATATGAAAATGAAACATTTATATAAAAAATTATATAATAATAATAAATAATATAATTACAATCAATCACACTGATATACCCCCCTCCCCATTCATTTTCATTCAGTCCACCCTGTCATGTGTATGTCCACTCTATCGAGTCTAAATGGCCAACAGGGTGGAGCTTCAATTAGCATATTAGCTTACAACAAACTGTGAGCTAAATATTTAGTCTGGTTGTTGAAGAGAATTTGATATATTTAAACTTAAATATTTTGAAAATACTGTATTCTAATCACTTCTGGCATATTAATGCCGACAGGGTGGACATGTTAAGCTTAGGAAAAGCAAGTAAGCAAACTCAGACGAAGAAAATTTGTCAAATGAAAAGTCAGCAACTTATTCACCTAAGTGGTTGAAATTCCCGCCACTGAAGAGACAAAAACATCTGTTGTCCTGATGTCACTAAAGGGGACGGCTTTTTCTTAAAGGGGCGGCTTTCCCAAAACGACAGGGTGGACAGACGTTCAAGGGACATGGACAAACTCTTCTTTTTTATGAAATAAAAATATATTTTTTACGACCAAATGATCAATACACTCAAATTGAGTTTAACAAAAAATGTACAAAATATTAATAGAGGACAAAAACTTAATTTTTATGATATGACTGTAGTGCAGTGCATGGGACATAGCAAAATAACATGCATCCTCTTACACAAAACTAAGAATAATCTAGAAAATGTATCTAAAGAGTCAAGTAATGCTTTTGTTATGAATATAAAAACTTAGCCTAATATAACAGACCCTTTCATAGCCATTTTTATGTTAAGTTATCACGGCAAATGAGTTATTTACCCTACAGGACACCAAAAGGCACCCTACAGTGATATTGACCCTTCTGTTAGTATTATTAATTTTAGTTTTTTAGTTTGAATTATTTTAGTACTTCAGCTTGAACTAAACAAAAATGAGAAATTTTGCCTTGACAACTAACTGAAATAAAATAAGTTGAATTATTATATTGCAAATCATTTCTCACTGATGTACAGTTCAGTTTTTCTTAGCACTTTGACTTTGTTTGTTTGTCTTTCACGCAACAGGAAATGGAATAGGGAAATAGGAAAGAGGAACAGGAAATAGGAAATGATATGAAGTTTGTACTACAGTGAGTTAGCAGCATGAGCCGTCCCAGAGGTCACTGTTATATATATATATATATATATATAAAAAACAGTGGTGATCAAATGAATGCATTGAACTTTAACAATTTAAGTAATCTTTCAAATTTAATCAAAATGAAATGTGGAAATTCCTTCCATTTTTTGGCATATAAACTTTACATTTACATCTTTACATTTATTTATTCATTCTTTTGATTTATTCATCCAAATTTAGCCAAATTCTGTGACATTCTGTTATATTGTAAATGGTATACCACACTAATAAACTGCCATGAAGAAAAAAATAAAACTATGTACAACACAAACAATAACTGCACAGCAGAGTCAGTTTGCAACTGGATGTAACTGGCAATCTGTAGTGTTTCCAGCTCACACTGAACAATAGAGAATCTGTTACAGCCACATGATCTGAGGTCAGTGTTAAAATGTTTTAATGTTGCTTGAAGATGAAGTCTCTGAAATGTATGCACATATAAACGACACCACCTATTATCCTATCCTTAGGATTTATTTCATCCAGCACTTCACAACCCTCATTAGTCAGGCATTTATCGATTGTGTGGCAGAATCAGTAAGTTACAGGGCTGTAAAAGCAGCGAGGTGAACGGTTCACGTCCGCTGTAATGTGTAAACACAGAGGTCTTGAAGTGCCTCATCATTAGCTCGAGACAAACAAGCAGAGTTAGTGTATCAGGGTCGTTATAGTTCACTAAAACTAAAATCATTAAAAATAAATAAATAAATGAAATAAATAAAATACTTCAAAACAATCTTATTTTACTAAACTAATTTCTCACTCTCATTTAGGTTACCTTTATGTACTTAAATGTTTTACTAAAATATTTTTAATAAATGATTAATAAACAAACAAAATCTAAAATAAAACTGAACAAAATGAAAAAATAAAAATTAAATGACTAAAACTAAGAAAAATTTAAAGTCAATCTATTATTAAAATGTATAATAGTATCTCATCTCAATAATCAAAATACTAAAATAAGACTGTATTTATTGTCAATACTACACTGCTAAAGTCTGATCTTTCAAAATAATATTAAAGTGGCTTCACTTAGTACTGCAAACGCAAAGCTAAAAAACATGCTTCATTACAAAAGTTATAAAGGAAATATTATTACTGTTCAAAAATGTATTTAAATATTCCTGCTTATAATCAGATGGTGTAGTTAGAGTAATCTACCAGCCAAGGCTTTCTGTGTTATTTTAAAAGATCACACTTCCTTTGATGCCTCATACTGTATGTACAGTAGATGTGAGACGAGGCTCTTTCTCGCTCCAGTGACCGGCGCTGTTGGGCTTTGATTGTCTCACTCAATAAAACACCATCAATTCCCACTTTCTAAATATTTATAGCACATTAATGAAGCCTGAGTTCCTTGAGAAACATGCCTGAAGCCACAAACATGCTCTCGTGTGCAACAGCTGTCATGAGTTTTCCTTTAACTGTGCCACTCAAATCAGACAAGACGACGCTCTGAGAAATATTCTGGAATAGCATTCTGCTCTGCTTCAGTTTGAGGCTCTTTCTCCTCTGCGTCTGCAGCAGGATTTGGTCAGGCTGTATACAGATATTCCTCACATTCAACACATAAAATAAAATTGCTTGTTTATTGATGTTACTTGTGGTATTTGCTATGTAACAAAGTATTGCTACCATTACTCAGTTAGGGTAGTGAGAAAAAAAAAAAACTCTACAAAAGAGGTGAAAAATGCTGGGTTATTTATTTTTTTTAACCGAATGCTGGGTTCATCTTGTTGGGTCATTTTACTGGGTTATTTTGAATATTTTTTTACCCAGGTGCTGGGTAGTTTTTCTGTACCTAAGCTGCTGGGTTATTTTTTTCTACCCAACCACTGGGTTGAGCCAGCTGGGTCATTTCTGTGTTACCCAGCCGTTGGGTTAGTGGCAGGGGCACTTACTGACAGCTGAATCTAATACACCCCTCCTCTCACTCCGACGAAACAACCCTGCAGCTGAATTACATTTACATTTAGTCATTTAGCAGACGCTTTTATCCAAAGCGACTTACAAATGAGGACAATGGAAGCAATCAAAACCAACAAAAGAGCAACAATATTCAAACACTATGACAAGTCTCGATTAGCCTAACGCAGTACACGGGGGTTTAATTTTAATTTATTTATTAGCAATAGCATTAACCCCTTGAGATGTACCATCTCGTTTTCGAGGGGGTCCCACAATGTATCACAATCACAACATAGTAACAAAAAAAAAAAACACAAATTAACATTACATCCATAAACAACACCAAACAACAAAACACAAACAATAATTGGAGGAAGAAGAAAAAAAGCACCACAACATTAAAAAATAACTAGTAGCAAATATAAAACAAAACATAATACAAAATATACCGATCAGTGTATCTGATCACAACATAAGTAATAAATATATATATAAAAAATCAATACCATCTTCAAAAATAACATGTACAATCCAAAGTAAAATATGATAACAAAGTTTGCTTAAACATTTTAAATGATGAAATAGATCGCATATCAGCAGGTAAATTATTCAAGTCTATTGGACCTTTAAACATGAAACATGACTTTCGCCAATGGGTTTTTTTGACATGAGGAGCAAAAAAATAGGTCTGAACAGAATGCCTAACTTGATGATTTAAAGAAAAAGGTACAAAGTATTGTTGTAAATAACTTGGATATTTAAAATGAATACATTTATCACATAAATTGAAGCCAGTAAATATGTTGTCTTGTATGCAAAGATGGCCACTGGAGTGCATCATATATTATATAGTGATGAGTATAAAAAGAACACCCCAAAACAAATCTGCAAAGTCTATTATATGCTGCGTTAAGAGGAGCAAGATCTAATTTTGAGCCATACTCCAAGATATTTAATAGTATCAACTTTATGCAGAGAAGTGCCGTCTTAACATACTATAGCGCAGGAACAACTTTTGGATTTAAGTTTCTATCTAGAACCAAAAATCATAGTATACGACTTAGTTTTATTAAGCACTAATTTATTATCCAAAAGCCAATCCTGTAAGATATTAAAATCATACTGAAGAGATAACTGAATATGTAAAATATCAGAATTAGATACATATATGACTGTGTCATCAGCATAAAGTTGAACACTACACTTATTGAGAATTAATGGTAAATTATTAACATAAATAGAAAAAAAAGAAGTGGTCCTAGTATTGAACCTTGGGGCACACCTCTTTGTTGAACCAAAAAAATCTGATTTATTCCCATTTAATAGTACACATTGTTTTCTATTATGCAAATATGAATTAAACCACATAATTGCATTTTCAGACAGACCAATAGCATAAAGTTTATCTAAAAGTAAATATCGATCAACTAAATCAAAAGCTTTGGATAAATCAAGAAAAATAGCACCTGTAAGTTTACCATCATCAGCAGCTGAAAACACATCATTAGTAAACTTAAGTAATGCAGTAGTTGTAGAATGATTGGATCTAAAGCCAGATTAATATGGTGATAAAATATTATTAATACTTAAATAATCTGAAAGTTGTTTATATATTAATTTTAGCTATAAAACATATAATAGATATAGGTCTGTAATTATTGAGATCAAGTACATCACCTCTCTTGTAAATTCGAGTAATGCGTGCACTTTTCCAAATAACTGGTATCTCACATGTAGACAAAGACAAATGAAATAACTCAGCAAGTGGATACATAAGAATATGAGAAGATCATTTAAGAAACTTTCAATACCATCCAATCCAGTACCACTAGTACCACTTAATTCATTAATAGCATTCTGAACTTCAACAGGTAAAATCTTCCTTAACTGAAAAGAACTACTACACGAAAAAGTATCATATAGTACCAGCATTCAAATAAGAATCAGATACTAACGTAGAACAAACAGAAGAGAAATGCTGATTGAATGATTGAGCAATAGATAAAGAGTCATGTAATATTGTATTGTTAACTCTAATTTGATTAATTAAATGTTTATCTGAAGCACTGAATATGTTTTTAATTTTATTCCAAAAATACTTAAGGTTCTTACAATACTGGAAAAGACTTTTTTTTATATAAGTAAATTTCGCATTTCCTACTTTTGTCTTGCTCAAATTTCTCAAGTGCCTATATACTTCCCAATCAGCATTGCTTCTTGTCTGACGAAATACTGACCATGCTTTATTCCTTAGCCTAAAAAGACTAATAAATTCAGAATTAATCCAAGGGAGATGATTACCCCTTAATCCTAATAGTTTTCCAGGGAGCATGCTTGTCCACAACATTAATGAATTCTGTATAAAGAAAATCCCAAGCATCTTGTACATTAGGAATGAAATGAAATCTATCCCAATTGATAGAAATCAAATCATTAATAAATGAATTTAGATTAAGTTTTTTATTTAATTTAGAAGGGGATTTAGGTCATTTAATTTTCCATACACAAAATATAATAGAGTGACCACTAAAGCAGTCAGACATAACACCTGCCCTTAAAAATCTGTTAGGATGTGAAACAAGTATCCAATCAAGAAGAGACTGAGATCGAGCAGTAACTCTAGTAGGCTCAGTAATTAGTTGGGTAAATATATTTTTTTCTTTATCATATGATTTATCTAACCAAATTTGTTAAAATCACAGAGTAATATAATTTCATTTTTACCAAAAATAGAATTAATGGTGGATATCAGACAATTGAATGACTCCACTGATGAAGAGATACATTTATTTAAATGAATAATTACCTTAACAAAGATACATTCACAATATAAAGGATCAACTGAAGGTATAACCAACTCAGATACAAGACCAACAGAAACATAGATAGCCACACCTCCACCCCTGGAGCACCTATCATATCTATAAAGAACATAATTGGTTAGATGTATTTCAGTGTCTGAAACTATTTAGCCATGTCTCAGAGAGTGTAATAATATCCGGTTTGTTTAAGTCAACCCACACACGAAGTAAATCAATTTTGCGCACAAGACGTCTAAAATTCTAATGAATATTTTTTAACCCCTTAACCTCATCCAGCCTGAAATTATAACATAATAATAATGACACTGATCAGATATAAAATTTTAAAAAATAACTGAATCCAAAAAGTATTGCAAGGGTGCAGAAACAACAAAATAAATAAATCACAACAAAACAAACAAGCAACACACATAAATACCAAACAACAAATAAACAAACAAATACCGCAACACTACTCAAGAGCGACCCAGCTACCCCAGACCACATAACCCAGAGTATTCCAGTGAAAACCAGATACAGAACCATCAAATAAAACAACCATCAACTCAAGCATTAATAAAAATAATAATAAAACATAGCTTTAAAAAAAAAAAACGTAACTTCAAAAATCCGTCATTCCAAAATAATATTATTTCAACACCCCAACAACAACCAATAATAATATATGTGACCCTGGAGCACAAAACCAGTCTTAAGTCGCTGGGGTATATTTGTAGCAATAGCCAAAAATACACTGTATGGGTCAAAATTATCAATTTTTCTTTTATGCCAAAAATCATTAGGATATTACAGTTTTTCTCAGTGGCTTTGGTGCATTTCTCGAATCAGAAATGAAATTCTCAAAACTACTTGTTCAAGCTCCACATCATCTAGTCTCTTGTGCACATCATAAAAGCAGTTTCTCATTCTTTTGAACAAGTTGCGATTGCTTTGGTACATTTATGCAATTGATTATGTACATTTGTCTGCGGTTTCCAACATTATCAGTTGCTGTTGTCATGTTGCTCAAAATGTATTATATAGTTCTCTGTGCTATAGTCTTATAACCTCAAAACCTCAAGTCATTAGTTCATCGTATAAGTCATTAAATGCAAAATGGTTGATCTAGTTGTCATAAACTGTCAAGCATATTTTCTGCACATTTCTATTAGACTTTTTGTAAATTTGCCATGAATTGTGAAAGTGAATCTTGACTTTCACTAATGAAGAGAATGTAGATTAACCAATGACAAACCAGTTCTCTGAAATAGCTCAAAGATACATTTCCTGAACCTTCAATTGGAAAGCGTATACAGACAGACGACAACACAAGAGTTACAAATTCTGACAATGGACTTTCAAAAAAAACAAAAAAATTCACCTTTGTGTCCATATTTCTTTTTCTTTTCTATATCACAATGATGTTGTAATGTTTTTTTTTTTTCATTTATTTATTTATTTTTTTGTTGTTGTCAGATCACTAGTAAACTGAATCCAATCCAGTCTTTCAATCAATGTCCCACATACAGTAATGTGTAAATTTGTACGTTTGAAATGGATATATGGCATACATAAAAAGTGCAGCATTCTGCATTTCAATACAGTAACTGTCATCCAAACTGTTGCCATAGTTTACATCAGAACATCCCTCCAGAGTACACTGTTATATTGACAACATGACTAAGTAATTTGACTGACTTATCCGTACACAATGACACAAGGACTTGTCATTCTGATGGCACTGACATGTTCATTGACACAGATATTTTTTTTTCAGAGATGAACTAAGTATTCTGAGCAAGAGACTGGCTTTTGCAGGTAATCCATGGTGTTTTGCTATTTGTACGAGTTGTTTTGAGAAATGCACTTACTGTTTTGCAAATATTAAGGATGATTCGAGAAATGCACCAGAGCGACTGAGAAAAACTGTAAGTAAAGATCATGCTTCATGAAGATATTTTGTAAATTTCTTACCGTAAATGTATCAAAACTTCATTTTTGATCAGTAATATGCATTGCTAAGAACTTCATTTGGACAACTTTAAAGGTGATTTTCTCAATATTTAGATTTTTTTGCACCCTCAGATTCCAGATTTTCAAATAGTCGTATCTCAGCCAAATATTGTCCGATCCTAACAAACCATACATCAATGGAAAGATTATTTATTCAGCTTATTATGTACAAATCTCAATTTTGAAAAATTGACACTTAATTAAGACTGGTTTTGTCGTCCATGGTCACATATGTGACTGTGTTACAGCAAAGTAACAGCTTCAGCTTCTTTGTGACAGTTGAAATGTTGCTGTTTACCATCAACAAGAACACATAATGTGCAAGGATAATGAAGAAAGTATTTCATATTAAGTTCACGAAGCTTACGTTTAACAGGGTCAAAACTCCTGCGCCTCTTCAAGTCAGCACTGAAGTCCGGGTAGATATATACTCCAGTTTCTTTTCCCATGCAATGCGAAGAATTTTCAACTTGTCTTGAAAGTTAAGGAGCTTGACCATAACAGGCCTCGGACTATAGCTCTACTGCTTTGACGAGCTGTCGGAGAGCGATGAGCCCATTCAATGATCGTAGGAGTTGGAAAGTTATCTTGTCCCAAAATCTGTGGAATCAGCCGGGACATAAAACCAGTAATATCATTGCCTTCCGATGACTCCTGTACTCCAACAAAACGAACAGTTGAGAGCGGTTCTCAGCGCCAGCGCTGCCGAGTCGGTGCACTTCTTCAGCAACATAAAGGTTTGTATACATTTTCTTTCATTTATAAGTCTTTATAACGCAACATAAAAGCACGAGATGTCAGTCAATTCAGATGATGGAAACGCCTTTTGCCTTGCTTAACATAAACTGATTTTATTCAATATTAAACTGAATATAATTCATTTAATGTTAACATATGTTCCCTAATCGCAGTACTGTTTGTTTATGGGCAGGTTATGGCGTCAGTAACGGCAACTTTCAGCTACGAATGAAATGCGAGGCCATGGTCTGAAGTTTGCAGTTCCCCGGCGAACAGCAGCTCTTCATCGGCTCAGATTTCTGTGACATATCAGCACGAGAATTAGCACTATTTTGGTGAAAAGAAATTAGAGAGAACGGTTGAATATACTTAAATTAAAATGCTTAATATGTTACAGTTATTATGTATGTAATATGTAATGTATGTAATAGGCTCAGCCAAATAAATTCAATTTGTCTTATATTTTTGTCTATGGGTGTTCTTGCTTTTTAATAGTAATTAATTAGAAATTCTGTGTGTGATTTTTAATTTCCTGCCAATTTTAAGCCCAGCAATATGGTCATTTTTAAACAATAGTTGACTTAAATAAAACAACCCAGCATGTTGAGTAAAAACATTTAACCCAACCAGCTGGGTCAAAATAACCCTGCATGTGTTCTGTCCAATATTTAGCCAGCGATGGGTTGCCAAATACCTAGTGCTAGATTAATCATGATTTAATCGCATTCAAAAGAAACGTTTTTGTTTACATAATATATGTACTGTATGTGTGCTGTGTATATTTATTATGCATATACAAATACACACACATGCATGTATATATCTCAGAGAACTATGTTATTTTATATATATATTAAATGTATTTATTCATTATATAAATTATATGAATATAAATATAGACATGTAAATACATGTAAATATTTTCAAAATATATACTATATGTGTATGTATTTATAATAAATATACACAGAACACACACACACATTATGCAAACAAAAACTTTTATTTTGGATGCGATTAATCGTGATTAATCGTTTGACAGCACTACAAATACCCCAAGTCTGGTGGTTTTTAACCCAGCATTTTACCTAGCAACCTATAGGGACACAATAGCATCCATTCACACAAAGGTTTACAAATCCTGTTGAAACTCCTGTGTATTATAACCAGTGACCTGCTGAACTGTGTGTGTTTCAGCTTCCGATGATGAGCGGCGCGTTCATGGACACGTCTCCGCTGGACGACTGCAGCGCGGAGCACTCGCTCTTTAACTCCTCGGCCAGCGTGAACGCAGCGCCTCCTGCACCACCAGCGCCGGTGCAGCAGGAGGAGCCGCAGAGCGTGTCCAGCGACGCCGTCTGGCTCTGGATCGCCATCATCGCCACCATCGGAAACATCGTGGTGGTCGGAGTCGTCTATGCTTTTACTTTCTGAGGACGGAACAGCTATGTAAGTCTCTCGGTGAAGACCGTAACTGCTATTTTGTCATTTCTCTTCACCATCTGGAGACGTCCGTGTCCACACACAACTGAGTCGTGGAAATATGAGAGGATCCGATTCACTGAAAGAACTGGACCTCTAAACATCTCCAGAGACAGCAGACGCTGTTCTGAGAAGCGCTAGTCAATGACACAACTGCAAAGAGCATAATTAATTTTTTTTAAATAAAACCATAAAAAGTGTGTTACTTGAAATAAAATAAATGTTAGCTGAAAAAAAAAAAGAAATAAATAATAATAATAATTATATATATATATATATATATATATATATATATATATATATATATATATATATATATATATATATTTTTTTTTTTTTTCAGCTAACATTTATTTTAATTATTGTTATTTTTATTTATTATATTTAATTATATTATTTAATTATTGTTTATATATATTTTTTTTTTCAGCTAACATTTATTTTAATTATTGTTATTTTTATTTATTATATTTAATTATATTATTTAATTATTGTTTATATATATACTGTATATATATATTAGCTAGTTTCCAAGAAATCAATTCTCATTTTCATTTAACCTGATGTACTACAATAACTAAAGCTGAATTAAAAATTAATAAAACCTATATAAACATAAAAAACACACTAAAAATGCCACAAATACATTATTGATATTATTATAGTTTTATTTTTTTAATTACTTTTTTATTTCAATTTTAAAGTTTTAGTAATGTTTTTGCTGTGTGTTTCAGGCATATTTATTTATTTGTATATTTATCCATTCATTTTTATATATATTATAAATATTGTATTTATATATATATTGTCTTTGTAGTTTTTAATTATCTTAGTACATAAAGTTAAACTAAACAATATGTAAAATTGTTTCAATTATTAAACAATAATAAAATAAAATATTTTATTTAAAATATATAATAATCAAATAAAATAATAAATACAATTTTTAAAAATAATTACTGGAGTTTTTGTTATTTTATTTTAAGTAATGATTTTTTTAATGGTTTTACTTTTAGATAACAACAATATTCCTGGCTTCAGTCCAGTGATTTCCAGTTCCAGTTTCACTCCACACTTGTTTTCTACTTCTGACAAAATAAAATCAACATTTCATGTACATTTAGTTGCTCATGTGATTAGCACCCTTATAATCAGTCAAATTGTGTTTCCAGACTTACTAATATCAGATAAATCCAATACGATAAAGAGAGCTGAATCACCAGGGCGTCTCCCATCTGATATAAACACAACTAAAGGCTGATCCGGCTTTGATCATCTCAGGTCCAGTAGCAGCTGTTGCCATGGTGATTAATCCTTTCTAATTAAGGACACTAACAGA
The DNA here is from genome assembly GCA_036784905.1 of Acrossocheilus fasciatus. Taxonomy (NCBI): domain Eukaryota; kingdom Metazoa; phylum Chordata; class Actinopteri; order Cypriniformes; family Cyprinidae; genus Acrossocheilus; species Acrossocheilus fasciatus. The sequence goes on along the minus strand of CM071954.1, from coordinate 2,361,102 downwards.
CTCTTTAGGATATGCAAATAAAGAGTTACTGTAGGGAATATGCTCATTGTTCAGTTTGAACAGGGACAATATGAACTCAAGTGACTAAATTCATCCTCTATAGCTGAAGACACTGATTTATTCTAGATTTATGTTGAGACAGGCATCCAGACTACCGTAACACTCACAGTAAAACTGTAAGACACGATGTGCATGAAACTCCACCATTATATTTTTATCTTACAAGGTTTTTGTGCTTTTATTTGTTTAATGTAAAGCCTGTCTGACCCTATTCATGGCCTTTTTTCTTAAGGTGTTTCTTAAAGTGCAGAAAGTTAAAGCTCAGTTTGTCTATAGTATATTTGAGAGAACAGTCTTTATTTTTCAAAACCACAGTTGAATGAATCTGTTTCTGTAGCTTTTTGGGTGAAAAGTGAACAACTATTAAAAGTTTAACAACGAGCATCCTTCAGTTTCCCTGTCGCCTAATTCTCATCTCAGATGATTACGGCTGTGTCAGCGGCGTCTGATGGAGTCACTGATGAATTCAGACCTCAGCTGGATGACATATTAACCTGATATCCTCATAATGAGCCCATGTGATGATGTTTTCCCATTTAACAAGCTCTATTTATACACAATATTGTCAGCTAAATCAATCTAAAGCCAATCTTAAGCTCTCAGGTTCCTCAGAATACATGATACAACTTTCCATATGCATTATGGATCAACATAATTTGTAAACCTCCCAGAATGCATCAGTGCTGACAGTTCTACGTGTTAAAGGAGTAGTTCACCAAAAAATTAATATTTGCTGAAAATGTACTCCCCACTCAGGCCATGCAAGATTAGGATGAGTTTGTTTCTTCATCAGATTTGGGGAAATGTAGCATTGCATCACTTGGAGCAGCAACATTTTTTAATAAATTTCATGTAATATTTATTAAAATGACAGGATTTTGCTAAATAAATAGTCTAGGGCATGTATCAAGTTCATACATATTTTAATATGAACAAATATTATTAACAATATCTATGAAATTATACTTTTTCTTATTGATGTCACACTGAAGCTGTGTGATTTTCATAGTAGTGTACCCTATAAGCTCACCTTAAAATAATATGAAATCTTTAAAAATTACAGCAGTGTAAAACCACAGACCAGCAATAAACTGTAAATTTATAATATTTTTGATGCAAAAGTACAAGTCAGTAATGCCTGTGAAGTATTATGTTAGCGTAGCACACAATCTTATACAGCTAGTCAGCTAACTGTGTTCTGTTGCTAAAACTATCTTTTGGATCTAATGTAATTATTTCCCACATCCAAGTTCCAGGTTATAATATGCAAAAGTCTGAACATTAATCTCTTAATATTACAATAAGTAGTGAAACTTACCCAAAATAAAGACTTAAACATCTAAAAAAAAAAAAAAAAAATGCACATTTAAGGGGCTGCTCTTTTGGGTGAAAGTTTTTAGACAGCTTTCAAAATAGCCGCCAGACAGAGTGAACACATGGAGACTCGTATCTCAGCGTGAAATGATCTGATTGACTTGAAATTACAGGAGGTATATAGTAACAAACACTTCAAATGGTTAAGACATCAAGTAGGATAATAAATTGTTTCTTCTTTTTATAATCAGAGCACAAAAATGGAAGTGTGCTTAATATGTACGTTTACCCTAAATCTCAAACACCTACAAAAACAGTCATTAGAGGAATGACCTCAAACAACACAAGAAGCGAGAGAAAAATGTGTCCAAAAACAGAAAAATAACTGCTCAACTGAATATTTAATGTCAGTGAAGATGTCTTTTATAATAATCTTCAAGCAAAAAAAAAAAAAAAAAAAAAAATAGTTAGGCTTCCTTACAAGGGCAGAGATGAATGAATAAATAAATAGACAAACAAATAAACAAACCACTTCATATACATTTAAGGAATTTAAATAAGCAAATAATAAATAATAACTATCATTATTATTATAAATACCATTTAAAAAAATCATTTCTAATGAAGATTACTGTGTGAACTGTGCCTTACAACACTGCTGTGAGCCAGCAGGGGGCGCTGATGCTTAAAGAATTAACTTTAACCAACAAAACCTGAAATCTGTAGTATAATATTGATTGGTAATGACAATAATAATGACTATGATTGACAATGAAAATGGTAAATGATGATGATAACTACAGCAAACAATCCTGAATTAAGGTTCTTCTAATAACAGTGACGAATGATGATTTGCTGAATGAACAGAAAACACTTCAAGGAATACTTCATCCAATAATAAAACAGCCATTAGTTAAATATAATAACATTATTATATGATGCTTCACTCTCAGAAAACCAGTACAAAACCAGGGTCTTTTGAAGTACTGATCTGCACAGTTCAGGGGTAAATGAGGCACAAGGGTGAGTCTTGTAGTTTCTTTGAGTGTCCGTGTGAGTAGATGATTCTTTAAAGATTGAGATGTGAATGACATGAGGGAGAATAAATAATGACAGTGTCTTCATTTTTGGGTGAACTGTTCCTTGCGTAAATCGAGAGCTGAAGTTTTCCATCATGTCACAGGAGAGTTTGTTTATCTTCACTTACATAACGTGATGAGCGTGTCTGTAAACTGAAGTGACATTACAACCATCACAAACACTTCCTGACACGACCATATGCAGCTCACTAAACCAGCAGAGAACAGTGATTACAACACAGACACTCAAAAGAGATTCGCTAATGAAGATGGCGCTTCAGACGTCACAACACAGCTACCATGGTACAGCTCCACAACAGCTACTCAGCATCACCAAATCATGACCAAAACACGCGCTTGGTTTGTTCTTTTCTGTCTGAAATAAATAAATAAATAACCTCATTCTGAGCAAACTAGGGAACATGGCACAATATATTTATATTAATTATTATAATGCAACATATTCTTTGATTGGGTTGATCTGGGATTTTGTAATGCAGTAATGTATGTAGTTTTTTGAGTAAGGTTGTACCATATCCAAAAAATAAAATAAAACAAATAAAAACCCAGACACCAAATCAACATAAAAACACAAAATCTACACTAGATCCTCCAACACTTGCATTCTCTATTCTATTTCTATTCTATGTACTTGTTTTCTTTTTATTTATTAAAGAGGTCATATGATGCCATATGATGTCATATTGTTGCCATAGCCACCATGGAAGCTGATATTCCAAATATGGTAAGGGGCGTAACATTTCCGTCATGCGCTTGAGGTATTCGGCCAATCACAATGCACTGGATAGCTGGCCAATCAGAGCACACCTCGCTTTTCAGAATGATGAGGTTTGTAAAAATCAAGAGGAGCAACAATAATGTACGGTATGTCGAAAATGATGTGTTTTTTTTAACCTTAAATTGTGTAAACACATTGCATTACACCAAATATGCAAAATAGTGTTACTTTTAGCAACATCATATATGACCCCTTTAACAAAAACTTGCATTCTCTGTTCTGTCTTGTGTTCTTTTTTATTATAAAAAGTAATAACTTTACCCTCTAACCCTAGCTCCATGTATTATATTTCTATTCTATCTACTTTTCATTCTTATTATTTATGATTATTACAGTTTTTCTGGATTGCTAACACACAATTCATGAAACAATTCACCATTTTCTCACAGCTATAAACACAATCTCAAAATTACACACCAACTTGTGTAAACTTCAAACTTCCAGGTCAAAATCAAATAGTTTAGCCAAAAACATATTCTCTTTTGTCAGACTCAAACTTTGGCCTCAGATGATACACAAAGCTGTCACATACTCAGACTGCGTTCCTGTCTAAAGAACACTAGTGATATCGATTCAAAACACTGTTACAAAAAACATCATTTTGGGAAACAGGAATCGTTTTGCTAGTCAATGTCTGTTACAGTATACAGCATAAATAAAGGGGTGCAGATACAGTAAAATTCAGCAATAAACTTTAAGAAAACTTTACTTTCATTACACGACTGTAAAGAGATCTTATAGTAGATGAAAAGCACAAGAAGAGAAAAGCTCAAAGACCAAACAACTGAATATACAGTAAACACACTGGAATATACTGTCAGGTACTGTGAATGAATAAATAAATAAATAAATTCATTCATTCAGCATCCTCAGCCAAATTGCATTACAGTATTGGTAGCATCCTTATTTGTTATAGCAGTTTCTTAGTCTTCTGAAAAAAGATTTATCTGCCTGCCCTGGACAGTCGTCTCTCAGTTCTGCACAAATAGAGTACATATAAGGACTGCTTGGCTACAAATCAATTCAACAGTAATGAGTTTGAGGGTGTACAACATGTGCTACATTATTTACTGTACATAGAATACAGTTTTTCTGGATTGCTAACACACTATAACTGATTCATTTGGCCCATTTTTCCAAACCATTCATACAGTTTTCAAAACAAAGACATGTTTCTCAAAACTTTTAACACATTTCACCTGTTTGCACACACGTTCCAATTGTTTTTTGCAAAACTCTACACAAAAACATCATCATTTTGCACAGGTTTAACCATGTTCTCATTTAGAAAACTCAAACACACAATATAATTAACTCAAGCATCAAAAAATGAACACAAACAGCACATGTTTATCCCTGTGTGAACATTCAGTAGCAGAACTGATGACACACAGGTCAGAATCTCAGGATGATATGAACAAGAGAACAGGTGATTATGTGTTTTGCAAAATGAATCATGGTCGTGGGAGACAAAGAGGAATAGGAGGAGAAAATAAAAATGAAGGGGATGAGGTCAAAGGTCGTTTGTTCCTGATGAAATACAAAGCACTATAGCTGACCACGTTCTTCTGCATGGACTGACCGTGAGGGAAGTTGGCCTACAGGCTCGTCTACAACGTTTCAATACTACTGACACATACAATATAATTACAGTAATGCTGCTATGTACTGTAATTATACTGCTGCTATGTACTGTATTACAGTACATAGCAGCAGTACTTCAGATGAGAGAACTTTCATTATTCTATGTACAGTAAATAATGTAGCACATGTTGTACACCCTCAAACTCATTACTGTTGAATTGATTTGTAGCCAAGTAGTCCTTACATCTACTGCAGAACTGAGAGACGCTGTCCAGGGCAGGCAGATAAATCTTTTTTCAGAAGACTAAGAAACCGCTATAACAAATAAGGATGCTACCAATACTGTAATGCAATTTGGCTGAGGATGCTGAATGAAAGTTTTCTTAAAGTTTATTGCTGAATTTTACTGTATCTGCACCCCTTTATTTATGCCGTATACTGTAACAGTCATTGACTAGCAAATGGATTCCTGTTTCCCAAAATGATGTTTTTTGTAACAGTGTTTTGAATCGATATCACTAGTGTTCTTTAGACAGGAACGCAGTCTGAGTATTTGACAGGTTTGTGTATCATCTGAGGCCAAAGTTTGAGTCTGACAAAAGAGAATATGTTTTTGACTAAACTATTTGATTTTGACCTGGAAGTTTGAAGTTTGCACAAGTTGGTGTGTAATTTTGAGATTGTGTTTATAGCTGTGAGAAAATGGTGAATTGTTTCATGAATTGTGTGTTAGCAATCCAGAAAAACTGTAAAAATGTCACTTTGGATAAAAGCATCTGCTAAATGATTAAACATAAAAACAATTTGAAATACCATGGTAATCCCATGGTAGGATGTAAAAAACATGGTATTACAATTCTTTCACCATCCAGTGAGTGAGTGAGTGAGTGAATGAATGAGACTTTTTCTGAGCAAAGAAAAAATAGCACATGATATTGTTTATAGTATTGTTCAGAACCGAATGGAGCATTTTATTTTTTTAAACTGTGGTTTTAAAAAACACTTAGTTTAACTTTTGCATTGCTATGCTACGTCAAAAAAAAAGCACCCTGGTAACACCATAGTAAAATATTTTAAAAGCAGGGTTAGACCCTGGAACACGTTCAAACAGCACTGCATAATTTGAGTTTTCCTGGCAGAAAGCAGTCACGTTCATCAGCGTTTCCTTCACAAAGGTAATTTGAGTGCGCTGTGGAAAACTTGTCTGTGTTTTCTGGTTTGGTTCGGTGTGGTGCGTCTGGAGAGCTGGCAGAGCTTTACTGAGTTAGACAGACAGCATTATAAATCATTACACTGAAGAAACAAGTTTAAGATGACTCCATGCCGTCCAGACATGAGCACGTTCAGCCGGCACACCCACAATAATGAATTTCAAACATGTTTGTGGACTTTGAATGTGACTGTGGTTTTTGGTGCTGGGTGAAGTGGGGAACCACTCTGAAAACTAGGAAAATTGGAGCTAATAAAGTTTGGGTTTCTTTTCTCTGGATGATATTCAAATTCTGGATGTATTTTAGTTTAAATAGCCTTTTTTTCTGTATTATGAAAAGCAGATTGTAATTTTGATGAATTAGCATTTTGCTGTATTTTTTTTAGTTATTTTTTTAAAGATAAAGACTATTTTCAAGTATTTTTCAATGGTTACTTTTATATTTTCTCATGTCATTTTAATTGTTGTTATAGTCTTGGTAATTTTGTTCAGTGTTTATATCATGTTTATTATTTTATTTTTATTTATTAGGTTTTAATTTTTAGTTTATTTACTTAAAAATTATATATTTATTTAGTTTTGTTTTTTAAGGTAATGAAAATGTTGTTTTGCTGTTTTAGTTAACGATAATAGCCCTGGTATAGTTGCTGTCCTGTTTGTGTAAGTGTGGACGTCTAATGTGTTGACATGACGAGTTTTGAAAGCTGTGATGTGCCCTAAAACTTTCCACAGCACAAGACCATTTCAAAACCACATGTTAAAAATATATTCATAAAGAAACCCAGACACCAAATCAACACATTAAAATACTTCATTCTGTTCTGAAATACAAACACAGCTCTGCATCATAAATCTGCACAATGATGAAGATTACTGTGTGCTATTTTCCCTTTGGCTCAGAATAAATAATGTTTTATTTGTTTTCTTTATACAGGCTCTTTTTGACTTCAGCCTGTGTGTGTGTGTGTGTGTGTGTGTGTGTGTGTGTGTGTGTGTGTGTGTGTGTGTGTGTGTGTGTGTGTGTGTGTGTGTGTGTGTGTGTGTGTGTGTGTGTGTGTGTGTGTGTGCGTGTGTGTGCGTGTGTGTGTGTGTGTGCGCGCACACGCGTTTTTGTGAAAAGTCAGGACATAGATGTGTATAATGACGAGGGTATGACAGGTATTACAAGGTGAAGGTGACATCTCAGGACATTGACCCATGTCCCCACTTTTCAAAACGCTTATAAATCATACAGAGTGAGTTTTTTTGGGGAAAGTTGAAATGCACAGTCTCCTGTAAGGGGTAGGTTTAGGTGTAGGGTTGGTGTAGGGCAATAGCACATACAGTAAGTACACTATAAAAACCATTATGCCTATGGGATGTCCCCACTTTTCACAAAAACAAATGTGTGTGTGTGTGTGTGTGTGTGTGTGTGTGTGTGTGTGTGTGTGTGTGTGTGTGTGTGTGTGTGTGTGTGTGTGTGTGTGTGTGCGTGTGCGTGTGCATGTGCATGCGTGTGCTGTGTGGTGTGTGTGTGTGTGTGTGTGTGTGTGTGTGTGTGTGTGTGTGTGTCTGTGGATGTACCTGTTTTTCTATTCAGGTGGGGATTTAAACCTGAATACACACAGACTCATGGGGACTCATGTCACGACAAGCTAATAAATCACACAGAACAAAGTTTTTTGAAAATCTAAAAATGCCTGTAGTTTCCTGTAAGGGGTAGGTTTAGGTTAGGGTTGGTGTAGGATGATAGAATATACGGTCTGTACAGTAGAAAAAGCATTACGCCTATGGAGAGTTCCCACAAGGATAACAAACCAGACGTGTGTGTGTGTGTGTGTGTGTGTGTGTGTGTGTGTGTGTGTGTGTGTGTGTGTGTGTGTGTGTGTGTGTGTGTGTGTGTGTGTGTGTGTGTGTGTGTGTCCAGAAATTATAATATTCATTTAAGAAATACTCATTTAAAGTGATAATTCAGCTAAAAATAAAAGCTCTTCATTTGCTCACCCTCATGTCCTTCCAAACCTGTATGACTTCATTTCAAAGACAAAAGTGCACTTTAAAACCACCAGCAGAGTGCGAATGACAGAATTGTTGTGTTTGGGTGAAATATGTGACCCTGGACCACAAAAGTCTTAAGTGTCAATTTTTCGAAATTGAGATTTATACATCATCTTAAATCTGAATACATAAGCTTTCCATTGACGTGTGGTTTGTTGGACAATATTTGGCTGAGATACGACTATTTGAAAATCTGGAATCTGAGGGTGCAAAAAAATCTAAATATTGAGAAAATCGCCTTTAAAGTTGTCCAAATGAAGTTCTTAGCAATGCATATTACTAATCAAAAATGAAGTTTTTTATACATTTACGGCAAGAAATTTACAAAATATCTTCATGGAACATGATCTTTACTTAATATCCTAATGATTTTTGGCATAAAAGAAAAAAATATCATTTTGACCCATACAATGTGTTTTTGGCTATTGCTACAAATATACCCCAGCGACTTAAGACTGCTTTTGTGCTCCAGGGTCACTTATTCCTTTGAAACGTCCTGAAGCTTTAGTTGTGTCTGAACGTTCATCTCCATTGTTTCCTCAGAGAACATGTGACTTTCTGAACTGAACATACAGTACATATTCATGAATGAAACAAATGAAAGAAACAAAAAAATCTAAGGCATTAAACAAAAATATGTTATGCATTATTCATCTTGAGAGTGTTTCACACCATTAAACTGGCTATATGCAACTTTGATCAGGTATGTAAACTGACTGTAAATGAAAACATTACATGTGAGATAATACAGGCGAAAACACCGTATTCTGAAGGTTTTTACTGAGGGGTTTGTTCATATAGAATTCACCAACATTTCATTTCTAAAAGACAGTATCTTCTGATTTATGGAGTGATGTGTGTCAACAAAATGAAACAGGAACTTTGAACCTTTGAACCTCATCCAGCGGTCAAATTCAATTAGTTGATGCTTTATCAATTAGATAACAAAACAAATGACTTTAAACAGCACTGACAAACAGGAGAAACACCGCGCATCGAAACAGTCAGAAGACTTTTCATTGCCAGCATTTACCTTGGATTTACTGTAGTAACACTAACTGCACCACTGTATTGTGGCATTAATGTGGGACCATCCTAAGAAATGTTATGATATTATTAATGTAGACATGAAGTAAAAGTATTAAAGGAGTAAGGGAATATAATTACAGTATATTTAGTGATTAAGCTATAGCATTTGTTCATTTTTTTCATACAAATACATATGAATATTTTCTTTACCATGGAATTGCGTAATTTTTTTATTTTTTTGGCCATATCACCCAGCCCTATTTAAACATAACATTTCAAAACCTGTAATACCAAAAAGTGTGCACTGTTTTAATGTAATCTTTTATGTAATCAATCAACTGGAGAAGTATGGTGATATATTAGATACAATTTTTACACTTTTTATGTTTTATTAACACATTCGGTATGTGTTAGTCAGTCCCTATAGTGACCCAATGGAGTGTTCACTCATCAACAAAACATCTCAGAATTTCCATCGGACATAATGAAACTGTCATTTTAACACAACATGTTGACTGCGGTCAGTCACTGTGTTTCTTAGCAAAACAAAGCACTTCAGCAACTGTGATTTAAGCTTGAAAATATGACTTGAAACTCTGTAAATCATTTCCATCTGCTCAAGTTGCCAAACATGTCCAGTATTTCCTGCACTTATTGCTTTCAATGAAAGTACGCATCTCAGAAGGTCAGCGATATTGGTTCAATATATTGCAATGATATCCGACAAAACAAAGAAAGAAATGTGGTTGCATTTGCTTTCTTCACACAAAGAAAAAAAGTCTTCACAATCTTCCAATCAAAATGCAACAACTCGCTTTCGTTTTCCACCAACATCATGAAGACAGTACAGCGGGAAAAACTGACAAACATGTTTCAACTCAACATCAAATAATGGCTGACCCTGTTAGCTTTTCAATACTGTGTTTCTGATCTCATTTCAGGTTAAACTTGTTCCATCTGTAAAAATGATCTTCCTTCTGACTCCATTCGATAAGTAACAGCCTATTTCATGAATCAACCGATTCCCAATGAATAATCAAGCCTGGACCTGCATTTTTTTTTTCTTTTCATTGAACATTATTTTTTGACTCATAAATAAATTAGATATGCAAGAAAAAAAAAAAATTTTGAACTGCATTTCAATTTGACTAAGTGTCTTTCTCAAGGGATCAATGCTGAATCTACAGCCCAGGACTGAATCCATTTAACCCAGACACTGTCCACCATTCAGAATTCTGCAGTATATAATAATATGCATCCAAAACATGCTATTTTTGCATGTGTGGCACATTTGGATGATCTAAACTACTGGTCAGAATTTTTTTTAATTAAAGATTTTTGTTTTGCTCACCAAAAAAAAAATACTGTAAAAACAGTAAAATTGTAAAATACTATTGCAATTTAAAATAACTGTTTTCTATACAGATATCTGTTAAACTGTAATTTATTTCTGTGATTTTCAGCATCATTACTCCAGTCTTCAGTGTCAAATGATCCTTCAGAAATTATTCTAATATGCTGATTTGCTGCTCAAGAAACATTTCTGATTATTATCAATGTTGAAAACAGTTGTTCTGAATTCTTTATTTTTGTGGAAATGAATATACTTTTATTTAGCAGGGATAGAGAAAAGAGAAGTGACAGTAAAATACATTTTTAATGTTACAAAAGATTTCTAATAAATGTTCTTTTGAACTTTCCATTTATTGATCAAAAGCAGTTTTGTTCAAAATCGGATTAAAAATGCCAAACTTCTGTCCTCACTTGACAACAGTGGAGGATACTACTGCTTTCAGTGTTTATCACTGCATAATGTATTCTTTAAAAAAATAATAATAATAATTAGCACACACTGTGTGTGCAGTATGCTAGCATTCCTTTCTGAACATAGCAAATCAAATGTAATTACTTCAGAAAGCACAGTTATGTGCATAATGACAATCAGCCCTACCAGAGATCCATTAATATTAGTGTGATTCACATTAGTAACGTCCGACAGCTGCATATCCTCAACAGAGCAATAAACCCACTAACACACAGTAAGTGTTCGGTAAGCGCTAAATGACGCTCTTGTTTGGGCCTATGAGACACTTTTGAGAAGTGATTTTAATCTAGAGGTCTGTAAACTAACAGCTTGGCCTCAGTAATGGTTTTGTGGTGTCCGCTTGCCTCCACTGTGATTCTTAAATGGAAACAACATTGGAATTGATTCTAATAAACGTTGAATCTTATTGTATTCAGACCTCCACACAAAGCAATCACTCAAACTCTTCCCATCAGAGCTGAGCTTTCGTCTTGAAGATAATAAAGGTCAGAACACCTCGGCAAACAACCAGATCATGATTTAGTGTTTACTAGGGATGGGCCTTTTTCAGAAATATTGTTTTCGAATATTTGGGCTCATAAAAATGGAATATTCAAATATGTTTGTTTACTTAAATGACGTTTAACGACAAAGATGTTGTTTTTTAACAATCGAGTTTTTGTCACCATTTCTGAACAAGCTTATGATTAGGCATTATTTTTTAAGAAATTCACAATTAGTTACAAAGAAACAGCAAGTAACATTTTATTGAACATACAATTATGAAGTAGAAAGACTAAAATGGAATTGTATTGTAAAACCTACTCCAATAATCTGTCAATAGACTTAAAAAAAAAAAAATGACAGTGTAAATGACGTGTTTTACTGTCTGCCAGGCAAAAATGATCAGAAAAAAAAGCCTGATCACATATTAAAAATGAAGTTTAATACTTATTATCTGGCATCTGAGGGATCAGGCAGGATTACAGAGCTTGCCTCAGTTTTGAACAGCAAAAGTATGTAAAACAGCAAAAACAGCTTATTAGTTTCTGGCAAAGATTCATCACTCAAAAATCTCAATTTTCTATTTTCACCCCCAGAATGATGTCAGCAGCAGCTGGGATGTTGGTGGATTTATAAACACACTTTCACGAGGTCATGACTTTATTTCTCTGATTCAGAGCATTAACACTGTCAAATTAACTGCCGAGCAAGACTAAAACCCAATAAAGAAAGACTTGAGGGGTCCCAGGCACCCCTGGACTCTCTTATCTGTCTGTATGTTGACCAATAAAGGGAAACATGCTGCATCATTTATTTCAGTCCAGGCGGCTGCTTCTGAGTTTTCCAGTAAAAACAGAAGGGAAAAGCCGGAGGGTGGAGACCAGGTCTGACATCAGAGTAATGTGGATCTCCCACTCATTTAAGAGTCAGGCCGTGCTGTGAGCGCACTACAGCACGGCACACAGGAAAACAGCACATCTGCGGGAGAAACCACACATCTGGATCTGCTTTTGTGGAGGAGTGAGGTACGTACAACACCGTTTCAACGATGTCTTGCCAAACAATGTGGCATTTTAAACTGAATTTACCTCCTGTGAGGATTAGATGTGTCCACTGCACCGGATAACTTACGTTCTTCTGCTTTGATCAAATGATAAAGAGCCAAAAACTATTACAACATATTTGCTCAAAGGAATATCCTGAAACAACATGTTCTGTTTCTACTGAAGTAGAACAACATGGGGAAAAAAAGCAAAAAGAAAAGCTAAAGAGAAAGGCAAAAGCAAGAGAAGTATTTTTAATTCAGTTTGAAACTGCATTACATATTTGGCAGATTGTAATAACTTATTAAACAAAATGTACATTATTGTCAGGTTTATCTGTATCGATCTAAATGCCTGAAAAGAAAAATGTGTTAATAGTTTCATATGCAAATCGCTAGAGCGGCTGGTTGTTGCTATGGTTACCTCGACACGACTTGTGTTTGTGAGCATTGATCAAAATCCAGTAAAGACATTTATAATGTTACAAAAGATTTCTATAAACGCTGTTCTTTTCAACTTTCTATTCATCAAAGAATCTTGAAAAATCATGTAATGTATTCATGTATTTTTGATCAAATAAATGCAGCCTTGGCGAGCAGAAGAGACTTTCAAAAACATTAAAAATCTTACTGACCCCAAACATCTGCATGGTGCTGTATATTAGTTCAAGCATTAATTAGCAGTTTCAGACAGCCCCATAATTCACATCATGAAATAAACAGACACAAATAAGACTTAGTTCTGGGGCCAGCTCTATGTTAAGACAGTCTTAAGAAGTAGTCTGACCAACTAACAGCGCACTACCAAAGTGTAATCAGTCTTATTTTTTATTCAGTTTACACTATCCAACTTTTTATGTAACCAAATAAAAAAAATAATTAAAAAAGATAACCAGTTTTTAAGAAAAAAAAATTAGATGACTAACTTGTAAGACAAACTTTTATGCAACTGGCCTCTTAACAGCGATTAGAAAAGTCTGACTAAAAAGGTTGAATCTTCGGTCACACTTTATATTAGGTGGCCTTAACTACTATGTACTTACATCAAAAAATAAGTACAATGTACTTATTGTGTTCATACTGTATTTCAAAAACACTATTGCTGCTATTGAGGTGGGATACAGGTAAGGTTAGGGACAGGTTAGGGTGGTATGGGTAGGTTTAAGGGTGGGTTAAGGTGTAAGGGACGGGTCAACAGTGTAACTATAAATGTAATTACAGAAACTAATTACAGATGTAATTACATATAGGTATTTTTAAAAATATAAGTACAATGTAAAAACATGTATGTACACAATAAGTGCATTGTACCACATGATTAATTCAAATGTAAGTGCATAGTAGTTAAGGCCACCTAATATAAAGTGGGACCGAATCTTCTGATGACTAACTGATCAGTGGAGCTATAAAAAAAGATTCAAATGGGAAGTTTGTTCATTTCCTTCCCCTGCTGTTTTTTCCAACTATTCAGCAGCCTGACAGACAGTTTCCCTAATCACACTGGAAATATTATGCAACTACACAATGCTTTCATACCGTAGATGCCACTTCCAGGATTCCAGGAGTTACTCACCCACAAGCTGCTCCAAATCACTGCTTCCTTTTTAATGTGAAAACATGTAATGCTGCTATTTTCCATGCAAAATTAATTTGAAACGACATGAGGATGAGTAAATGCTGACAGCCATTCCTTAACCAAACTACATTATCAGGCAAGAATTTGGAATGGTTACAATTTTTACGTTTTTGAAAGAAGTCTCTTATTGCTCACTGAGGCTGCATTTATTTGATTAAAAATCTGTGAAATAGTTCAATATTACTGCAATTTAAAATAACTGTTTTCCATGCGAGTAGATTTTAAAATGTAATTAATTCCAGTGATGTAGCGATAAAATTACTCCAGTCTTCGGTGTCACATGATCCTTCAGAAATCATTCTAATATGCTGATTTGCTGCTCAAGAAACATTTCTGATTATTATCAGTGTTGAAAACAGTTCAAACAGTGGAAACCATCAAACATTACCGTTCAAAAGTCGGAGGTGACACTTTTTATTCAAAGTGACGACTTTCCAAACGTGTGAAATATGAAGCAACTGTTTTCAACATTGCTAATAATCAGAAATGCTTCTTGAGCAGCAAATCAGCATATTAGAATGATTTCTGAAGATCATGTGACACTGAAGACTGGAGTAATGATGCTGAAAATTCAGCTTTGAACAGAAATAAATTACATTTTAACAGATATTCACATAGAAAATGGTTATTTTAAATTATAATAATATTTCACAATATTACTGTTTTTGATCAAATAAATGCAGCCTTGGTGAACAGATTAAATGTAAGCTGACATTGAACATCTCTCCACAGATATCCATAGAAACATGGCGCACGACATACAAGTAACAACATCATCCATCTTTTCCACAATCCCTATGAACGTCTCCGGGAACATCCTCACCAACGACACCCAGTGTCCGCATTGGGAAATGTGGGACTGGTTGTACGTCATGCAGCCTACTTTCATGTTCACCATCTGCGTGCTGGGAATCCTGGGAAACGTCTTCGTCCTGCTGGTCTTCGGCCTGCATAAGAATGCGTGTACGGTGGCGGAAATCTACCTGGGGAACCTGGCGGCCGCTGACCTCCTGTTGGTCTTGTGTTTGCCGTTCTGGGCCATCAACAGCATCGATGGGTTTAACTGGCGATTCGGCTCGCTCATGTGCAAACTAGTCAACACAGGCATCAGAATGAACATGTTTTGCAGTATTTACTTGCTAGTGTTGGTAAGCGCCGACCGCTACATTGCACTGGCCCACGCAATGTCACGCGGTAGAATGAGGCGACCGCGGTGCGCCAAGCTCAACTGCATCGCCGTCTGGGTTTTCGGAATAATCTTCAGCAGCCCGACGCTTCATTTCCGGGACATTCGATTCATCCCGGAGCTGAACATCACGGCTTGTATTCTGAACTATCCGAACCCCAACATCGGCCTCGTGTGCGACATTCTTCTCATCTTGCTGGGCTTCATCGTCCCATTTTTGGTGATCTCCTACTGCACGCTGAAGATCATCCGAGCGTTGCGCGAGCAGGTCATCGAACGCTTCAATGCGGAAAACACTGAAAGGAAAGCCACCGTCCTGGTGCTGGTGGTGCTGATGGTGTTTCTCTTGTGTTGGGTGCCGTTCCACCTTGTGACCCTCATGGATATCCTGATGCGCTTTGGCATCTTCAGCGGATGCGACTTTGAAACCGCGGTGGACGTCTCCAATCAGATATTCACCTACTTGGCTTTGAGCAACAGCGTGTTGAACCCGATACTCTACGTGATCGTGGGCAAGAACTTCAGGAAGAAGGTCAAAGAGCTGATGAAGCAACTTACGGAAAAAAAAAATGATTCGACAAGCAGTTCTACAAGATCACAGCTTTCGTCAACCTTAAAGACCTTCACGACATTTTAAGAACATTACGTACGAAATGTCCATAGGCACAAATTAAAATGATAATTTAATGTTTGTTTAATAATTTTGAAGGAAGTTGTAAATAAATTATTGATGCATGTTTTACAAGAACATACTCTTTCAGTGTTTCTATTTCAGATTTAATTCAGCGTGTTACTTGCCGTTTCTTTGTAATTATTTGTCAAATTTACTAGCAAATAGTGAGTGGAAATTGTTTGCGTAAATCCTACGTCAAATTTACAGACCTTCACAAAATATTAAGACCATTATGCATAAAAATGTCCACAGGTACAAATGAACCCTACAGTGGACTAATATTTGGAAGCCATTTAAACCATTAAGTTGTAGCATCATGTCCCAACCAACAACTGGTGAACCCCAAAAGTGTTGTCCACGAGTACATTTAATTGTTGTCTTTTTGTTGTTGTTGTTGTTGTTTTGAGATATATTGCACAATATATTCAAAAAGGCGAAGGGAAGAGGAGATGCACCATGTGCCTCAGGAATAGGTGTTAAATCCAAAAAAAAAATATTTCAGCCAAATAGGATGTCAGAAATACTTTCATCCATATTTAAATAATATTTTTCTTATACATTTTTTTTTCTGCGACAAAAAAATATATCTGTCCACTACAGTGCACATCATGCATCAAAGGGTATAATTCTGCATGTGTGTCTATATATAGATTCTGCCTTATTTTGTATGTTTTATTAAAATTACGATATAATTTAAACTTGAATGGTTTTATTGAACAGATTTGATCATTTATTTCAGTGATTACAGTCTATGTTTATTTATTAGGTCATATAAAAGTGTAAGCATGTATACATGTATACGTAATGTTTGTTTAATACATCAGTTTTGATGTGACTTTGAAATGTTGTAAATAAAACTGTGTCCATTTTCATTTTATGTTTTTTTCAGATGCTAAAAATCAGAAATGGCTATGTGGTGTTTTTTGGAAAAGAAAGTTTTTGTATGTTTGTAAGCTCTGAAATTAATCGAATAATAGCAAACTACCGTCAAATCAGTGTTATTTTAGTATCACTGAAATACTGTTACAGTTTTTATTAATATTTTTTATTTTTATATTTTCCATTTTTATTTTAAATTAAAGTTATATAAATTTAGTTTTGTGCTTTTAATCATTATTATTATTATTATTATTATTATTATTTATGGTTTTACTCATTTTTATTTCAACTTTTAGTTTTAAGTGACACAAATGGTTTTCATTTTAGTTAAATTTAATACCCCTTTTCCAAATTAAGTACAAATCACATTTATACTTGTCATTTTGGAGAAAAGTGTCTCCTAAATGAATATACAGTAAATGCATAGGCTATTTATACATATATCCTTATCCTTACAAAATATCGCAGAGAATACATTGACACGACTGTGATACTTTGTTCAAAAAACATGGTAATATCACAGCATTTTTTGTCTGTGCAATGCATGTTAAATATCAGAGCGAGACGGACAGACGATGATTTCTGCAGACTGTGTTTGTTTCCGGGGTAAGAAAATGACTAGTTGGTTTTTAAAGAACAGACTTTCCAGTAATGACTCTATACCCGTTCCTCTTTGTGAGTCTATGAATAACAAGCTCCTAGTGTTTTTCCAGCGATACCTCAATGGCCAGACATGTTTTTAAGAGGACTGTGGTTGGTAACACAGAGTGGTGGGACCTTCATGATTGCGGATGGGTGGCTGGACTATAATCTGTCAGCATTCCCTCAAATAAAGCATATATTAGTGGTATAAATTCATCATAGTCTGTAAAACAAAACCTCCTTTTTTAAAAATAACATCTGTTTGCTGCATCGCCAGCGCCTCGAACATTTTTATGCAACACTGGCCCTGTGGATTTGATTTATTTCTTTTTCTAAACACATGAAACAAATCCAATAATACAACTGAATGGATTCATAGAAACACATTCTCAATCTGAATCGCTGTAACAGTTGTTTTCCACATATTCATATTCATCAACAACACTCGCCTTTGAAACTGTAGACAAAATAAAAGTTATCTTACAAATAAGCAACCAGCCGCAAAGCATTTTTAAGTTACTACTACGTAACTTTTTTTTTTCTTCCAGTTTAAAAAAGTTCACTCAAACTACCATTTTAAGGTCAGAAAGTTCACCTGGGTAAGAGGTCGAGTGAACTATCAGTTCACTTTTAGAAATGAGTTTTATTTTCAGAAATGTACAGTTCTACTTTTAGAAATGAGCCATGAGGTTCTGTAAACTTAAGCAAGGTCACTTATATTCAGGTTTAAGTCTTATATTAAGATCTTTCATTCAGATGCATGCATGACCCTCACAAAGAGTTCAAATGTGTAATTTATGAAGCTGTTGGTTATTGTTATATTCAATATATTCACAGAATTTAAGAAACATAACCAAAAGTAAATACAGCATTGATGACCTCAAACAAACTGCAATACTTAAAACAAATAAAAACAAACAAAAAAAAGTTCAAAATCTTTATTTCTGCTATATGCCAAGCTAACTTTTTTTTCCCATGTAGTTTAACTTGAACAAAAACTAAAACTGTGGTAAAATGTAATAAAAACTAAAGACATCAAAAAATGAAGAAGAAATAAATGTAACTAAAATATTAAAACTGAAATTAAAAAGTATAAATTTTTTGTTAAATAAAAGCAAAGCTAAAATATTAATAACAGCTATAATAATATCACAGTTGTACTAGTTTAATCTGTTTATAGCTCTGCGAAAGCAATCTCAAACTCTCTGCTTCACAGAATCTGATCTCATGTTGTCAACAGAACATCCAAGGTTAATATTACATGTGACTTTTGACATTTCACATATCCATTCCATATTAAATATAAAAATATTACTCCTAAAAACATCAAGTGAAGACTAGTTGTGATAAAGTTATTCTTTTTTGTGATTACAGAAGTAATGCAGTGTGCAGAAGCACTCAAGAGACCCAGAACTGATTACAGTTAGTCATTAGAGGTCCATTTTTGCCCATTGCATTTTAAATAGTTACACACTCCCACATCTGAAGCTAAGACTGACCTCTGCTGGTAGATATGTTACATTACAAGTGTCCATTATAGCTGAAACCTTTTACCATACTACATCTATCTATCTATATCCATCCATCCATCCCATAATAAAATGTATCCATCTATCTGTTTATCTTTATCATTATATAATCCATTATCCAACTTTTTGCAACCATCCAGAACATCAATATTTTTCTGTAATACGGCCTTCAAAACCTTTAAACTTCAAACTACTTCAAACCGAAAACCTCCAAATGTACAACGTCAAGCTTTTAAAACTACAAGAAATTTTCAGGCTTTCTCTAGCCAATACCACCCTGCTGAATAAAAACAACAGAACCCTGCCCAAAACACAACAGAAAATGTAATGGTTTTAATGGTTATGATGGGAATTGTATTGGTTTTAATGGAAACTATAATGGTGTCTGCTGGTATGTGATGGATTCTATTGGTGGGATGTTAAATCCTATTGGAAAAATGCCCAAAACACACCTCAAACAGGAATTTTGTAATGGTTTTACTGGAAAAAGCTAATGGTTTATAATGGTATTTTAATGGAAACCATTAGAATTTCTTTGATGGCTTCTATTGTTTTGAGGCAGGGGCAAAGGGGCAAAGTTTGTCTTGACAAACTGTTTTTTTACTAGTTATATAATATGAGCTCATAAAAACTGCAGGTATAATAAATACAGATGATAAAAATATCACACTGCTTGACTGCCCAATTTGTGTCATTTTCAGTATCATATGTTCTATCAGTATTATGCGAAGTATATAACACTTAATAACAAACCAGGCCAATTAATTCCAGCACCACATCAGAGTTTTGACCAACATACATTATGTTTGCATTACTCTGAAGGCTTCATCTGTCTCTCTTCAGTGGGTTAACAGTGTTTGTGTCTTCAACTAGGGAAGAAAAACTCTGAGTATAAACAGATTCAGCCTCAGCAGCCGCTCAATGGCTCTGGAGGAATGAGGCTATAAAGACTGAGCTGTTCTCTGTCTCTTACTGTACGCTCCTGCAAGAACAGGAAGACCGTGAGGTGAGGAGGAAGCCAGGAATATCAGTCCACCAGAAACATACAGAAGAAGTAAGGTAAGTAAAGACAATCTGTTATTTATGATTCAAAGTTTGCAGTTTTTTAACAATAAATTCCCCAGTTAGAGTTCCCCAAATTGGGGGTCACGTGCTGATGAAAAGCTTGATTAAATCAGAAAATAATGTCAAATTAAAACAAATCATTTTAAAGTAAAAACAATGAAAAAAAACTGTTAAAAAATATATATACATATATATTTGAATTTTTTTAAATAAAATATATATTTTATTTGTTTACTTGAATCATAGGTTGATTACCCAAGCGCATGTGTTGCAATAATTGAAATATAAATGTTTACCTCAGAGGGACTTCAAGAAAGTACATCAGTGGTTTGGATGACAAAAAAAAAATCCCTGTAATAAATGACACATAAAGTGTAATGTAAGAGTCCTTTTTTGTTGTTGTTGAAGTGTGTTTAGATTAGACCCCAAATGTAAACAAAAGTTGTAAAACAGCAGTTCCCTAAATATAATCTTAATAGATTTCCATTTTGATATTTCTCATCTAATGCAATCACATTCACACACACTGTAAAGTTCAACTTAAGAGTCTAAATACTTTTTGGAGTCACTCTGGAATAGATCAGACACAGAATTTCTGATGTCAGTTCAGAAAGTTTATTTATTTGTATTAAAAAAAATTATTTGTTTTTATTTTTATACTTTGTTTTCATTTTAATTTAAAATTTTCATTTTGCTGTGTTTTTGTCATTTTTATTCATTTTCTAATTCCTAATGCCCCCCCCCCCCCCCCATTTTTATTTAAAATTAAACCACAACAAAAATTAGAATCTAGCTGAAATGAAATAAGGTTTGTAATATTTTACTTTAATAGTTTATTTTATTTATTTTTTTATGGTTTTAGTTTTAACTATAACAACCCTGGTTCTAAACTAATGGCGTTTAAAACAGCAGTTCCCAAATTTAAATAATTCTAATATTAACAAATTTCAACTGAAGTAAACCAATTGAGAAGACTGAAGTTCATGATGCTCTTTTCTCTTCTAGAATGCAGTCAGAGCTTGTGTCACTGGCGACGCTTCAGCCTCCAAATGCATCCGTCACTCCAGCATACCTGGATTTTTTCAACTCAACAGAGTGGCAGCTAGTCTACTCCATCATTCCACCGTACATCTTCACCGTGTGCTTGACAGGAATTCTGGGAAATTCTTTTGTATTGCTAGTGTTCCTGCTCCAGAGAAGCCGCTGGTCCGTGCCTGAGATCTACCTCGGCAATCTAGCGCTGGCCGACCTCATCCTGCTAGTCTGTCTGCCGTTTTGGGCCATGAACATCCTGAACTATTTCATGTGGTCTTACGGAGAGATCATGTGCAAGGTGGTCAACCTCTCCATCACCGTCAACATGTACACCAGCATCTACCTGCTGGTGATGGTGAACGTGGACCGCTACCTCGCACTCGCCTTGACCATGAAGGCCATGTGGCTGCGACGGAAACGCTACGCCAAGTTCATTTGTGTTGTTCTTTGGCTGTTTGGTTTGGGAATGGGAGCTCCGACGGCTGTCATGCGAAAACTGAAAGATATTCCAGGTCACCGAGCCGTCGAATGCTACATGAATTATCCCGACAGGACTTGGAGACTTGCTCATTTACTGCAGCTGAACCTGGTGGGCTTCGCTCTGCCATTCCTGGTCATCACTTTCTGCTGCATCAATATCATCCGGGCTTTGACGCGTCGGAGAGACATCGGTTATTGGGAGGACAGAAACGACAAGAAGGCTACGGTCCTGGTGTGCACCGTCACCCTGCTCTTCCTCATCTGCTGGGGTCCGTTTCACTTCGTAACTTTGCTAGACTTACTCTGTGATCTAAAGGTTTTGGATGAGAATGAGTGGTCTCACTTTCTAAACATCGGAAGCCAGTTTTCGGTGTACCTTGCGTTCTCAAACAGCTGCCTGAATCCGCTGCTGTATGTTTGCTCAGGAAACTATTTCAAGAGGAAAGTCAACAGCATCTATAACAGAAGGAAACGCTCCTCAGATGTGACTGCGCTACAGCGGACGGGTCTAACCTCTACGACAACCGCCAATCAAATCAAGCCCGTTGTGTTATATGAGAAAGACTAGAGTAAGATTTTTACAACGTTTCTAGTATTCTAGTATTTCTAGTATTGATGAAATTATGAGGGTTTATATCAAACAATTTTTTTTTCAATTATTTAAAGTGCCCCTATTATGGGTAATGAAAGGTTCATATTTTGGTTTTGGGAGTCCCCAACAACAGGTTGGCATGCTTGCAAGGTCAAAAAACACTTTCATTGTCTTATAATATGCATTTATTTTTCCCTTACTTGCTCAACGACTCCCAAAGGATTCACTCAACGATACATTTTTCCAAACCCCTCCTTCGCATGACGCTAATCTTCAGTGATTGGTCCGATTGGTCTGGTACATGGTGCCTGTAATGCCTCATAAAGCAGCATTTGTGAGTGCAGTGCTGCTTTGTGTGCAGCGTTACCGGGGAAACCGCTATTTTTCCGCTCCAAAAGTGGCAAAGAATGAATTTGCATTTTCATTCAGACCAACATGAAAAGACCAACAAGTGGGCGGGAAATATGCTAATGTTTCACATTGACTTCAACATGAAACGGCTTGGGATTCATTTTAAAAACAACTCCTTTCAATGATTCAGAATTGACAATAACTTTATACATGGTGCACTTTCAGATTTAAAACTTGGCAGGATGATTTCATTCACTTAGAGCTGTGTTACACATGAAAGGTCATTTTCAAAAATCCATAATTGGGGCACTTTAAGAAATAAAAATTACTTTTCACCTGATTATCTTAATAAATTTGTTTGAATAATTATTTTATTATTTTACTTTATTAATTTGATTAATTATAGAATATATGTGACCCGTGCTGGCAAAATGAGCCTGAACATGCATGGGTTAATTTTGAACTACATGCAAAAGAAGTGAAAAATGTCAATGAGTTTTTCACAAAAATTAGTTCATTAAGCCCTCGTCTAGCGATCGCTCTAAATGCTCTAAATAGTAATTAAACACATAAAATTATATTTATTTGTATGTTTTCTGAGAGGTGTACCTTTAATTTCTTTCTTTCTTATATTTGTTCCACTGTTTATTTGCATCTTTGTTCTATTTTTTAATAACAAATATAAAATGAAAATAGCTATATTGTGATTATTAATATAGTAATTATTATTAAAAAAGAACTGGAGGAAAAGATGCAACACTGCTATGTGATTTTGCGTTGGGACTACGTTGAAAACTTTAACTCGATTTTTCGAGTTAAAAGTTTTTTTTAAATGGAGATTGTGAAAATAAAAATAACTAATTTTTGAAAATTTGCTCAGTGCAACTAATTTTGCCATCACAGGTCACATATTACAGAACAATTACATTATATGCATTAAGTACTTTTGAAACAAACAAATAAATAAATACCTGATGTTTCAAGGTTTTTTTTTTTTTTTTAATCTGATTAACTCTACCTAGTATATGTAGGGAAAATAAATGAATCAATCAATAAATTTATAGCTGACAAGCTACACAATATCGCGTTCATAATCGCAGGCAACACATTGCTGATAATGAACGCGGTATTCTGTAGCTTGTCAGTGAACTATGGTTCTGTGTAGTAAATGCCGCTTCATCTGAAAGCAGGTGATGGAGATTTACTACTAATCACAGAACCGGCTTTACTGGCGAGATGCGCATGATCATCGCATTCGATTATTTGGACAGCCTTATCTTAAAGTACATGTATGTCTGCACTTTGTCTGTACTTTCTGCACTGGAAGTTCCTGACACCAAGACCTTGTGTGTGTAATAAAGCTCTTTTTGATTCTGATTCTGATTCTGATGTATATGCACAATAACATACTAACATAACCAAATGCACAATAACATATGTTGGCTCATTCTGGCTTTAATTTAGGCAAAAACAAAATTCTGGACACTATAGCTCTGTTCCAAAACCTGTGTATGGTCTACATAGACAATGTCCTACTCAAGTGATTTTCACACAGCATGCACCTCTTTGAACTTGACAAAACCACAGCACTTATGATATTTTTTTTTTTTTAAAGTGAGACATGTTGCAGCGGTCAGAGATGTTAATATGATGCTTTGCTGATTGGAAGAGAGCTCAGATATGTTAACACAATTCAGTGTCACGAGTTCGTTAAGCAGCTACAAATGTTCATGTATCTAAATGTTTACCAAGGTTACGCTTAAAAGTATTTACAGCAATGATAAATAGTTTTTTTCCAATAAACTCTCAGCTTTTTCCCTTGAGGTTCATGGGTTTCAATATAAACAGGAAGTGCCAGATTAGAGGAAGCTGATTCAGATAAAGAACGCTAAGCACAGACCCACTTCTTCAAATCAAATGCGTTGATGCAACTTTGAACAAAGAGGACTCAGAGGTGAGCATCTATCTTATTACACGCTTAATATCGAAACAGCAATGTCTCCACAACATTCACAAAAACAGCTGAGCAGGATGTTTACCATCATCAGAGGAGCATTAAACTAGCACAGATTTCTGTCTGTGTCTGTAAACATTGCTTAAACTACCATAAAGCTCAAGCTGAGGTCATTCGATTTCTAAACCAAATATGGGGAAGAAACACTTTAAACAAAATATTTACATTCAACCAGCCTTGCTGGCGAATGAATGTCATTAATTCATCATTACAAAACAGTGTTCCCCCTGCCATTATATTAGGGGGGTGCAGACGTGCGGTTTTGTTTACTACTCATACAGAAGCACACGTGAGGCTTGCGGTTTTAACGTCTGCCGCCTCACTAAATGAGGACATAAATACATGAACAACATCTCCAGAAGTGCTCTGAGAGTCACTTCATGAGCATTTGACCGATTAATTTGAGTAAAACTATCCTCATATCCAGGCTCGTAACCAACTACGAGGCCACCTCGGTAAATGTTTCATGTTAAAAAATTAAATTTGTTCTCTGAATGACTAATTGCTGTTAAACTCCTCATATGAATGTCAGCATGACATGTGTAATTCAGTTTAGACAGTTTGCAAGAATTTTAGCGTCCGTGGTATGAAAATGATTATTGCCAGATGCTGACGAATTAAACGAGTCTCTTGTGAGTGAGGACTCGGGCACAGCCTCCGTGTTGCCAGATGCAACTATTATAAGCGTTTTTAGTCTTTTCCACTTAATTTGACACTTTGGTTAATAAAGTAGGAAGTTGTAGTTTAGGGTCAGCGATATCTTTGTCTTATCTTATTTGCAAAAGATTAGACATAATTTTGGTTTATTTTAATTTATTTTTCATTTTTAATAGCAATATCTGGCAACACTGCTTTGGGTTGCAAACTGACAGTAATCGAAAAAGCCACAGCACAGGTTATTGATGGCAGGATACAACATTCAGTGAGGGAAACGAGAACATATCATGATATTACCTGTCAGAAACATTATCAACGCTGTCAAAAACAGTACTTAACACTAGTACGCAGATTTGTAGAAGAATAGGTTACATAATGAAATGAAATACGCAAACACTAGCGTAGATGAAGAAACCATGAAGAAGTCTATTCTATGTCATTCAGTATAGTAGTTAAATTTTCACAAATCATGTTATAAACATTCATAAGAGCACTAGACAAAATTATCAGCTATATATCAATGGTTATTAATAAAAACTATAACAGTAATATATTGCATGAATAATAAACAACTGATTCAGTTATCCACCCTTAACTAGTACAGTATTAACCAATTTTGATGCAACAAATAGGGTATGATTTAAAAATGATCATCCCTCCAAAACAGAGAAAACATCTTTCACAAACATCTACATGTCTGTCTCTTTTAAAGCGTTTATAGTGTATATAACGAGTTGTATTTGTTTTGTTTGATCTTAATTAATTAGACATGCTTTTTGATTAATTAAATTTAATTTGACAATTAAAAAGATGTCCAGAAAAATTTAAATGGAAAAAAATATATATTTTTTAAAATTATTATTTATATTTATAAATAGATTTTTCTTGACTAATGTATACGTCTTATTTAAATGTGTGCTGTGACACAACATACACATGCATATTGTGTGTATTTACAAAATATATAACTTTTTATATATAAATAAAAAATAATTTAAAGTACATTTTAATGACTGGTAAGATACTATTATTTTATTTGTTTTATTATATGTTATTTCGTTGTATTATTTAAGCTCATTTTGGACCTACAACCTCTTTTTTCAGAAAAACCTAAAAGTACCCCAGAAAGTGTAGTACTATCATTTTAAGCTTAATGAATGCACATTTGCATGCAACACAAACATAATAAAGTATCCAGACACTATTCTATGATGTATTATGTGCCAAAACTGGCACAGTTTTACTGCATACTCAGAAGTACAGTATGTACTTTCTCCACCACCAGAACACACCTCTAGTGTACTACAAGTACAAGAACTGGGATGCAGCCAGGATCTAATACTTCACTTCAGAAATGACATATACAGCCAGGCAATTTTCCACGCAATTCTTCACATAAACCACTCTCATTTCACATAGTACATCACATGAAAGATGCTTCAGTTATCTGCTGTTAATCCAGATGTGTAAACTTTCCATACGTACGGTATGATAACACTTCTGCATCTGCAGTTCATCAGTCTAAAAGGAATTTGTGCAGAAAGGTTTTATGTAACGAGCAGGTTAGAGAAATGGTTAAACAACTGTCCAGATAAAATACTGCTGAAAAGAGTCAAATACTAAAACTGTAATTGACATCTGATCAGCAGTTTTTTTTTTTGTACTGATTAGTCTAATTAAATCTAAAACAAATGAGAATATGTATGAAAATGTATGGAATACAGATGGTCTTAAATGGTTAAAAAAAAATGTTTACCACTAAGACATACTGTATTCATGACAAATACTTGGGACTTTTCATGTTTGCAACTAATCATTTCCATGTATGACAAAACATAAGAGTTCAGATTAAGGAATATAATTTATTAAATACTAAATTTAATAAAAAATAAATAAATAAATCCACTATTTTATAAGAAATAAGTAAATAAATAAATCGGAAGTGATCACAAATGTATATGTAATCTTAATAAATAAATATATAAGTAAATAAATCAATAAATAAATAATTAAATACATGGGAAGTGATTGCAAATGTATAAGTAATCCTAATTAATAAATAGGAAGTGATCCCAAATAAATGGATTTTATTAGACATTAAAAAGAAAACTTAGGTAGATGATAGATAGATAGATAGATAGATAGATAGATAGATAGATAGATAGATAGATAGATAGATAGATAGATAGATAGATAGATAGATAGATAGATAGATAGATAGATTATCACAAATGTATGGTAAGTAATCCTATTAAATAAGTAAGAAAATACATACATAAATGGTAACTGATCCCAAATGTATATTAAATAAACAAATATATACATTTTATCCTGGAAATCAACAGTCATGCTGTCCTAGTTCTTTTAAAACATGATTTGCATGGCTTGTTTTTCCATAAAGGCAACGCCTACTCACAGTATAGTACTAATTCACTGGAAGTACCTGAGAGCAGCTTTCACCTTCTTTAGAAATATGATACTTTAACATCTACCATGGACCAGAACGCTTCTGTAAACGGGACTCTGGAATCTGGAATGTGCCTACATGCAAAAACAGTGGAGCTGTACATGTACCCGATGGCTTACTCGGTGTTCTTCATCATTGGATTTCCAGCAAACTGTCTGTCCCTGTACGTGGCCTGGGTTCTGATGAAGAAGGGCAATAATTTGGCTGTTTATCTGATTAATTTGTCAGTCGGAGATCTACTGTATATCCTAACTCTACCTGTTTGGATCCTGATGGCCCTCGGCCATGCGGTGAACGGCAGTCTGTGCAGCGCTATAGCGGTGGTCATGTTCAACAGCTTCTACGTGGGTTCAGGCTTTCTGTGCTGCATCTCTGTGGACCGATATTTAGCCATCGTGTTTCCGCTGCATTTCGCGTGTGTGCGAGAGGTCAGAACCACCGTGTTGGTGAGCGCCATTGTATGGATGGTGGAAATTGTGCTTCATGTGGGTCTTCTAACCCACACGGAGGCGATCGGGAACTTTTCTGCCAGCCGTATGTGCGAGGAGCCGATGATAATGACCACCACCGCCGCAAACGTGGCCATCACACGCGCAGTCCTGGGATTTCTGGTTCCTGTGCTCATTATGAGCTTCTGCTTCGAGGAGATCATCAGGGCGCTGAAGAAAAGCACCTCTACTGTGGTCAGCGAACGGAGAAAGATTTGCCGCCTTCTCTTCTCTCTCCTTTTCACCTACTTGTTGGCTTTTACACCCTTCCAGGTGGTGATGTTCATCAGAGGACTGCTGGAGCCTGGAAACTGCAGCGTTGCGCACAATCTCAGAGACTATTACATGGTGTTTGTGGCCACAACGACAATAAACAGCGTTTTAGACCCCATCCTTTATTGTCTCATAAGTGACAGTGCCAAAACTGAAATGAAAAGACTTTTTAAGCTCTGTGAGGGGCAATTCAGTAAGATTTATTCATCTGTGGTGAAAACCTGACATTCTGAATGCACTGCTTAATGTCTTGACAGAGACGGACTCATTTGTTATTAACAGACTGAATATGTTTGTCATGATCCTATGTGTGTAAAATCTGACTTGGAATTATTGTCAGATTTTTTTTTTTTTTTTTTTTTTTTTTAAATGGAACAGATTACTGAACCTTTTTTGAGAATCATATTTGATGCATCAGGCTTTAATAACATGATATTGATATAATAGCCTATGGAGTAAAAAACAGCTCAATTTTATTTCAGAGACTCAAACTGAGCAAAACTATGCTCTGAAAAACATTTCTGCTGCTTGTAATGCAAATCAATGACATCTTTCTGACAGTAGCTATAGATACATAAAATGATCTAAATATCAGCGGTCACTCTAGATCTCCAATAATGTCTTAGTAAGATGAGATTGAAATGATCCAAACATATAATGCATTGAAATCCAATGCTGATTGAGAGATGAAGAAATAAACGCTCGTCAGAAGATCCTGATGGTCAGATTTGAGACGCACTGATTTTTCTAAAAAATGATTGATGGAGAATCAAGAATAAAGCTGAGCTGCTTCAGTCCAGTAAGTGTTCATCTGGAAATATTACTAAAGTTATTCTTCCACTAACCTGATAAAACAAATCAGTAAACATCTGACAACAAGACACGTGAAGCACCAGCTGAAGCTAGACGTTTGTACAATTACACTAAAAAGGACATTTAGTCAAATCATTTACAGGCCTTATCAAATATGATACAGTAGCTTTACAAGGTTAAAAACCTACAGGCTTCTGTTTAAAAAGTTTGTATACAAATCTAAATTGTAAATATGTGTGAAATTGTTTTGATGACTTCTCTGTTATTTTGAGATGTGGAAAATAGTCATATACAAATGAGCAGATGAGTCCAACCCTGTTCTTTTGTCTGGCGTGTGTATTTGTTCCTGAAAAGGAAAAGAGAGCTGTGAAACGTATCTTATCTGTTGCAACAAACATGCAAAGCTGTTATTGAAATATTGTCTGTGGTTTCTGAGAGATGTTTGACTTTCACCTGTTCATCTGGCAGAAATGCAAAACAAACTACTGCTATTAAAACACTTGATGTAAAGAGGAAATGGCTCAACTAAAAGGAAAGTTCTGTCATTATTCACTCACTTAAACCCTTAAGAATTTCTTTGTTTCTACTAATACAACAAACACAAACAATGGGAAATTGAGCAAAGTGATCATGCAGGTTGTTTAACAGTGACTTTGCTCTACTTAAAAACCCTTCTATAATATCTAGAATTGATTTAAATTGAAATAGTTTCGCTTAAATTTCAAACTGCAATCTTACATAGTGAAGACGGATAACTCATTATCAAAAACTTAAAGACAGTAATCCAAGAACAACGCGAGTGACTCTTTAGGGAGAAATGCCTATATATAGCAAACAAACAGTGGTAAGCAAGAGAACCATAAATAGAAGAACGAGTAATGATTTCAGGAAGGCAGAACACTCACAGTACTGTCACTTCTTGAGTGTTTGGTGGTTTTTGCACACTGTCGTTAAACGGAAGCAAACGAGGAAGTGATGTTTGCTATTATTTCCTCCCATGTGGAGGAGAGCGTTGTACGTGCAGTTCTTTCATGCATATCTTAGTAAATCTTATCATAATTCAATTTTTTATTCCAAAAAAACGATTCCTGAATCGCTGCACTTATGGTGAGTTTAGATTTGATTCTCTTCAGATGAATATTCAGCACATGGGCTTTTCATGGTGTGGCACGTACAAAGGTTTGTTTGGTTGATTTATTGCAACATTCTAGTGACGCTACAATGTTATTCTAGTAATATTTGGGCTGTTTTGTGATAGATATTGTGGGTCAGTAAATAAATCAACTTAAAGAGAAAGTTCACTCCTTCTGTCATCATTTACTCGCCCTCATGTCGCTCAACTCGCGTAACGTTATTTCTTTTGTACAAGCAGATCTTAGGCAGAATATTGACCCAGGTCTTCCGTACAGCAAAAGCAACCAGTGACTGTTGAGCTTAAGCCTCGTAAAAATGAAAAATAGTCCATATATTACAAGGAGGGTACATTACAAGTCTTCTAAATCAATATGATAGTGTTACGTGAGGAAGAGATGAAAATGACTTACATTTTACACTTTTATCCAAAAGCAACTCACATTGCATTACAGGTGTTTGAGTTCAGTGTCAGTCTCTGCTGTTTGATCAGAGGTTTGCATGATTTTTCTTTGAAAGAAACTGTTTTTTTTATTCAGCAAAGATGCCTTAAATTGATCAAAATGACATTTCAAATGTTACAAAACATTAACATTTAAAATAAATGCTGTTCTTTTGACCTTTCTATTTATCAAATATCAAATGTATGACAGTTTCTACAAACACATTCGACAGCATAACTGTTTTCAACGTTGATAATCAGAGATGTTTCTTCAGCAGCAAATCAGCATATTAGAATGATTTCTGAAGGATCATGTGACACTTTGCATTACATAAATAAATTGCCTTTTATAATATATTCATATGAGCTATTATAACAAAATAGCTATCTTAAATTATTTTTGTAATCGTATTTCACAATATTACTGTTTTTACTCTATTTATAATCAAATAAACGAAGCCTTGGTGAACAGAAGAATCTAAATTCTTAAAAAATCTCAATTTAAAATGAAAAACTCTTATTGAAAATTAAAAAACTAAGTCTGCTATCATATGTGACTTTTATTTATTTGATTTATTTTTGACCTAACAGCATCTTTCTGTCCACATTCACTTCAAGAAAAGCGGTTTGAAGCAATGGATAATAAACTATGTTTTGCATGAGTAATTTGGTTCATAATTGCAATTCTGTCAAGTAAAACTGTCACACAGTAAATGATGTTTCTCTCTAAACTAGCTGCCTTGAGATGAACAACTCCAGCTCGAACGAAACCGATGACTGCTACCCGACTGCACAACCTGAAAAGATGGTATTCGTAAGCCTGCAACTGGCTGTGATCCTGATCGGCATCCCGTCCAATCTCTTCTTCCTGTTTGTGTCGTATCAGCTCATCCGTCAGAAGAATGAGCTGGGCGTCTATCTGTTTAACCTGGCTCTCTCAGACTTCTTGTTTATCATGTGCTTACCAGTGTGGGTTCAATACGGCATTTACGACGAGTGGCCTCACGGCAAGACGATGTGTGTTGTTTGTGTTTTCCTGCTCTTCACGAACTTCTACACCAGCGCTGTGCTTCTGAGCTGCATCGCTGTGGATCGCTACATAGCCATCGTTCACCCGCTCCAATTTTGCACTTTTAGAAAGCGCAAGACAGCGGCCAGCGTGAGTATTGCTGCTTGGATTTTTACTGCTGTATTCAATGCAATGACCGTGCATCCAGACAGTATCTACGATGAGAATAACTCAGTCTGCTTGGATTTATTTCCTTTGCCCCAAAGGCAAAAAATAGTCAACGTTGCTCGTTTTGTTGTAGGCTTCCTCATTCCTGCATTGGTTGTGGGTTTCTGTTATTGGCGGATATGTTCGGATGTGAAGAGAAACCAAACGCTTGGATCAATGGAGCGCCGGCATGTCTTCAAGCTTCTTGGATGCATTTCGTTGACCCTTTATTTGTGTTTCGGACCTGTGCACATCATGATGGTTTTGAGGATTTTGCTGGAGGGTTGCCCATATCCCAATTGGCTCTTAATTGGATATAAGGTCTGCGTCTTCCTCGCGATGCTCAACTGCCTGGCCGATCCACTCCTGTACTGCTTCACAAGCAGAACGGGTCAAGCCAGCGCTTCAAATGTGTTACTCATCCTCAGGAGAACATGGAAGAAAGAGTGTCAAAAAGAGATGGAACAACAAAACAACCAAATCCTTGGAACCGTTCCAATCACAGAAGCACCCTTTAGGACTGCATTCAGCACTGACCGCTTGTGATCGGATCATGTTCATGTTTATATATGCTATCCACCTTTTTCTTGCCGTAAAAATGGGCGTGGCCATTTGTAAATTCTATGGGTCTTGCTTCCGGTCTCATCGCTTCCAGCTATTTTTAGCTGTACAAAACAATTCGTTTTGCTGCTTAATATTGAAAATTGGTGTGTCTTACCATATTATTTTAATGTATTATCTTAATTATGATCACACTGGTTTGTAGTGCAGTTTTACCGTTTACTGCACATTGTTATTCTCCTTGTTATTTAACTATAGCGGCTAAAGAACCGGAAGTCTCACCCATAGGCTTACTTCCACATTGAAGAAAAAGGTGGTTTCTTTTTTCAAAAAGAGACTGGACTAAAAACTGAGTAATGAAATTAACTTCACAAGCTGTACGTTCAAACACAAACTGTCTGCCTAAGCTCAATTGTCTACAACATGCAGGTTGTAAAATGTTCAAACAAACTATTCCTTTATTAAGAAATGATAAGATATCTTTAATAAAGGAAAAGTTGACATTTAAACACAAAGACTGACCAAGACTGACAAAGAACTGTCTGTCTGCATCAAGGCAATGTACAGTTACGAAAAAGCCTTGGTTTTTGAGAAACGAGAACAGTGTTTCATCAGAATTTCCTGTTGGTTTCATTTTCACACTCTCTTCTCTATATTTTGCTCAAAATATTATAAACATCTGAAGTGTAACATTAAATATATTCTGAGTGTGATATATTATACAAGGCTGTGTCCAACTTTGATAGTAACATTGCCTTGATTTGTCAATAATACAATTTTCCTATACTGATGCGTACTGTTTATGACTTCAAACTACACAACTGTTCAAAGTTTTGGGGTATATGCAATATTTAACATTGATACACGATGCGAGTGTGCGTGTGTGTGAATAGACCAATTTGGAGTAGACGTCAGGTGCCACAAAAACACTGGTAACAAGTGAGGGAAACGGCTAAAATCCATGGAATAAGGGGAAAAAAATTAGTTGTGCCTGTGAATGTCATCCGAAGCTAAACGCAGATGTTTAAACAGACAGACTATGGATGAAAACTGCTATGATTACTTTTAATGCACAATATTCACATTAGGGATATGCCGGTATCAAATGTTCATGTTGCGATTAATTACTAATGCTTTTATCACGGAATACGGTACGATATTGTAATGTTGTCATAATACAGTATAACAGGTTTACTAACTTTTTTCTTATAACAAAAATAACTGAACATTTAAATACAATAAAGCAATACACATATTAAAGTGCAAAAGAATTATAAAGACCAATAGGTATCACTTTACAACATTCACTATTAGCAATATTTGCTACAGGAGGTATTAATCTTTGTTAAAAAAACTACAAATAACAGTTGCAACTTTTGATTTTAACTAAGTGTTATTAAATATTGGAATTACCTAATATTAGTGAATGCTTAGAAGATTTTCGCTGACTTCAATGCGAATAATAAGTTGCTTGGATTTATTGCATTTAAACATGAATGCGTCTATGAAATTGTATCACTGTACCCCCCTTGGCCCTAATCAACATTCATAAATCTTCCCATCTTCTACTTTCATGCCAGTGTTCTTTGTCATATCATCTTGTAAACCAAAAGCTTTCATCATCAGTGACTACTGGCATTGAAACCTCCACCCACATCCTTCACCTCATTCCTGACAACATCATTGATCAGCCCTGTGATGGGAAACATGATCTAACTGTATGGTCTTTGCTCGCTTAACCTAAACATATCTGCGAGTTCCCTAGCGATGCTTTTATTGGCGGACCTAAATCCGATAGTTCCTCTCGACTCATCCTGTAGGATCAGATGCTCAACTCGCTGTGTCAGCAGCAGGCATCTGGGGTTTTGAGACCATTTCGATACCTTCATACCCTTGATGTGCCCTTAGTGAGACGTAACTTGGTTACATAAGCTTCAGACTTCAGAGCATCAATATCATTCATCTTTCATCATTCTGTCAGGTTTCTACACATGCCTTGATATTGCAAAACATAGTTATAGTGCAATCTAATTGGAATTAGATTGCATTAGAATTATTTTTTTATTATACTAAAAAAACAAAAGTGTAGGATTTACTTTTAAACACTTTTCATTTAGGAAATTTCTCCAAAATTATACAAATAATTACAAAGAAATGGCAAGTAACACACTGAATTAAGCATGACATTTAGAAAGACCAAAATTGTCTTGTCTAATTATTTCAAGGTATTTTCTTGTCAAATGTACTCCAATCATCTTTTTTTGCAGTGCACAAATGATATTATCAAAAAAGCATGACCCAAGTATCTCATATGCAAACAACACAGACATCCACAAACCAACCCACTGATACAAACCGTACACGAGTACCATAGCACCATATGCTCACTTCCTGTCTAAGTTCCTGTTCTTAGCCAGAATAAGCTTTCATACAAATATATATATATATATATAATGTACACACACACACACAAAACTGGTTGCTGATCTTAGTTTAACAGGAAATAGTCAAAGGCTTTCAAAAGTGTGCAAATAAATGCAAGTGAAGAAATACTATATTGTATGGGTCTGTATAAGGAGAATAAATGTTTAAATTAAGTGTTATTTTCTGCGTTTTTTTTAGTGAACGTTTGTGTGTGTGTGTGTGTGTGTGTGTGTGTGTGTGTGTGTGTGTGTGTGTGTGTGTGTGTGTGTGTGTGTGTGTGTGTGTGTGTGTGTGTGTGTGTGTGTGTGTGCGCATGCGTGCGTGCTACTGTTTAATGTTTAATGTTTCACATTTAAATGAGTTTCAGTTTTGTTGTTGTTTTTGTGGTTATATTGAGCTGAAGAGTAGCTCGTGGTTTGGTTGTGTTTGGCCACTTATAGATTTACATTGTTTTGACTCTTTGACCAATGACTGTGCTATATTGCCATGCAGTATAGTAACAAATTATATCTTACTTGTTGACTAAATGTACATACAAAATAAGTTACAATTAGCATGTGCTATATTAGCTGTTGGTTTCAGGGTTGTTATAGTTAACTAAAACTGAAACTAAAGTTAAAACCATAAAAAAGCTTCCTTAAAATAGTATGTAAATTATGCTACAATATATTAATAATAATAAACTTTATTTTATAAAGCGCCTTTAAAAGCAGCTTCTCAAAACGCTGAACACAATGTAATCAAATACAATAAAAAGCAATACAAAATCAATGAGCAAATGCAAGTTTAAAAAAAAATATGTCTTAAGTCTTAATAATTCTGAACTTCCCTAAGTTCAAGAGGCACAGAATTCCAAAGGACAGGAGCATAGAAAGAGAAAGCCTTATCACCCATAGATCTTAGACGTGTTTGAGGAACAACCAACAAGTTTGACTGAGAGGAGGGCAATCTATGACTAGGAGTGTATGGATCAAACAATTCTGTGAGGTAATGTGGTGCCAGGCCATGTAATGCTTTAAAAGTAAGCATCATCATTTTAAAATCCACACTAAACCTGACCGGGAGCCAGTGCAAAGATTCAAACAGCTAAAAGAGTGTTACAATAGTCTAACCGTGAGACGACAAAGGAATTTATCAGCATTTCCGCGACTGTAAGATTTAATATAGGGCGCAGTCTTGCGATATCTCTTTCAAGAGTCGGGGTAATAGAGTCACTGATAAAAATGATTTTGTGGTGAAGTAAATACTACAGAAAAACAAATGTAATTTCTACATTAAATAATTTAGTTCAGGCAAGAATTGAAATAAGAGTAAATTCAATATTAGTACTCAATTTAAGCTTGTAGAATTTAAAGTTTGAACTTACAAGTATTTTTTTTACTTGGAATTGTTTGTTATTTTGACAAATATTGTT
The DNA here is from genome assembly GCA_036784905.1 of Acrossocheilus fasciatus. Classification (NCBI taxonomy): domain Eukaryota; kingdom Metazoa; phylum Chordata; class Actinopteri; order Cypriniformes; family Cyprinidae; genus Acrossocheilus; species Acrossocheilus fasciatus. Next base: position 2,324,672 of record CM071954.1, on the reverse strand, counting down.
TAAGCAAATATCAATGTCATGATCCCATGATTCCCATCATGCACTTGGGCATGAATAATTAATAAGGTAAAAATCTTTGCTGTTTTCGAGATGTATTTACACTGTTTTGTGGTTGCTTTTGTTGTTAGGTTAAGTAACTTGCTGTTTTGTGACATCTGGAGTTCATTTTTTACTCAAAATGACCCATTCATACTCAAACACTATTTACTGATCGTCACCGTCATTGTGTATCATGTGCCAAGTATTCAGGTCCAAGTGTTCATTCAGTTAAAAACTATATTGAGTCAACATATTACCTTAAAATGCTACCTGGTCTCATGGCATTTATGTACATGGGTGCACTTTTTAGCATGACATGAAATACGTACCAATAAGTACATATCACTGCAGTTTCACACAAATTTACAGAGTTGCGATTAATAAAGCGTAATTTTCACACAATTACTTGAAGAATATCATGCTATGACTTCAAAACAATATTAATATGCTGGGAGATTTGAAAACTGATGCTTTTGAACGTTAGCATCGCACACATCCAGCTTCATATCTATGGGTTTTCATACATGATAAATTTGTTCGGTAGCTCACGGTGTACGGAGATGAACTTAGGAGACAAGCACCGGTTCGAATCCTGTGTAACTACGGTTCGACAAAACAGTTAAAATCTGCATAAAAGTAAGTTCAAATGGCACAGTTGCATCAGCTAATACGCTTTTATATCAGTTTTGCATTTGTTAACACTATCGGGTAGGTTTAGGGTTGGATTTGGTGTTGGGCATATTTCCAACACGATAGAGCATTAACTTTTAGCCCAGTCCCCTGATATTGGAATTATGAACCGCCTCAATACGTATCTGAAGCAATGTAATAAAAAAACAGCAATACGTACCAATATCTACGTAATAAAAACGTGCCAGGGTTCACATATTGAACCTGTGTTTTAGCGCCACTCAGTGGACATTTCTATTTCAAACTGCGGCAAAACGTGCAGCAAGGTACGTAAAACGGCGTTGCACAAAAAGTGTGCGTATTTTTATGAGACCAGGTTGCTAAAATGAATAACAAGCAGTTATACGTGCTTACATACGTAATTGTGACTTAACCACATGCTTTCTAGGCTTTTTTTCCCTTTCTTTTTTTCAGTGCTATGTTGTTTGAGTAAAGTATTGTAGGGTAAACTTAAAATAATTAAGTAGAAATTACTCATCAAACTCTACCTGGCCACGTTAAATTTACTTATTTTCTTTACTAATTTTAGATAACTTAGTTAAGTAGATTTAACTTAATTCCACATTTAAATTTTACTTTAAAAAATATGCGCGCAAAAACTTAAATTAAATTTAACTTCTTATTTTTTTCACATGGCCAGCTTTAGTAATTTGATGACAGGAACCAATAAGCATAACTTCAGTTTTACCACCGTTCAAACACAAGAAATTATTATCCATCCTTTTTTTAATCTCAGTAATGCAGTCAGACAAATAAGCAACGTCAAGGCACTCATGAGGTTTTGAATGTATATAAATCTGCGTGTCGTCGGCATACAAATGATAATGAAGGCTGAGCGATCTCAAAAGGTGGCCTAAAGGTGACAAATAAATGTTAAAAAGTAAAGGGCCTAAAACCGACCCCTGAGGGACACCAGTTGAGACAGAGCTAATCTCGGACCTATAACCACCCATAGAAACAAACTGGGAATGGTCAGTAAAATAAGACCTCAAACACTTCAAGGCAGTCCCAGACACACTAAAAGACGAGCAAGTAATAGACTGTGATCCACAGTATCAAACGTGGCTCTAGATCAAGAAGAATAAGAATAGATATTGCACCAGAGTCAGAAGCCATCAACAAATTGTTGGTTACCTTGACCAAGGCCGTCTCAGTACTGTGAAATTTACGAAAACCCAAATGAAGAGGTTCAAAAAGGTTATTAACTGTGAGATGATTACACAAATGAAAGAAAAACAATACGCTCAAGTAATTTTGCCAAAAATGGGAGATTTGAAATAGGACGAAAGTTACTGAAGCCGTCCAGTGCAAGATTAATATAAGATGAATTGCTTCCAGGGCCACAACTAAATTAGTTGGAACAGTTTCCTTTTTTCCGAGTAATCAAATTTGTGTTTTTGCTACAAATTATTACATTCCTCTAACTCAATAGTTTGCTGGTTGAATATAATTTCATTAGAGGTTGTCTTAAATCAAAAAGATTGATGCAAACTGTAATTTTTTAAGCCAAAACATGTTTTAGATTGCATTAAAACACTGAATATTTGAATGAACATGAATAGGTCAAATTACACATTGACTAAGTTCCCTTTTGTTTTTCAGTTTCACCCTTAAAATATTGTTTCCCTCCTTAATATAGACATGAATCTTCCATGACAGGTGTAAGATTGCTGATCTTTCTTAGTTACTAAGTCAGAAGTTGAATCTAAATCTGATTTCCATTCGTTGTCTGACGACAAAACAATATTACATTGTTTCCAGGTTTTTTTTTTTTTTTTTTTCAGTAAATAAATAAACAACACAATCAAATACAACATTTCCACATTTCTGTAAACGGTAAAGACACTAAATAACACACGTACGCATATGGGGAAATGATGTGGTGACTGAAACATGACACAAATCTTTTGATTTTTATAATTTTCAGCAGTCTTTTCATCTTGTCATTTTTACAAGTTATTGTTTTTAATACGTTTATATTTTTATTCATATTTATTTCAGTTTTAGTTTAGTTACTTTAGTATATCAAGTTAAACTAAAAATGAGAAATGTTCCTTTGCCATAGATAAAACAAATATATATATATATATATATATATATATATATATATATATATATAATAATTAAAAAAAAAAAAAAAAATATATATATATATATATATATATATATATATATATATTTTTTTTTTTTTTTTTTTTTAATTATTTTATTGCAAGTACAAATTTGGTTTTAGTTAAGGTAAAAACTTTATTCTGCACAAACTTTTTGTCTACAAAATGCCTAGCGTGAGAAAATATACAAAAACAAAGATGCAAAAATGAAAGAGAGGAGGAGGAAGATAAAAAAAAAAAAAAGGTTTGGTTGTTTGGGGAAATTATGACATGGGGAAAAAGCTTAAGAAAATTGTGGTGGAATATGCAAATTATTTAGCAGCCGCGCACATAATATCCGCGTTCTGATTGGTCAGATCGCCTGTCAATCAAGCTCTTTAATTGCTAACGGTCAATTGCTCTCGTCGCTTTAACGCGCAAACACAAACGGTCGCTCTGAGAAAAGTGACCAAAACTATTACGACAGTAAAGCAGCAACAGTTTCTGATACACTTATATGTCATAAACCATACATTAATCCAATATATTGCTAATAAACAAGTGTACACAAGGTAAATAAATCCTCATAACTTACTTTTTTGAAAAGGCGGCGCGTGCGAACCTCCTCTGGTCGTTATCCTTTCATTCTGTACATTTCATCATTAAATCCAGTGATCTATTTGAAATATTTTCTAGATCAGCGGTTAAATCTCAGGCAAACACCTGCCGATGCAGAATTAGTGTGTGTTTATCCATCCTCCGTGAAAACTTTTCATAATGTGAATAACGGTCACATGTCTCTCTGTCAAAGAACCAATCATTTAGCTAACTTTACATCTGTCACAGATGACGACAAATCTAATTATAGTTCAACTTTTTGTTTTAATGTGTGGTTTAAATAACAGTAGCCATTTGCCTAAATAATAATAATTGTTCAATAAAAAACATTTAAAAAAATAAAATTAAGTTGGTCTTTGGGGCGGGGCGCCATTTCGTAGCGCGCAGGAGTCACTTCGGTTTCACTGCAAACGTTTTATTGAAAGTATAATACAGTATCTAAAACCCTATATTATTTTACTAATTTGTGAGGGTTGTTTTGTTTGTTTTACAGAGGGCTTGTCTAAAAAGCACAGTAAGAGTATTAACTAGCCTTCTCTTCCTCTTAATTACGCCAATTTCTAGTTAAAAAATGTATGAAAATTGATTAAACTGATCTGAAATCAGGTAAAAATCATTGAGTGGTTCCTTGACTGGACCCTTTTCACAAGACTGCGATGACCAACAACGGTCATCAGCATCATAAAGCTTTTTTTTTCCATTATTATTATTTTTTTTTTATGTTTGTACATTATAACACTACTTTGTATTACATCACATTTGCATCAAATTACAAAAAAACTAGTTAACGCTAATGCCAGGGTGTTTCTAATACAGGGTCTATGACGGTAAATTTGAAATCTCTCTACTTTATTTATATTTTTTCCTTTTTTGAAAGTCGTGAAAACGCTATCATGCAGTTTTTCTATTGCTATTTGAGCAAATGGGAATGGAAAAAATATATATTTGTGCTAGTCTCCGATTCATTGCTCTCGAAGTTTACCCAACTATGACGACTTCCGCTGCTGAGAAACCCGGAAATGTCAAAAAGAACTTTCGAAACATTTTGAAGCAGTTGTACCGAAGCCCCAATTACAGAGATCACGTGATTTTGGCAGTTTGCTCCAAACCAGTCGAAACAAATGATTCACAAATGTTTCAAAGCTTTACGAAACTGTGCTTTGAAAGCGCACATCAGTAGATTTAGTACGTATTATTATTGAAATACTTTAAGAATATCTACAACATAGCAACATATCTAACTTGAGCTAACTTGTTCAGAATGATTCTCATCAAACTGTTGTTCTGCCACGATGGTAGTTTGCAAATGATGATAGTTCTGTTGTTCTGCCCTGATAGAAAACTGACTAAAAGACTGTTTACGTACTAATGTCTTTTGTGGGCAATGCTGAAAATGCAATGCATATTTGCATTAAATTTAAAAATTGTGTTTTATTTATTTTAAAATGCAATGAGGTGAAAAAAAATTGAGCTTGTGCAGAAACATTTGCATTTATGTTCTTGCATAGATTACATCATGGTTCAGTGTCAGATTAGTATTATCTACCAACGATATATCCAGCAAATGATGAAGATAAAGAGGGTTCTACCCAGCCTACAGCCTTCTTTATGTAGAATTTGACCTCTCAATGCTCCAAACGTGAGCATTATTACATATTACCGCCATATAACGAGGCCAAATCTGTATATGACAGACACCATATTTAACATCCTTACCAGCTGAGCAAGAACATAAATGACTGAATGAAGAGTCAACCGTGACATGATTAAAGGTGATGCCATGACAGACGGATGCATGTGAACCATCCATCACTATAATCAGTCACAGACAGAGAAAAGAGGAGGTTACTTCAACCTTGGACACATTTATCTTCTGCTTTCATTATACAGTTGATGACTGTTCCCCGATACTGCTGACATGATTCATTTTTCCAATAAAGCATGAGAAAACCACACATGCATGACCTCAAGAAAGCAACTCGGTGTTGAATAAATCTCAGATTTACTGAAATGCAGAGAAGCAAACATCATATATCACCATCTTTGTCGGTGCAGAAATGCGTCTCACCTGATCACAGAAGATGATCGGTGTTCCCTAAAAAGACTAATTTCCTGCCTCTCTCACCTTTTCTTCTCACTCGCTGTGTATTCACAGGTTCGATGCATCTTGTTTGCAACGCTGCATTAATTTTATCTGTAAATGCTGTGAAGTGAAGGCTGTACTAGTGGAACAAACTCAATATTCCTTCAGTAACTTTACCACTGACAATATTTGGCATTCCCAACCCTAAATGATATATTTGCAAGTGCCCCATCTTTAAAAAAAAAAACACAAATAATTTTTACCATAATTTGTAGTGATTTTTAACCTCATTTCTTGAAAAATCGCCCATGCAAATCTCACTGCTAATGCTATTGTGGTTTCCTGAGTGTTGCTGATTAGTTGCTAAGCTGTTCTGAGAGCTTATTGCTATGCAGTTGCTAGTGGTTGCAATGTGGACCAAATTAAGAGCCCAACCTCAAGAGATGATTTATTTTGGTCCCTAGAAATGGCTTGTGTCCCTTCTTCAATCAAGTCAAGTGTGGGATTATTTTCAACTGTTTTATCGTCCAGCAGATGAAAACCAACCACACTTCACCTCAACAAAAGGCTGTTTTGCATGATTTGAAGTGTTATTCCTATTTGCAGCACTAATTGACAGCCAAGTTTAATACTAATTTTTAAAAGAAGTATGAGCACTACTGATAATTAGGCTTGATTTGATATTTCTAAATTTAAGATGTAGGAATTTGAATTGCATATAAAATTCACAATTTTAACATAAATTAATAAGCTACTCCTAGAAACTTAAATTTTCTGTGAAGCTTCTTTGTAATGATTTGCATTGTGAAAAGCGCTATACAAATAAACGTGAACTGAATTGTACTGAACTTAATGTGATGCTTATTTGTCAGTCATACATAAATGAAACGGGCCGGATTTCAGTAACAGTACTCTATTTATCATCAAATCCAATTTGTTTCAATCTCATATACTTGAACTGAATATTGCTTGTTCCAATTTAAATAAATGCATTTTAAAAATGTAATTATTTAAATAAAATCAAGTTCAAATTCAAAAAGTTAATAAACTATGGCATGAAATCTTTTAACAAATATGCATTGAAATAAGTTTATTAGTTCATGTTAAAATGGTGCAATCTAAATAGATGAAGGTTGCCTATTTAATTTATGCCTAATTTTTTTTTTTTTTTTTTTAATTCTATAGTACCACTTATGTAATTGAACCTGACTTCAGCAGTTCTCTCACATTTGCATGCACCCCATGTGATAATCTTAACGAACCCTTGGTTGGGAAACTCAACGGGGTGTGAAAACTCTCTCAAAATAATGAGTTTGTGCTTTCTGAGTGTGTCAGAGCACATAATGTCAGGTGTAGATGTGCTGCTGGAAACAATGACTAATGTGGTAATCTGAGCAAATCAGACCTCTTATGAGAGGTTAAAGCCCGGAAACATACTCTACAAAAGCACATGAACGCAATGTATGTTATGTAATGTAGGAACTGTGATTCACTGATGTGTTTTATTTGCATTTTTGCGCACGTTTCCAGGTTTTCCGCCTGACTTTCCAACTTGAATGAAAAAAATCAGGATCTGGATCGTCAGTAAGTGCAACAAAGCCAAAGCCACATTTCATGATTTATTTTCCCAAAGGCACTCATTACATTTGATGTAATGTTTGCACAACCGTTAATGTGATCACCATGACAACACAGAGCATGACTACGATTACCGTAATGTTTTCGAGATGTAACAGGAATGCTGTTCACTCCAGCTCACATCACTGTGACGTTTACATCAGCATTACACCATCAACACCATTATTGCATGCTGTCTTAGCTGAAATGTACATTTTGTGTGTTTCATATGGATTTGCATTCACTGTTGGGGATCAAAATAGCCAATGTTTAATTTATGCATTCACACCTTTTACCGTATTTTTGAATTACAGTGGAAGACTTTGTTCTGTGGGCAAAAAAAATGTTTGGATGAACTGTTATCAGGTGAAACTTAACAAATCAGACTGTTTTATGGCAATAATGGAATAACTGAGGATTTACAGCAACCCCAAAAAGTATTTGCAAATATCTGTCTCTAAAAAAGTAAAACATCATTTGCAACTCATTTTAAAGCCAATGTAAAACATGATTTGTGTCTAATTTTACCACTTCAAGACAAATACAAAATTATTATGCAACTAATTTTACCAATTACAGTTCATGTAAAACAGGGTTTGCGACTATTTTTATTTAAACTCAAAAGTAAACCTCAATTGCTACACATTTTACCATTTAAAGCCATTGTAAAATAACATTTGCCATACATTTGACCATTTATAAACTATTTTTCATGTGATGTATTTGACGTCACTTTAATTAATTGTCACTTTTCTTCTTTTTTGTCTTAATCAGTACTGACTGTTTTCATTTTCAACAATGGATGCCTTGTTTAATCATTTAAAATGGCACAAAGTTTTTGTGATCTGTTTTGTAAAGGTTGCATCTTCCTTTATAGAAAATATCTCTTGCTGTGATGTGTTATATTACTTAATGCAATGATATTCACACATTCTTATGTGACTTAAGAGCCCTGATACTTTTTGGGATCGCTGTATACCTCATAAAGTTGCCATTTGTTGATGGTTCTAATACTTCTAGTAAAATGGGTTTCGCTCTTATTGAATATCATCAATATGGCTTTGATTCCAGTCATTTTCAGGGGGTTTGATATGTTTATAGAGTTCAGTGTGAATGCAATATTTCACCAACAGCTATAAAGTCATTGTTGTTTAAACTCTGGCATCACAATCAAAAGGTTATTGAGAATGTGTCAATTTTTCAACCAAACTGAATAAATTAGTGTTTCGCAGAAGTCTGTGATTTGCCATCATAGATGATGGACTCATCTGAGCAGCAGTGGATATTCATGCAGGTTTGCTTTCCAAAAGACATCACGATTTAAAGCAAAGAAGGCTTTCGGCGATTCAGAACACGTCTTTGAAAAGAGCAAAAGTCCTTCAAAAAGTCTCTGTTGACAGTTTTATGATGAATAATCGGTCTTGAAGTTGTAAAGAACATAAATAATACATTTTAAAGGTATAGTTAATCTAAAAAAGAAACAAATATGACATATTACGTGACCTCATGTCACTTCAAACCCATTTCAGTTGCTTTTTCTGTGGAACTGACTAAAGCAGGAGCTCTTTTTCATATTAATAATAATATGAAATGATTAACAGTAAGCTCACAAAATGTTATTATTCACTGAAATCTTCACTTCATCACAGCTGTCAATCTCATTCAAATGACAAAAGACATATAGCACCTAATTCAACATCAATGACTTAAGCGTTTTTGAAATTTGATAAGTTTTCAATGACTCCAATTTCAGTTCCTCACACAAAGCATCATGAATCATACAGTACTTTTATGGTGTTTTTTTTGTCATTTTTGGAGCTTTCCACTGAAGAAAGAAATTCATGCAGGTTTGGAACAACATGAGGGTGAGTAAACACAGACAGAATTTCCCGTTTTTTGGCGAACTGTCTCTTTAAGGTGATGTCAGTCTGTATTCCTTGAGCTCTCCATGTCTTTTCACATTTTTGGCAACTTGTCATTTGTCACAGTGAAAATCAACTGCAGCTGATCGTAACGAGTCGAGCCGCAGCTTACAAAACACAAAGGCACATTTTCACCCTGTCATTGTCTGCCTACGGTTGATGTTCTTTCTGCTCCAGTCTTTTATTTCGCTCTTGTTCTTTGGCCTGAGCCGGTGCGAAACCGTTCTGCTGTTTGGCTTCCTCAGGATAGTGAGGCAGACACGTGAAGCCAGTGTTGGCCTCCATTGCTGTTTTCTCTTCCTCCGTCTCCTCCTCATCCTCTCTCCTCTCCTCTCCCAGAGTGACGTTGCTGCTGTTGCTGCTGAGGACATCGCCCAGCTTGCTGGCGTCTTCTGGGATGTTCCTGCGGAGGTCTTTGCTCCTGTTGCGCTTGGCCAGTTTGGTGAGCGAGCCGAAGCGGTTGAAGATGTTTTCATCGGAGGACGCCTGCTGTTCGCCGCGCTCGGCCTTCAGTCGCAGGTTGTTCAGTTTAGTGTCGATGCTCTCCTGCGAGGAGGTCTTAAAGCGCCCGGCGTCCAGACTGGCGAAGACGGCCCGTTTTTCAGGCGACAGCATGTCCAGCGAATGCGCCCTCTGCTCCAGACCCAGACGCCTGCGCTCCATGCTGCGGATGGTGGCCGCCCGCTGAAGTTTGTCGTGGATCTCACCGCTGAGGCGCCGTCGTGTCTCGCGTAACTCTGCGCGAACATTTGCCTTCCATTCTGCCGCATGGGCCTTAAACTCTCCGACCTGTGTTAGACAGATAAAGTAAATCATCATTTGCAACTAATTTTACCATTTCAAGTCAACATAAAACATTACTTACAAATAATTTTACTATTTAAAGCCATCATAAAACTGAGTTTGCAACTAATTTGACCGTTTAACATCTGCATTTGCAGCTAATTTCAGTATTTTAAGTCAAAGTAAAACTGATTTTGCAATTAATTTCACTGTTTAAAGTCAATGTAAAACTGCATTTGTAACTAATTTTACCATTTAAAATCTAAGTAAACAGAATTGCTACAAATTTTACCATTTAAAGACACCACAAAACATCATCTGCAACTAATTTTACCATTTCAAGTCAACATAAAACATTACTTACAAATAATTTTACTATTTAAAGCCAACATAAAAAAATCATTTGCAACTAATTGAATCATTTTAAATGATTCAATTAGTAAAACGTAAAACAGCATTTGCTGCTAATTTTGCCGTTTAATATCAAGGTAAAAATATTTTGCAACTAATTTTACCACTTAAAATCAACATAAAACTGCATTTGCAACAGATTTTACCATTTTAAAGTCAACATAAAACACCATTTTCAATTAATTTCAGCATTTAAAATTGCAACAGATTTTACCATTTAAAACCAATGGGGGGGGGGGGGGGCTTTTTGCAACTAATTTGATCATTTAAAGTCAAGGATAAAACAGCACTTGCAACTAATTTTACCATTTTAAAAAAAATCTACGTAAAACACATATGCAACTTTAAATTTTACCATTTAAAGTCAACATAAAACTGCATTTACAACTTATTGCAACTAACAATTTTTCAGTCAATGTAACAGCATTTGTAAGAAATGTTAAAGTCAACATACTGTGTAACAGCATTTTACTATTTATTAACTATTTTTCATAATATGATATATTTTATGGTGTGATTTTTTTTTTTTTTTTTTTTTTTTTTAAACAGCAACTGGGGTTGATATTGTCACGATAAAGATGGTGTAAAGTGTGTTTCACATCAGAACGGAGTCAGATCTGAATGGAAGTTGAAGGTCAAGTTATCCCTCCACAGCATCTTTAAGTATCCCAGTGGTGACACTTCTTTATCTGATATAGCATTATTTGATATTATGGTTGTGACCAGTATTATATTACATTAACTACCATAAAATAACTCTGTTAACTATTGACAAGAAAGGCTACATTAGCAGCCAAATCAATGACTACTTGCCTATTGATTAGCATTAGTCTACACACCCTAGTTATCATCAGCCGGAAAGGAAACAACAGGAATGTCTATGCAAAGAAAACAACCCTGCTGAAAAAAAAAAACAGTAGAAAATGTAATGGTTATAATGTGAATTGTATTGGTTTTAATGGTTATAATGTGAATTGTATTGGTTTTAATGGAAACTGTAATGGTGTCTACTATATGTGATGGATTCTATTGGTGGGATGTTAAATCCTATTGGAAAAATGCCCAAAACACACTACAAAAAGGAATTTTGTAATGGTTTTACTGGAAAAAGCTAATGGTTTATAATGGAAACCATTAGAATTTCTGTGATGGTTTCTATTGGGCTTCTATTGGTTTTTGTTTTTGTTTTTGTTTTGTTTTTAGCAGGGAGGGCTCTGATGGAGACTATTTTATATTGGAGATCATGTTTGACATATCATACCTCTTCTTTTGTTTTCTTGGACAGAACCCTGAACCAGTCTCCAATCATGCTCAAGACTGCAGCGAAATACGCCAGACCCACCAAAATCCAGAACCAGACCAGAGGCTTGTACCATTTCATGTATTCTATTTTTCGATCACCACCTATAAAAAAAAAACAAACAAAAAAAAAGTACAGTTTTAATACATTTTACCTTCCATATAAACAGAATCAGAGGTCCAAAAAAACAAAGTCAGAAGGTCCAAAACCAATATTTCAATGGAACGGAATGGTCCTAACTACTCCATTCCATTCAAAAAGATCAAAACAAGGTCACACAATATTTAAAGTCAATGTAAAATAGCATTTGCAGCAAATTTTACCATTTAAATTCAACATAAAACAGCATCTACCACTTTAAAGTCGATGTAAAATAGCATTTACCATTTTAAATTCAACATAAAACAGTATTTGCAACAAAAAATACCATTTAAAATAAATTTAAAACAGCACTTCCAGCAAATTTTACTATACATTTTAAACAAATTTTACCATTTAAAGTCAGCATAAAACAGCATTTGCAACAAAATGTATCATTTTAAGCCAACATAAAACAGCATTTACAGCTAATTTTACCATTTAAAGTCAACAGCATTTACCACATTAAATTCAATATAAAACAGCATTTGCAACAAAACGTTCAATTTATAGTCAAAATAAACCAGCATTTGCTAATAAATATTAAGTAACCCTTAACTGTACAAGACAAAATTATGTAAAATGCCTTCATCAGTGCACCTACCTGCTACATAATCTCCAATGCCAACGGTTGTGAGAGTAATGACAACGAAGTAAATGGCTTCTAAAGTACTCCATCCCTCGATGTGTTTGAAAATCACCGCTGGGATGGTGACAAAAATGATGCAGCCAGCGATGATGAAGAGTATGGTGGAGGTGACGCGGATTTTGGTCTGACTGATTTGCTTGTGTTTTTGCTGTAAAGGGCAGCAGATGCATGTGAATTAATGTATTTACATAACCAATTATTAAAGGTCCCATGACATGCTGCTTTTTGGATGCTTTTATGTAGGCCTACGTGGTCCCTAGTACTGTATCTGAAATCTCTTTCCCGAAATTCAGCCTTGGTGCAGAATTTCAGCCACTACGAGCCAGTCCTACAATGAGTTTTCCTTAGGACGTGCCATTTCTGTGTCTGTAGCTTTAAATGCTAATGAGGAGGAGAGAGGCGGGGCAAGGTGGAGGGTGTGTGTGTGGCCTTAACCAGCTTGCTCTACCATGCGCTAATGTTGACAGTGGATGTATCGCAATGGCTCTTAGACACACAGTCCTTCAAGCTTTTCAGTTTGACCCAGAATCTGATCCGGATGGAGAAGCACCAGATGAAGAAGTTGCAACTCAGCGGCAACAGCATCTCCGAATGGTTAGTTTAAAATACTGTGTCTGAATACGGTACTTTAGTTGGTTTGTTTATGTATGCTGTTACAGTTATTATCATGTAGCTAATGCTAGCCATAGGCTCAGATGAAGGAACTAAAAAATACTTCGGTGTTCATTTGTACATCCAAACACTGAACAACTGTCATGCTTCGCTGGTTTGCAAGCCATGATGTCTCTCGAGGAAAAAAAAATATATGTTAAAAAACCTCATGAAGTGAAATTTTCATGCCACGGGACCTTTAATTAATTATCTTCAGTAGATATCCTTTAAGTAAGTTGACTCACCCTGAAAACTTTCTCCACCTTCAGGATGCTCTTCATAAACACGGTCCCTAGTTGATCACCGATCCCAGCCAAGAGGAAGCCAAACAGAGGGATGCCAAATATGGCGTAAAGGATGCAGAAAATCTTGCCACCCTCAGTCCTGGGGGCGATGTTTCCATAGCCTGTAGATGTGGGTGGAGAAGACAAGAGGTTATTTAATCGTTAGAAAACAAACCGCTCTAGTTGACCCCCTCTATTAAAACCACATTCATAGATCCAGAGGGAGACAATTGGTGGCTTCCACTGAGAGAACATGGCGGTAATTACAGACTGCTGAACAAAAGAGAAGTTAAGACAAGGACAGACTAAACAGTTTCAGTCAGAGAGGAGATCTGGGCTGAAAGTCTCATGTGTTCTGCAGTTACATTCAAGAAGGTCAGTGAAAGTAAAACATGAAAAAAACTAATTGCAATGGTTAAAAATGTATTAAACTGAATTTGCCACAAATCTTATAAATTAAAGTCAACGTAGAGCAGCATTTGCTGCAAATATTACTATTAAAATTCATTGCAAAACAGCATTAACCATTTAAAGGGGTCATATGATGCTTTTTTAAAGATCATTATTTTGTGTGTTTGGTGTAACAGAATATGTTGACATGCTTTAATGTTCAAAAAACACATTTTTCAAATACTGTACATTATTGTAGGTCCTCTATGCCCCGCCTCTCTCAAACGCGTCGTTTTCTACAAAGCCCCTCCTTCCAACAAGTGCAGTCTGCTCTGATTGGCCAGCTGACACAGTGCATTGTGATTGGCCGAACACCACAAGCACGCGTTGGAAATGTAATGCCCGTTATCATAATCGCGAGCTTCAGCTTTCAAAGTAAATATACTTTGTATACAAAGTTAATAATGTCCTTAGTTTTACCATCAGTTCAAGCCCGAGAGGGGAACAGAGTCACGTGACAGACACAGTGATGATGCACGTATGTATTTTTAGTACACAAGCCGTAACTGTGATGTGACCCCCCCCTCCTCTCTCTCTCTCTCACACACACACACACACACACACACACACACACACACAAAACGCATTACTCTACACTGCACATAACTCTGCATTTGAACAGTCAATAGCAAATACTTAAACTATTAACAAAACATACTTACAGTCACTGATTCAGAAGCGCCAGATTGTCATACCAAAGTCGGAATTGCCCCTTTTTTTTTTTTAAGAAATAGCCTTTGTGCACAGCCAGCATTGTACTCTCCTAGGTTCACAAAAATGTCGTCCATAAAATGCGTTGCACAAATTGGAACATTTGGGTTGTGCTGTTCTGTTGTAAACAAATCTTAACAATGATTCCTAATTGCATCTTTCGGAAGGCCAAAAAAGTGCTTTTGCTTTCGCATAGAAACACACAGCGTCTCCCTGACACGGCTGCATCAACACTACTGCGGTTACTGAAACCACGCCTTCTTTCTTTGCGTGAACATTTGGGCGGCATTACGCAAATATTTCCACATCGTGATGTAGACATGTGGTGGCGTGTTTTAATGAGGCGTTTTAGCCCGGTCTGGATCTGCCTTCTGTTTTAGATAGAATAAATCCTTTTGTGGGAGACTTTGAGCTTTGTAACTCTGCAGATCGTATACATGCACAAACAGCTATATAACACACTAAAGAAAAGGAAAACAAGAAATTGCATCATATGAGCCCTTTAAAGTCAATGTAAAGCAGCATTTTCTGTAAATTTTACAATGTAAAGTCAATGTAAAAAAGCATTTGCAACTAATTTTACCATTTAAAGTCAAAGTAAAACTACATTTGCAATACGTTTTACTATTTAAGGTCAATGTAAAAGCATTTATCATTTAAAGTGAACATAAATAATTTGCAAAAGTCAATGTAGAAGTGCATTTGCAACAAATTTTATCATTTAAAACTGCATTTACCATTTAAAGTCAACAAGAAACAGCATTTACAACAAATTTTACTATTTCTCATAATGTTAACATAATGCCAAATTGGAACTATTTCTCATAATGTGATGTATTTGAGAGGTGTTATTGAGATGGTTGGTTTATTTACCTATTGTGGTGATGACGGTTCCAGCGAAGAAGAACGCGCTGCTGAGGTCCCAGTGGCTGGAGTTATTGGACGTGTCTCCAATGGGACTCACTCCAGCACTGACCGCATCCACTGCATGCTGGGAAAAGATGCACATAAAGAGAAAGACTCAAACAGCCATTTTGGAAGTACTTCATTGACAGTAAGTGACTAAAGTATAACAGCATTAGCAAATCATTTTAAAAAGCCATTATGCCCTGAGTCACCCCGCACAATGCCAGACACTCCAAGAACGTCACATTTCTCAAAGTAATTCACAAGAATGCTGATTAGACTTGAATGTAATTGCTAAGTGCCTCATGTGATGTCAAGCCACCCACTTTGTGTTTCAGTGTCTAAAAATCCTGCTCTGAAAATCAATCTGCTCTGTCTGTCAGTAATTTGATCAGGTTTTGTGGCTCTTCTCAAACTATTTAAAGAAGAAGTAGTATAAATGGATTAGGCTGAGTAAAATTTAGTCAATAAATCAGTCAGTCCTGTCTGAGCAGACCGTGGTGATGCTGTTTTTATGTTAGTCACCCAAATCTTGCTTTTCAGAATCATAAAGATGTATTTGTACCCACCCTTACCAAAAAGTAGTATAGTTCAAGTTTATTTTATAAGTATATTTTTAAGTATACTTTATGTAGTAAGTATACAAATATCAGTGTACTAGTAGTATACTCGTAAGTGTACTATTTCAATACTCCTTGGGACTAAATTGGCCCACTTTCTAGTATATAAATGTATACTTTTAAGTATACTTTAAGTATAAAAGTAGTAAAGTTTGAGTACACAACTAGTTTAGATCAATGTTTTTAGCTTGTACTGCAACTATACTAAAAGTGAACTTAAAGGTATACTGATAGTTTACTAATTAAATACTTGTAGTTGCATTTTTAGTACTCTTTGAAGTATAGTCTCAGTAAACTACTAGTTTAGTAGATTTATACTACAAGTATACTTATTTTATAAGTATACTAATATATTAAGTATACTACAAGTATACTTAGGTATTAATTTGTATATATTTTGTGATATTGATATCTGAACATACAAAACATCAAAAGAAAGAACGGGTATCTGCTTGTAAACAAAAACATTTTATTCTAGCTTCTTGCATTCATTTTTTAAACACTTGAATGTGGGTACGTTTCATAAATAAATAAAAAATAAAGAAATAAACATCATTTTGAACAAAAAGCTGAAAAAAGACTTATGAATTGGACTCCGAATGATAATCAAAACATAGATTATCATTCAACACCCCAAAGCTTGACAGTTAACATTTTATTCCATAACGTTACACAGTTTTAATACTGTTTATGTCTGATGATCTTGTTAGACTACATGTGGAAGTATCTGTTGTTTCTTTTTGTTCTTCACTTGTGTTTTTTTGGAAATTCTGTCCAGAAGATGTGTACTAGCGCCCCTACCATATAACGATGAAAACATGGATTCTAGGAGCACAAGTATAGCTCAAATATATTTAGACTTTTTCTAAGCATAAGTCAAGTATACTTAAATGTCATTCTAAGTATATTTCTGAGAAATACACTGTAAAAAAAAATCCGTAAAATTTACAGTAAAAAACGGCAGCTGTGGTTGCCGGAATTCTACTGTAAAATATACGCTAGCAACATTTTAGGTTTTACGGTTTTAACTTAAATTTACAGTTAAATATCCATAATTTCATTAACTGATATAATGTTAATATACCAACCTATTGAAGTACTGAAATCTGTTTTGTACCTTTGAAATACACTGATAACCACCAAACGCAGAAGGTGATGAGAAAGTCACATGATGAACCAAAGCCCATCACAAGCAGATTTTAAATAATAACATAAATAGAAGGTGCACAGTGTCATTCACACAAACACTAAACACCATCATGGTGAGACTCATTAAACTGAAATATGCAATAAACATTAATTTAACAACATTAGATGTAACATACAAAACTAATAAACATAACTGATAAGAAAAAACTAAGAAGAAACTTAGTTATTTCAAAGAAAAAACATCAAATTCAAACAAAATTTGAAATACTGGGAATGTCAATTTACGGTTTTTCCCTGTAAATTTTACATTCTTTTTCACTTCTAAAAGCGTTATTTCACCATAAAATTGTCTCAAATGTCTATTACAGTTTTTCACCGTATATATATTAGGGGAACTTACCGTTAACCATTTAACAGGTTTTTACCGTAGCTTTTTCACAGTTGTTTACCGTTAAAATCACGGTCATTTTTTACAGTGTACATAAAAAGTAAACCAAAAGTATACTTTCCTATTTTTAGTTTAAAAGAAGTATACTAATAGCACACTTCTTTTTCGTAAAGGCAGAGAAACGGATATTTTTAACAGAAAGGTAGAGGACTAACAATTCACGGTCTGCAATCAGTCCCCATAAACTATTACAATAAATAAGTTAGATGATATCAAAGATTAAAACACAATAAAAACAACACGCTGTCAGCACGAAACTGCTTTTCTCTGAGTAATGTTTCTTCTGCTGCGGCAGGACTCGCCAAGCGTACTGGTGGGAAGATTTTTGAGTCAGTCCTGCTCACAGCCAAGAACAACAACACCGACAACAGCCAGCTGGTCTCGCATGACAGGACCGAGACATGTCAACATGACTGACACGCTGTGCATTTGATTCTGCTCAGATTACATGTGCATTTAAAGGCTTTTTTTGAGCCAAATCTTCAGTATAATGTTGCTTTACGTGCCCTATGAAGTGCTTGTTTTGGAACCAATTACAGCACAGTGTCTCAATTGTTTGTCTTAGACCACAGTTTGATTAAATGGAGATTTTGTTTGAGTGTCTTCTGAGGAAAATGTCTCCATTAATATCTCAGTTCCAGAAGAAGCAAATGAGATATTATCGCTGTAAAGCCTACTGCATCATATTCTACTATTGTTGCACACAATCTCCTCTACGCCTTCTGTCGTCTGATTGATTGAGAGTTTAGAGTTCTTTATCCAGTAAAAGCTCTTTTAGTCTAATTGTACAAATGTCCAACTTCAGCTGGTGCTTCACATGTCTTTCTGCTGTCGAATCTTGACTGATTTCTATCACATAAACATCAGAATAACTGTAGTAATGTTTCCAGATGAACACTTACTGGACTGAAGCAGCTCAGCTTTACTTGATTCTCCATCAATCATTTTTTTAAGAAAAATCAGTGCGTCTCAAATCTGATCATCAGGATCTTTTGAGGAACATTTGTTTCCCGAAGCTTCACTTTCACTGTTCCTCAGCGGAGGAATGATCTTCATCTCACATCTTCTGAGGAGCGTTTATTTCTTCATCTCTCAATCATCGTTGGATTGCATTGCATTATATGTTTGGATCATTTCAATCTCATAAGACATATTATTGGAGATATAGAGTGACCACTGATATTTAGATCAGTTTATGTTATCTGCTGTACTGTTATAAAGATCTCATTGATTTACAAGCATCAGAATTTCATCATATAAATATCAGCATCTGCACCAAATCACATATTTTTACTCAGTCTCTGCATAAAATTAAACTGTTTTTTTTTTCCTCCATAATCTCACTGTATCAGCATATGAGAGCCATAAAACCTGATGTATCAAAATGATACTCACCAAAAACACATAAAGGTTCAATTTCAAAACAATAGATTTTTCAGGCTATTATGGCTTTACATGTCTGATTTGTGATTTTTCTGTGGGCAGTTATACAGCACATGGCCGGTTTTGCTTCGTGTGGACTATGAAGACGTCTGAAAGCTCCAGCAGGTCTTTGCTCTCAGGAGACTCTGCCTTCAGCGGACCAAACAATTAATAATTGATTACCTCAGAGGCTATTCCCTATCGAGGGGTCTGTTTCAAACTGTCTTGGTCGGAAATAGAGAATTGATTTTTTTGTTTTTTTGGCATGAGCTGATGTAGGGCACACTTTGAGTCACAAAGGATGCTTACATGATGTAAATAGGAAAGAAATGAAGAAGGATGTAGGCGTGTATCAAAGTGGCATCTGATCACTCACATATGCAGTTATTGTAAACTGGGTCAGATGGTCACCTGATCATTTAAATATATCATGCAGTGCAGTCATGTGATGTGATTTTGATATCACATATTATTTTAGTATTTATTAATACTCTGTATTCATTTTTTCTTCTAATAAATTCTCATTTTTATTAGAAATTTTGTTGTTTGTTTTGACATTTTAAAAACGTGCCTATGTAGTTTATTTCTTATAATGTTAATTTTATTATTATTTCATTACTTCAAATTAAACTAAACAAAAATGGGAAATGTTTCCTTGGAAATTAGCTGAAATTTATGTATTTTTGAAAAATATTATTTTTCCAAGTTACAAAAATGTAATATTTTATTTAAAATATTATTTATTTTATTATTTTTGTTTGTTTGTTTGTTTGTTTCCATTGCAAACAGCTGAATAAAATAGGTTTAAGGTTTTTCATATTTTATTTCACATAACATTTATTTTTTAACGGAAATGTTTATTAATTATTTTTTGTTGTTGTTGTTGTTTACTTGGCTGAAATAAAATGTTTAAGTATTTTTTTTATTTTCCTGTATATTTTAAATATATTTTATTTAAATAATGAAAATATTATACAAAGAGAGTGAGGGAGAGAGAATTCCCCTGGCAACTAGCTGAAATATATATTTAAATATTTTATTTCAGTTGCCGTTTATTTTATTTCAAATAACGAAAATGTTGTTTTTAGTTTTAGTAAGTGATAATAACCCTGGTTTGGCATGCATTACTAGTAAACAGTATGCAGTAAAGTATGCATTATGCTAGCTTTCTGTTTCAAACATCATCACTGAACTGTGATCTGTTTATTAGTGACCATCTGCTTCCTTGTTATTATAGATCCCTGGACACTCATTTGCATGGAAACGCTTGCATCAGTGAGCCTCAGTTAACCTTGAGAAGAAAGTCCTATTTGAGATGATTTTTTAATTCTAATTATAAAGAACCATAAACAATAACCTTTACAGCTTTGTTAATATTAAACATTAAATTAGTACAAAGAATGTTTTCTTAGCCTATTATATAATGGAAATGTTTCTCATCCACCCTTCCAGCATTCCCAGGCTGACTCTGTAGGATGTGAGAAATCAATGCAAAGCTTTAATTGATGGCAGCACATTGCTTTCCATATATGTGAGATATATGTGCTCTCTGTTAGGTAACAAACAAAGCTGGTGCTTTATCACGCTACACAAAATTCAGCCTGAAGTGAGTGTATGCTGGCAGAAGTGAGAGCTGATATTCCTGGTGATGGCCGGAGGGATTCATGTGTGTCTTGGAATGACATTTACTGATCAATTAGAGCTCAGCGTCAGCCGGAGGAAACAGCAGAGGACATGTGTGGTTGAGGAGCTCACATGAAGGTTGTTGCTGACGCCCACCGTTGCTGGAAAAAGCTCATTTGGGGCTTTAGACATTCTAAGATGAGAGTGTCACTCAAGACACCTTTACAGTGTACGGTGAGATAAATATCTATCTATTTTATGACACTGAGTGCATTCGTTATTGGTAAAAGTAGTATTTTAAAGCCTCAGCTTTTACAGCCAAATTGCTAAGGGTAAGTTGCAAAAAAACATGTCATATTTTGCCTATTATGCATATTTTAATTTTTTAATTTTGTGTATTTTGAGACTGATTTCATGAAAATGTATCGTATTTCCCCCCAAGTGTCCATTACCGTAATGTAAAATAAACACTATAAAATAAAATGAAACAGTTAAAAACTATTACTGAAATTATAAATTGTAAAATGTTTTAATAAATGATGATATTATCTATTATACTGCTTTTTTTAATGATTTAAATGTTGAAAATGGTCATTTGAGTACAATATTCTTTTAAAAAACACCATTGAGATTAAAGAGAAGTATAAAAAAGAATGAATGTATGCATTAAATATAATTATAAAAAGAATGTATACAAAATAAAAAAATAAATATAGTATTTTACTTATATATATATATATATATATATATATATATATATATATATATATATATATATATATAGCAATTACAAAAAAAGTTATATATTTATATATGGAAATATATGGAAAGTATGTAGATATCAGGATTATTATTAAATAAAAAATTCCTAGAAATAAAATAAATGTTAGCTAAAATAAAATAAAGTGCAAAAACCTTTATTTCAGCTCGTTTCAAAAGGCAACATTTTTCATTTTCATTTAGTTTAACTTAAGTAACTACAACTAAAGCAGAGATAAACATCATACTGATGTGTTTCTAATAAACAAAACTAACACAATAAAATGACTAAAACAAACTGAATTTCAAATAAAATATTTTTTCTTTTGTTTTTTAAAATGAAATATATGATTCTTCATAGCCATTTTTCCTTGTTCTTCATTTTTATTTTTATATATATTTGATTATTTTAGTCTCTCATGAGTTGTATATCTCTTCACTTTACT
This sequence comes from Acrossocheilus fasciatus, assembly GCA_036784905.1. Classification (NCBI taxonomy): domain Eukaryota; kingdom Metazoa; phylum Chordata; class Actinopteri; order Cypriniformes; family Cyprinidae; genus Acrossocheilus; species Acrossocheilus fasciatus. Next base: position 2,302,863 of record CM071954.1, on the reverse strand, counting down.
TGATTCTCCATCAATCGTTTTTTTTTAGAAAAATCAGTGCGTCTCAAATCTGATCCTCAGGATCTTCTGAGGAGCTTTACTTTCACTGTTCCTCAGCGGAGGAATGATCTTCATCTCACATCTTCTGAGGAGCGTTTATTTCTTCATCTCTCAATCAGCATTGGATTGCATTGCATTATATGTTTGAATCATATCAACCTCATCTATATTATTGGAGATATAGAGTCACACTTGATATTACTTTAGTCTCTCTGAGTCTGATCTCACCTTGATGAGGGCCTCGAGCTCGGCTGGAGAGACGCAGGGGTTCCTCTGCAGGAACAGGGCCTTCTCCTGCGTGATGCTGTCCTTCTGGTTGCTCTC